>JANAVB010037678.1:0-110801 GCA_029216955.1 Iris pallida
AAGCTAAAGTTCTTCCGACTGGACTAGTCCTCACAAGAGGAAAACCAGTATAAATCTCGATATTTGTGTTTGCCTTCTGATCACTTTTTATTTCTGTCATTTACTTTGTGATTATTTTTATATCTGTGATCTAACTACTAACAAGATTTTTAATTAGCAATATTCTGCTGCCTACTCAATTCACCCCCTCTAGAGTATTCTGCTTTACGATTTTCTTCCTACACTATAGACTCTACGTGAACACCAACTGTATGCCAAGTTAAGCAAATACGAGTTCTGGATGAGCAGCGTGATGTTCCTTGGGCACGTTGTCTCAGCTGAAGGCGTCACGATGGACCCAAAAAAGATTGAAGCGATAGTCGAGCGGAAGCGGCCTACCTCAGCAGGTGACATCCGAAGTTTTCTCGGCTTGGCAGGCTACTACCGAAGATTTGTGAAAGACTTTGCCAAGATTGCATCGCCTCTGACTCGCCTCACACAGAATCGGGTCATATTTGATTAGAACGACGCCTGTGAATCGAGCTTTCAAGAGTTGAGGAAACTGCTCATCTCAGCGCCGATCCTAGCACTTCCGGACGGGCCAAAAGGGTTCCAAATATTTAGCGATGCATCACAAACTAGTTTGGGATGCGTGCTTATACAAATGGATAAGGTAATTTCGTTTGCTTCGAGACAATTGAAGTAACACGAGAAGTATTACCTTACGTATGTTCTTGAGTTAGCGGCGGTTTATGTTCGCATTGAAGCAATGGCAGCACTATCTCTATGGAGTGGCTTGCAGCATCTATACGGATCACATAAGCCTCAAATATATTTTTACCCAACGGGACCTGAACTTATGACAGCGGCGTTGGCTCGAACTCATCAAAGACCACGATCTGACTATCGAGTATACGCCAGGTAAGGGAAACGTCGTGGCAGACGCTCTGAGTAGAATATTTGTAGGGTGCTTGTCTATCAACCGTAACATACAGCGAGACTTGGCAGAGATGGGTATCGAACTCCGAATCTGTTACCGTGGAGCACGATTGGCCCAATTGCACCTTGAGTCGAGCTTGCACAATAAGATAAAGATCGCACAGGAGGACGACCCATTCCTGAAGAAGATGCACGTGTTGATTTCGGCAGGAAAAGCGACCGACTTTATGGTGGACGAGGGCGAAATAACGCGGATGAAAAAGAGGATATGCGTGCCGAACCATGCCGAACTTAGAAAGGAGATTCTGACGGAGGTCCATTATGCGAAGTACACGTTGCACCCCAGGAGTACCAAAATGTATAAGGACTTGCGCACGACCTTTTGGTGGCACGGTATGAAGAAAGACGTGGCAACGTTTGTGTCACAGTGCCTGGCATGCCAACGGGTGAAGGTCGAGCATCAAAGACCAGGTGGGGAGCTACAGAACCTCGACATTCCAGTATGGAAGTGGAATAACATCTCTTTGGATTTTATCATGGGCCTTCCGAAGACGTCACGAGGGAATGATGCGATTTGGGTCATTGTCGATCGTTTGACCAAATCTACTCATTTTATCGCTATCAAAGCATCATGGAGCGTCGATCGGTTAGCCCAGATTTATATCAATGAGATCGTCAGACTGCATGGTGTACCTGCCACAATTATTTCGGACAGAGACGGACGATTCTTATCACATTTTTAGACGAGTCTACAGGTGGCGCTGGGTACTAAGTTAAACCTTAGCTCCGCGTACCACCCGTAAACCAATAGCCAGACAGAAAGAGTGAATCAGATCTGGGAGGATATGTTACGTCTGTGTGCGATAGATTTGAAGACTAGTTGGAACACGTACTTGCCGCGTGCGGAGTTCACATACAATAACAGTTATCAATCGAGCATCCAGATAGCTCCCTACAAGGCGCTTTATGGGAGGAAGTGCCGATCTCCGATTTGCTGGGACAAAGTCGGAGAACGACAGGTGCTCGGGTCGGAACTAGTCGAACAAGCAGTCGAGAAGGTCCGCATGATTCGAGATATGCTCCGTATTGTTCAGAGTCGACAAAAAAGTTATGCAGATACTCACCGACGACCGTTAGAGTTCTTGGTTGGGGAGCATGTATTTCTGAAGGTGACGTCGATGCGGGGCGTCATGCGATACGGAGTAAAGGGCAAACTAAGTACGAGATTCGTAGGGCCCTTCGAGATTCTCGAAAGAGTAGCGACAGTTGCTTATCGGATCGCGCTACCTCCAATCCTGGCCGAAGTGTACGACATCTTCCATGTCTCCCAACTTCGGAAGTACGTGCATGTGGATTAAGTTTGACCCAAAGTTGCTTTTGTCAACTTGGTCAACTTGCTAGTCAACTCGACCAATTTAGGCTAATTGGATCAATCCTAAACTGACTTGCTAACCCATAGGCTATATTTATTAGTGTAGAAGCATGAAAATTTCAACAGTCTTGACAACCATGTGCCCAAGCTAGAGAAGTCATATGCACCCAAGCCAGAGAAGTCATATGCGCCCATGTGACCAGAGCATGCTAAGCGCCCAAGTCACTAGAGCATATTATGCGCCAAAGCCACCAGAGCAAGCTATGTGCCCACTCTGGACCCCTCCAGCAGGGGCGCATAGCCCTATTTTAGGCTATGCGCCCAAGTCAGGACAGTCCCCGACTCGGTCAAACCCACGATCAATCGTGCACCAAAGCATACGACCACATCACTCTCCACGAGCAGTAATTCACCGGAGCATGCAGCCACGTCAACACCACGATCAACCCACGATCACGCAGTCTGCATGCGCCTAAACTCTATGCGCCCAAAGCAGGACCATGCGTCCATATAAAAATCAGTATGTTTCCTCATGTGGGAGCATAACATCATTCCAGCATGGAAATGACTATAAAAAGGGGTCTCATACCTCTTTAAAGCACAGAATGAAGAGCATTTTCTAGAGCCAAATTGCTGTACTTCTTGCCAGTGAGCCGAGAGTTAGCAATTTTCTTAGGTTTTCTCCCACTTTTGTAATCAGAGTATCAATGGAGTAAAGGAGCAACTGCCGCTCGATCTCCATCGTCCCATTCTCCAGAATTCTTTTTGTACTCGGGGATCCTCAGCACAGGATCTCTTAAGCGTACTCGATTTATGGTGCCTTGTGCCAATAAGAAAAGACAGCATTTTTTCTTCTTTTTTGTGTGTGTCCACAAAAATGGTGACTCTGCTGGGGACTATCTTTTCTTCTGATGAGAAGGTGGTGATTCAATCCGATACCGACAAAGTGGGAAGTACTCAGAAGATGTTGATCGTGAAGTTCGATCAGTAGGTGTTCGAAGAGATTCTCTCGAGGGACGACTCTACTCCCTCAAAATCAGTAAAGCCAAACAAGTCTCGCAAGACTTGGCTTCCGAAGGCTCGTTATGCATATCCTGCCCGTATCATAGAAGATATGCAACTGATGGACTCTGTCACGTGGGCGCATAGAGCTCCTCTGTGGGTGCATGGCCCTGCCACAAAAGCTCTACAAATAAAGAAGGCTCATACCGTTCTGGGCTCTACTACCCCAGCGACTTCTCTCTTATGTAACCAACAACAGAGTGTTCAAAGCTCGAGACTTGGCAAAGTAAAACACTACGATGCCAAGAATCTAAGTGTTCAACACTCTAGGCAATCTCAGCGAGGCTCACAAATGAAGGAGGCAAAGCTGGAAGAAAATAGTGTTGCTTCACCAAGCATGCTCCCAAAGCTATGCACCCAAGAGGGTGTGGGGGCGCATAACTCTGGCCAGAAGACTTCTGTCTTCGACAAATTATGTATCCAGGGTCATGCGCTCAAGCTCTACTGATCCATACTATGTGCCCATATCGAGGAATCTTAGGCATGCTGCCAAGACTTCTGGGAAGCATGCGCCCAAAGGTAGACTCCAGGGTCTATGCCCCCACAACAAAAGGACAGGCCCCAACGCGTATAGCACGGGGTTGTCTTCAAGGTCATCATAGAACTTAAGTGTGGGGGTTTCCCCTGTACGTGAACTAAGTCCGGATGCACAACCCTCCTTACAAACCCATATACAAAGCTCGACAATGTGTGTGACATGGGTTTTAAGGCAAAACTCCCTTCCGCTGACTTACGCGACATGATAAATCATAAGTGTAAAGTGAAAGAGGATACAATAATTCATGGTGTACATCTATGCACCAGCATTGTCATCAACTGTTGCTGCTCCAAAGCAACGAGAGTGCCTCAGAGACATTCTGTGTTTCGACGACTGCATCACTCTGACGATGAAAAGTCACTGTGTGTTTCATCCAACATGGCTTCATAGGGTCCCACTTATGGAAGCCCCAATCAGAGAAGGTGGACCACGAACCCAACTTTCTATCTCAGTTTCACAAACAGAAGAAGAAGAAGTCTGCCAATAGATATCCAGCAAGCTGTCACATCTGAAGGAGTCTATATGGGTACTCGGTCAAGGACGAGATTCCGTATAGATGACGAGGACTCCCAAGCTAGAGAAGGTGATCCTTCAGCTGGGAGTAGTATTCCCTCAGAATCTGAAGCAAATGACCTTCACACCGGGGGTAGCCTTCCAGATGACGATGATCTCTCCGAGTCTGACGGTGACTATCTACCTCCCCTACTTGAAGACGATAGACTTTTCAACTCAGAGACAGACAGTATCATCACCAGTTGTACTATTTCCTCTGTTCATCCTCGTATGTTATCTACATACATGACGGATGGAGAGAGACCTGAAGAAGCCAGTGATCAGACCAACAAATGGCTAGAGGGTCTTAAAACAACATTTGCCAAGATCACTGATATGCTTACCAGTATCATGGCGGTCCAAGTTGCTGGGGCTGTTCCTCCACCTCAACAAAATATCCCGACACACGTTAGTCCGGCACACAGCAACAACCCTCCTTCACTACAGAAGGAGTATCGCTCCGTTGCACCTCCTCCAAATCTTGCAAATGCTGGAGATGAACCTTCACCAACGATACCTGACAATCATATAGCAGCCGTTTTTCAACACCTGCTCAATCAACAGGATGTAATTGATTCTCTCGCTGCCCGTCTCAATACCATCTCATACAAAGACGAGCTTCAGAAGATAGGTGTAACACCCAGTTTTTCAGATGAGGGTAATTTTGAAATTTTGTAATTTTAATTATTAATTATTGATATTTGATTCACATTATGATTTTTAGTGATTTTTAATAATTTTTAAACTATTTAAGAATTGATTTAGTCATGACTTGTGATTTTGATGTGCTGCTAGTAAAACCTGAGAGACTGCATGACCTAGAGCCTAACCATGTCATTATGATGACTTAATTATTATTTTTAGCCTAGGGGTAATTTGGTCATTTTGACTTTTTTTGAATTATTTGGTGATTTGTTGAAT
Source organism: Iris pallida (assembly GCA_029216955.1). Classification (NCBI taxonomy): domain Eukaryota; kingdom Viridiplantae; phylum Streptophyta; class Magnoliopsida; order Asparagales; family Iridaceae; genus Iris; species Iris pallida. The sequence continues at coordinate 5,364 of JANAVB010037678.1, forward strand.
TGGTGAATTCCAGTTTGACTTTGACTTGTTGAGACCTAGTGGACTAGCCTAGAACCTAACCCTAGCTATGGTGACCCTAGTCTAACTTGAGTTAACCTATTTTAGTCATTAGAGAATAGTTTTAGAATGAGGGGTTTTGGTTTAGTGCATTAAGTCATGGTTTATGGTTTCATAAAATGACTTATGGCTAAATGATTTATTTGATCATGACTTGGCCCATGGCCCATAACTAGAAGCCCTAACCCTAACCAAACCCTAAATGACCAGCCATAGGGATCCCCACCCTATATAAACACTTATTCTCTAGGGCTTGTCTCTTCTTTTATTTATTTCAATATTGGAAAAGAAAGGTAATTGTCCTTCTTCCAAAAATCCTCATAAATCTATTTTAATTCCTTTTTTATTCTGGTTTCTTGCATTAGAACCTAATTTCCTCCTATTTTCTGAATGTGGAATTTAATCCCATCTTTGGGACAATTTGGAGCATTTGGCATCAAGAGGAAGAATCCCCCATTTGGAACTTTTCTAAGCTTTTTTCCACATATAGGTAAAACCCTCTAAATTGATTTAAATTTTAGTTTTCTTTGCATATAGGGCTAGATCTAGGAGTCCCCTAGGTGTTCTCAAAATTTGGGTGAATTTTGTGTCCGTTTGGTGTTCGTATCGGACACGTATCGTATGGTATGTTAGGTGTTCGATGAAATGCCTCATTGGATTGAATGTTAATGTTTTTTCAAAACAAATTATATATTTGGATAGCTCTTGATGTGTACATTAATTATGTTGAGGACTGAGTTGATTTTTGTGCACTTTTTGTGTCTAAATCGGACACGCACCGCACGCACGATACTGCGCACAGGCCCGTGTGGCTGTCCTGCTGTTCGAGCGCCTTTGCGGACACAACACGACACAATACACCACAAAAATTGGTGTGTGGGTGCGGGCACTGACTGACAGGACCCCCACAAAATTTCATGGATCCTCGTTGTCTGTGTACGAAGAAAACGAGGATGCACTTTCTCGTGCCTCCTCGTGCATGCTGTGCGTGTCCCCTTCATTTTGGGGCTGACACAGGACACGATACTCCACCAAGACACGTCAAATTTGGTGAGGTGATGGGTCCCATGTCTGACTCGACCCTCACCAAGTTTCGTGGCACTTGGTTACGAGTCGAGGAAGTTCTCGTGCTCGCATCGAAATGTCCTGATACGTACACACGCGATTTCGAGCCACTGATACGGCTTTGAAACTAGGACACGACGCATCTTGGGGTTCGTGCAGGCACTTGGACACGTCCCGCTAGTCTAGGTGAACACGTGTGCATGGCCACGTGTCTCCATGTGGCCTGTGTCGTGAGTTGGACACACGTGCACGCGTGCACGAGGATTGTGTAGACTGTGTCCTGTGTTTACTGTTTTGGGTTTTTGAGTGAATGGACACGTTTGTGTCCACTTTTGTGGACACAAACACATCACGTAGCATGAATACATTATGTTTAATTAATACCAACCATTAAATTCCCATTATTTCTGAAATTTGTTGTATCAGTCTATTTCTTTTTCTGTCCAGTTTTCAAAATGAGCTTTGTCAATCATCTAAACCTATTAGACACTGTTAATTGCTTGTAACTAAACCCCTAACATGTTCTCCTATGTGTATCCTAAGTATGTGTAAAAAATTGGATTGTTTTGATGTAAATTTGATTGAAATCTGGGATTGTGGTATAGGGCTGTCTAAATGTTTTTTTAAAGTGTTCATGAGTGTTAGAATCTGAGTTTGAGATATTAGAATCTGAGTTTATTTCTGGGTTTGAATGATGGACTGTTAACATTGAATTTCTGATTAGCTGAGCAAATTCCTGAGATTTATTACTGTTTTTCCATTTTCTTGATTTGGATTTTCAGAATATGTTGGAGATGGAATGAAGGGACTGAGTTTGCCACATTGACTGAGATTTAATCTCAGTTTCATATGCATTGTTCAAATCCTATCTACCTATCCACATTGACACACTATACACTCTTTTCATTTTCTGTGACTTATTTCTATCTTTAAAAAAAAAACTGAATTGATGCTTTATTTCATATTGATTCATGAACATTGTAATACTTGTTTATTTCCTATTCCCAACTGAGTTTAGGTCTACTGATTTCTGAAATTAAATGGGGTTATGGTTGTGTTGAACTTGGGATTTAATTTGTCATGTTTTAAAGTCCATGTACATTTATTAGTCTCTGTTAGTGTTGTTGGAATGATTAAGTTTCGCTTTGAGTTGGTTGATGTTGTATTAGTAGTGGAGATTCAATTGTGTTGGAAATAGGATCGTGAACTGTCACATAGACACTGTCATATTCATTGCAGTTCTGAAATTTACACACCACAAACACACACCTAACTGTCCTTTGATTTTTCCCTTTTAAAACTGAATTGATATCAATAAAACTGTCATTCCTGTTAACTGTACACTCAATGTATATTCACACACCCTCCACACATGTAGACACACACAGATTTTCCTTCCTGCACCTTGACACACACTTTGTAATGAAATAAAACTCCTTTATATCACACTGATTTCTGTCACACACCCTATCCTAAGTTCTGCACACACATCACATTGAACCACATGTTCACTCTCTGATTCCTACCACTAGTTACTGCCACACATACAAGTACACACACACCCCTTGCACCTAAACTGAGAACAGCCCATAAATTCACATATCACCCACACACACATCCTATTTGACACTTTGGCTTGACACTTGCACCTCACTCACACACACAATTGCACACACACACTCATTAACTTACACACATATCACATATACACCACACATGGCTAACTAAACACACTTTTTTCTATTGACATTTCTGATTAGTGTCATTCACACACACACACATTGTACTAGCCTATATATATCCATACACTCTCTTTTCCCTCATTCTCCCTATACACTATATATTATATATTGTTAGTCATGTATGTATGCAATGAATGGAGGATAGGTATATATTTATATAGTAGCTAATTTGTTATACATTGTTGTTGTTCACATTGCCTTGTGATTGTAATTGTATGCTAGCCTATAGCCTATGGTTTCTAGCTTATGTTTATGGCATGAATGCCAGTCAATATGTGTTGTTGGCTTGTATAGCCCAGTTTTGATGTGTGCTTGCTAGTCTAGGCTTGGTTAGGCCTAGTGAGACTTGACTAGACTATGATTGACCTAGTTTGCCTATTGTAGTTGACTTGGGTCGACCCAGAGTTGACCAAGTTTGACTTGGACATAGTTTGACCTAGACAGTTGACCAGGTTTGACTTAGAGTTAACTTTGACCTAGATTGGCCTAGAAATCATGTAGATTGCATCATAAACATCATTTACCTTATTTTAAACACATTATAACCTGTACTGTTCTATTTATGATACTGTGACTCCGGTGCAGACATCTGACATTATACTACTCTTTTCAGAGTATCAAGCGAGTACATTCTCTGATAGTTCTCTCATTTATTTGCCAGATACTGTATTTCAGTTCTATTTAGTTTTATGCGATTCTCTGATACCACACGTATGGATATTTCTGGATTCATGTATGCGACACACTCACCATATTGGCCTCTATTACTGGAATCACTGGAATCATTCCGGAATCTATTTCTGGAATCATCATATTTTGGCTGGACTCATCTCGATTCTCGTGTCGAATTCTGGATTCATTTGTTTACGGGGCAGAAAAATATTAAGTAAGACATGTAGACATACCCCAAATCTAGAATCTCCAACTGGAATCTACTGGAAGCATAGACATCTCTCGTCTGATCAGTGAGCGGTGTGCCTGATTACCTACAGCCGTTTACATGTCGATCTCGGTATTTTAAAACACACTATTAGATTAGTTGGACTCACTTGGATTCTTGATCACTACCTAGAATCATCTGGTACTGGATTCATCTTGTATTAGATTCATCTCGTACTGGATTTACAGCAGTTTACACTTGTTTTACGTTTACTGCCTGGACTTTCATGTTACTTTAGTTCAGCTAGATTTATTTACAGTCGTCATTGCCATCATTCTTCTCTTGTTTAGTTACTTTACTTTTCTTGTATCTTACTGTTTCTCTATACCATCACCTGTATACAAACTGCCCTATTCATTAATAAAACTGTCTATAACTGCTTTATAGCTCCCTGTCATTTACTTGGGTTTTCTTGATAAGTTGTACTCGTTCCTGTCCTGACTGGACCTATTGAAAATTTTACAGATGACTGCCCTGAGGACACATGCCCTATATATTACTGTAGTGATGGTTTAGCTACCTATGGCCCCGACACTCAGGAGTGATTGGGAGATTATCTAGTTGTTGTTTAGCTTTTAGTTTAGAACTGGAGCTGTATGTAGTTGAGATTGTGTTTGAGATTGTAGTTGATATTTTCTGAGTTTATATTATTAGTTGTTGGTTTTATCTTTGTTATTAGTCTTAGATTTTATCTTCTGTGATATCTTATCGTTCTTAGACTGTGATTGAGATTCATTATATCTATACTTGTCCTCCGTTTGGAGTTGAGATTTGACAAGTACATTATATAATTGCGTGAGTCGTTGATTAGATAGTAACCTAGGACAGCGTTCTACCACCGACACTGCGGTGTAGGCAGGGCGTTGTTACGTGCTCGTACCCTCACAGTGGGTGCGGGTCGTGACACGTTTTTAGTGGTGGCCCATGCAGGTCAAGAGTCGCATTAGTGCGATATCGTGGTAGTACGGCGACTTAATTGTGCTGCCGCGAGCCTGCGATAGGATTGAGAGATAGGCTTTAACGGAGAGGTACTCAATCACAGTTAGGAAAAATTCTGCTTCAATTCATGCCATCTACATATCTTACTGATTGTCTTCTTTGAAATAAACTGTCCTCCTTTGATTTTATCGATTCCTGCTCAGTATTGACTTCCTTTTTGATTTGTCGTCAGGATGGTGGAGACATGATCACATTGCTCTAGTACAGTAGCCGCTACAGAGGGGTCTGCCACCTCTCACCTTCAGCAGCCAGCTCCTGGTACCGCAGCCCCAGTCATGCCAGCTGGGGTGGATGTTTCAGCAGCTTTCGGAGATCCATCAGCTGGGGTGGGTGTTCCATCAGCTGGGAGGCAGAGTCCGGTGCTTCCCAAGATCCTTTCACCGCAGCAGCCTCCACCTGCGGGGATGGTAGATGCTGCTCATCTATTTTCTTTCGTGGAGAGGATTCTGGCGTCTCACCAGCAGCAGCAGCAGCAGCAGACTACCGATTATCGTCAGAGGATTGACGAGGCCCACCAGCTGGTTCGTGCTACAGTAGAGATGGTGACTGCTCAGGGGGAACAGCAGCAGCCTCGTCGGAAGAAGAAGGATATACAGGACTTCCAGAAGATGCATCCCAGAGAGTTCCTGGGCACTGAGGGCATTCATTATGCAGACGACTGGATAGAGCATATCGAGGAGAAATTCAGGCTAGCAGAGATACCAGATCGACTCCATATCGAGGCGGCAGGCAGTCAGATGTAGGACTTAGCCCGTGTGTGGTACCAGACAGATCCCAGGGTGGGAGTTGAGGGCCAGACTTGGGCCCAGTTCAAGGAACTGTTCAAGGAGCAGTTCTTTCCTGATGTGGCCTTGGGAGGCATAGAGGTACAGTTTGAGGGTCTGGTTCAGGGAAACCAGACGGTAGCTGAGTACGCCGGGGAGTTTTGTCGATTGCCCCGATTCATAGATGACTTGACTGAGAAGACGAAGGCGAGGAAGTTCTGCCGAGGCTTAATTCGAGAGGTTCGGTCGCTGACTAAGAGTGACCGGAATGCTACCTTTGCGGAGATATTTTCTGGGGCTATGGCAGCGGAGGACGACCTAGGGTTGAAGTTGAAGAAGGGTCGTGACTTCCAGAGTGGTAGCAGCAGCGGAGGCCAGGCCAAGAGGCCTCATGTTCAGATTCAGCAGACCCGGGCACCAGTGATGGTTCAGCAGGTGCAGCATCAACATCGGGGTCAGGACCCGAAGACGATCAGTTGTTCCTACTGCAGGAAGTTGGGACACACCAGAGAGCAGTGTAGGAAGAGGCTGAGGGTTTGTTATTCCTGTGGGTCTGAAGCCCACCAGAAGATAGACTGTCCCTTTGCACCTCCACTTGAGGGAGCTAGGCCACCTGTAGCTCAGCACCAGAGGGATGGAGCTTTTGCGATGGCGGTCGAGGAGACCGACGCTGCAGGTGATGGGTTAGCAGGTTTGTCCTTCTCATTCTTCTTTCCCACTTTCCTGTGTGATTCTATTAGTACCTGCCAAGATATTGTTTTGATTGCAAGATAGTGTAGCTACCCCGTTCGAGACTGTGAAATCACGACCAGTAGGATTGTGTTGCTTCGACCTTGATTTGTTGGGGGTTTGACCTAGTAGGGATGCGATCATTTTAATTTCGAGGACAAAATTTTTCTAAGGTGGGTAGGATTGTAACACCCAATTTTCCAGATGAGGGTAATTTTGAAATTTTGTAATTTTAATTATTAATTATTGATATTTGATTCATATTATGATTTCTAGTGATTTTTAATAATTTTTAAACTATTTAAGAATTGATTTAGTCATGACTTATGATTTTAATGTGCTGCTAGTGAAACCTGAGAGACTGTATGACCTAGAGCCTAACCATGTCATTATGATGACTTAATTATCATTTTTAGCCTAGGGGTAATTTGGTCATTTTGACTTTTTTGAATTATTTGGTGATTTGTTGAATTGGTGAATTCCAGTTTGACTTTGACTTGTTGAGACCTAGTGGACTAGCCTAGAACCTAACCCTAGCTATGGCACCTAGTCTAACTTGAGTTAACCTATTTTAGTCATTAGAGAATAGTTTTAGAATGAGGGGTTTTGGTTTAGTGCATTAAGTCATGGTTTATGGTTTCATGAAATGACTTATGGCTAAATAATTTATTTGATCATGACTTGGCCCATGGCCCATAACTAGAAGCCCTAACCCTAACCAAATCCTAAATGACCAGCCGTAGGGATCCCCACCCTATATAAACACTTATTCTCTAGGGCTTGCCTCTTCTTTCATTCATTTCAACATTAGAAAAGAAAGGTAATTGTCCCTCTTCCAAAAACCCCCATAAATCCATTTTAATTCCTTTTTTATTCTAATTTCTTGCATTAGAACCTAATTTCCTCCTATTTTCTGAATGTGGAATTTAATCCCAGCTTTGGGACAATTTGGAGCATTTGGCATCAAGAGGAAGAATCCCCATTTGGAGCTTTTCCAAGCTTTTTTGCACATATAGGTAAAACCCTCTAAATTGATTTAAATTTTAGTTTTCTTTGCATGTAGGGCTAGATCTAGGAGTCCCCTAGGTGTCCCCAAAATTTGGGTGAATTTTGTGTCCGTTTGGTGTCCGTATCAGACACGTGTCGTATGGTATGTTAGGTGTTCGACGAAATGCCTCAATGGATTGAATGTTAATATTTTTCAAAACAAATTATATATTTGGATGCCTCTTGATGTGTACATTAATTATGTTGATGAGTGAGTTAATTTTTGTGCACTTTTCGTGTCCAAATCGGACACGCACCGCACGCACGACACTGCGTACAGGCCCGTACGGCTGTCATGCTGTTCGAGCGCCTTTGCGGTCACAACACGACATAAGACACCACAAAAATTGGTGTTTGGGTGCGGGCACTGACTGACAGGACCCCCACAAAATTTTGTGGGTCCTCGTTGTTTGTCCACGAAGAAAACGAGGCTGCACTGTCTCGTGCCTGCTCGTGCACGCTGTGCGTGTCCCCTTCATTTAGGGGCTGACACAGGACACTATACTCCACCAGGACACATCGAATTTGGTGAGGTGATGGGTCCCATGTCTGACTCGACCCTCACCAAGTTTTGTGGCACTTGGTTGCGAGTCGAGGAAGTTCTCGCACTCGCATCGAAATGTCCTGACACACACACACGCGATTTCGAGCCACTGATACGGTTTTGAAACTAGGACACGAAGCATCTTGGGGTTCGTGCAGGCACTTGGACACGTCCCCCTAGTCTAGGTGAATACGTGTGCATGGCCACGTGTCTCCATGTGGCCTGTGTCGTGAGTTGGACACACGTGCACGCGTGCACGAGGATTGTGTAGTCTGTGTCCTGTGTTTACTGTTTTAGGTTTTTGAGTGAATGGACACGTTTATGTCCACTTTTGTGGACGCAAACACATCACGTAGCATGAATACATTATGTTTAATTAATACCAACCATTAAATTCCCATTTTTAATTGATTTTCAATGTTATTTTCTCATTCCCATTATTTTTGAAATTTGTTGTATCAGTCCATTTCTTTTTCTGTCTAGTTTTCAAAATGAGCTTTGTCAATCATCTAAACCTATTAGACACTGTTAATTGCTTGTAACTAAACCCCTAACATGTTCTCCTATGTGTATCCTAAGTATGTGTCAAAATTAGGATTGTTTTGATGTAAATTTGATTGAAATCTGGGATTGTGGTATAGGGCTGTCTAAATATTTTTTTTTTAAAGTGTTCATGAGTGTTAGAATCTGAGTTTGAGATATTAGAATCTGAGTTTATTTTTGGGTTTGAATGATGGACTGTTAACATTGAATTTCTGATTTGCTGAGCAAATTCCTGAGATTTATTACTGTTTTTCCATTTTCTTGATTTGGATTTTCAGAATATGTTGGAGATGGAATGAAGGGACTGAGTTTGCCACATTGACTGAGATTTAATCGCAGTTTCATTGTTCAAATCCTATCTACCTATCCACATTGACACACTATACACTCTTTTCATTTTCTGAGACTTATTTCCTTCTTTTCAAAAAAAAACTGAATTGATGCTTCATTTCATATTGATTCATGAACATTGTAATACTTGTTTATTTCCTATTCCCAACTGAGTTTAGGTCTACTGATTTCTGATATTAAATGGGTTATGGTTGTGTTGAACTTGGGATTTAATTTGTCATGTTTTAAAGTCCATGTACATTTATTAGTCACTGTTAGTGTTGTTGGAATGATTAAGTTTCACTTTGAGTTGGTTGATGTTGTGTTAGTAGTGGAGATTCGATGGTGTTGGAAATGGGATCATGAACTGTCATATAGACACTGTCACATTCATTGCAGTTCTGAAATTTACACACCACAAACACACACCTAACTGTCCTTTGATTTTTCCCTTTTAAAACTGAATTGATATCAATAAAACTGTCATTCCTGTTAACTGTACACTCAATGTATATTCACACACCCTCCACACATGTATACATACACAGATTTTCCTTCCTGCACCTTGACACACACTTTGTAATGAACTGAAACTCCTATATATCACACTGATTTCTGTGACACACCCTATCATAAGTCCTGCACGCACATCACATTGAACCACATGTTCACTCTCTGATTCCTACCACTGATTACTGCCACACATACAAGTACACACACACCCCTTGCACCTAAACTAAGAACAGCCCATAAATTCACATATCACCCACACACACATCCTATTTGACACTTTGGCTTGACACTTGTACCTCACTCTCACACACAATTGCACACACACACTCATTAACTTACACACATATCATATATACACCACACATGGCTAACTAAACACACTTTTTCCTATTAACATTTCTGATTAGTGTTATTCACACACACACACATTGCACTAGCCTATACATATACATACACTCTCTTTTCCCTTATTCTCCCTATACACTATATATTATATAATGTTAGTCATGTATGTATGCAATGAATGAAGGATAGGTATATATTTATTTAGTAGCTAATTTGTTATACATTGTTGTTGTTCACATTGCCTTGTGATTAATTACGTATGCTAGCCTATAGCCTATGGTTTCTAGCTTATGTTTATGGCATGAATGCCAGTCAATATGTGTTGTTGGCTTGTATAGCCCAATTTTGATGTGTGCTTGCTAGTCTAGGCTTGGTTAGGCCTAGTGAGACTTGACTAGATTATGATTGACCTAGTTTGTCTATTGTAGTTGACTTGGGTCGACCCAGAGTTGACCAAGTTTGACTTGGACCTAGTTTGACCTAGACAGTTGACCAGGTTTGACTTAGAGTTGACTTTGACCTAGATTGGCCTAAAAATCATGTAGATTGCATCATAAACATCATTTACCTTGTTTTAAACACATTATAACCTGTACTATTCTATTTATGACACTGTGACTCCGGTACAGACATCTGATATTATACTACTCTTTTCAGAGTATCAGGCGAGTACATTCTCTGATAGTTCTCTCATTTATTTGCCAGATGCTGTATTTCAGTTCTATTTAGTTTTATACGATTCTCTGATACCACACATATGGATATTTCTGGATTCATGTATGCGACACACTCACCATATTATCTGGCCTCTATTACTGGAATAACTGGAATCATTCCAGAATCTATTTCTGGAATCATCATATTTTGGCTGGACTCATCTCGATTCTCGTATCGAATTCTGGATTCATTTGTTTATGGGGCGAAGAAATATTGAGTAAGACATGTAGACAAACCCCAAATCTGGAATCTCCAACTGGAATCTACTGGAAGCATAGCCATCTCTCGCCTGATCAGTGAGAGGTGTGCCTGATTACCCACAACCGTTTACATGTCGATCTCGGTATTTTAAAACACACTATTAGATTAGCTGGACTCACCTGGATTCTTGATCACTACCTAGAATCATCTGGTACTGGATTCATCTTGTATTAGATTCATCTCGTACTGGATTTATAGCAGTTTACACTTATTTTACATTTACTGCCTGGACTTATCATGTTACTTTAGTTCAGCTAGATTTATTTACAGTCGTCATTGCCATCATTCTTCTCTTGTTTAGTTACTTTACTTTCCTTATATCTTACTGTTTCTCTATACCATCACCTGTATATAAACTGCCCTATTCATCAATAAAACTGTCTATAACTGCTTTATAGTTCCCTGTCATTTACTTTGGTTTTCTTGATGAGATGTACTCGTTCCTGTCCTGACTGGACCTGTTAAAAATTTTACAGATGACTGCCCAGAGGACACATGCCCTACATATTACTGTGGAGATGGTTTAGCTACCTATGGCCCCGACACTCAGGAGTGATTGGGAGATTATCCAGTTGTTGTTTAGCTTTTATGTTTAGAACTGGAGCTGTATGTAGTTGAGATTGTGTTTGAGATTGTAGTTGAGATTTGTAGTTGAGATTTTCTGAGTTTATATTATTAGTTGTTGGTTTTATCTTTCTTATTAGTCTTAGATTTTATCTTCTGTGATATCTTATCGTTCTTAGACTGTGATTGAGATTCATTATATCTATACTTGTCCTCCGTTCGGAGTTGAGATTTGACAAGTACATTATATAATTGCTTGAGTCGTTGATTAGATAGAACCTAGGACAGCGTTCTACTGCCGACACTGCGGCGTAGGCTGGGCGTTGTTACGTGCTCGTACCCTCACAGTGGGTGCGGGTCGTAACAATAGGGATATCTCAACCTTACCCTTCTGAATGGGAGAACGCTACTTGCCCTCATAACTATAAGCCACTGACGCTAAATTTATTTGACGGGATGACTTCTCTTCGCCAACACATGACATACTTCAACACGCAGACTCTACACTTACCCAGGGACGATCCGTTCTTGTCAAAGCTGTTTATTAGCACCTTGCAGGGGGTAGCATTTGAATGGTTCTGCAGTCTTCCTGACGGTTGTATAAATTCTTTTAATGTCTTGGAGCGGTTATTCCTCAACAAGTTTTATGATAGCGGCACGCATGTTAGTATGTCCACCCTCATCGAGACCAAGCAAAGGAGGACCGAGTCTGTCATTGCTTTCATCAAATGCTTCAGGCGACTAGCATTGAAGATGTCCTTCGGTATACCAGACTCAGAACTTATGGATACTTGTCGACATAACTTCCTTCCTACAGTAAAGTTTTGTCTGGATATACACAAGTATGATACATGGCCCACTTTTATTAGGGCCGCTGATGTCGCTGAAAACGAAATCCCTAATCTGGAATTAATGGGGTTGAGAACACCTAAATCTGAAGACAAAGGCAAGCACCCTCAAACTATCCCTGTCCGTGGCGGTAAAGGGAAATAAGTCTTGAAGGTCGACACTTCCAAGGGAGCTTCCAATTCTCAGGGCGCTCATGACAAACCTAAGGAGACTTTCTTCTTTCACGAGGACGATGTTATTACAATTTTTCACACATTAAGAAAGGGTAATAAACTGACATTGCCTCCACCACGACGTCCTGCGGAGGCGAACCAACTCAACGATCCCAAGTGCTGCCTTTATCATCAGTACATGCACCACTTTACCAAGGATTGCATCGTCCTGAAGAAGAAGATACAATAGCTTATCGACAGCCAAGTGATCAACCTCAAAGCTGAAGACAAGGTTGTATCTTCTAACATGATCTCTCTTCAATTTGGTGACTTTCCATCCAAAGAAGTCCCAGACGGCATAGTCCCAATCCCCAAGGCAATAATAGAAGTCGTCAACCTGTCGCCAGTTTGCAACCAAACCTTGGTGCCACTCACGACTGAACGTGGTGAGATCATGTGGGTCCATCCGGACCTTGTGCAAGAAATAACACAAGGGGTGGTATCTCCCAAAGTAAAGAGGGGCAAGAAATACAAATCATGTCATATGGTGTCTACTCCCATTTACGAAGTTCTATCTGGCGAGACGCGATCTGGGAAGGCTTATCTACGGACTTATGACCATGTGCAAGAAGAAGTAGTACCTTCTCAAGCTCATGCTGCCTCCACAAGTTCAGAAGTCGGTCCATCTAAGCCTTCAACTACCGACAAAGCCAAACAGAAGGAAACACGATTTGACAAGTCTCTGAAGGCGCCAACTCCCGAAGTCATAGATCGGCCTTGTAACTTTGACATACTGGCACAGCTGGCCAATACACCTGCCAGGTTATCTATGTTCGATCTATTGTGACTCTCCAAAAAAACACGGAAGGCCTTAAGTGAGACATTACTACATGTCGACTCTTATCTCGCTGAAGTCAAAGCTTCCGCTGAAGATCCTGTCTCCTATCCCCACTGCCACAGTACTATGAAAGTGGTGCCCAACTTGACCTTTTTACAAGAGGACATGCTACTCAAAAATAATCATCATAATAGACCTCTGTACTATATAGGGTATATCAGGGCGATTAAGTTGGATCAGATGCACATCGATCCAGGTTCCTTCCTCAGCATCATTCCTAGAAGTTTACTCCAAATTCTAGGAATCCCTCTGCACAAGCTATCTGTAACCAATACCACTATCATGGATTTCAATGCTGGGAGAAGCCATCCGCTGGGCAAGATTCGCCTTAAGTGCCAGATTGGTGATCTCCGAATAAAAGTTTCTTGCTATGTAATCGATGCCAATGTATTCTACAACGTCTTGTTGGGATGTCCGTAGATACACGAGAACATGATCGTTCCTTCCATACTTTACCAGTGCTTTAAGTAAATCAACAGCGATAGCATCGTGAAGATGGAGTTTGCCGATGTCGATCCTTTTAAGGGCATTGAAGCCTACTATGGAGATTCAGTACTTTACCAATCTCAGCCCTCCAAGGATGACGGCAACGAAACTAACGATAAAGTTGGAGTGAGTTTATCCTCCAGTGATGGTCCCCTGATTATCCTAGTCAAAGGACGTACTACTCCAAAATGTACTCCAAAGCCTCTCATAGTCTGGGTTAAAAAGAAGAACCCTGATAAGGTCAAACCATTGACCATCACTCTCCGTAAAACACCTCGGATGGAACCTGTTGAAGTCTGTCCTCCCAATCCTGAAGAGTTACTATATGTGGTAAACTTGGCCATGGCTATGGCTCCTATTCCAGACAATGATCCTCTCAATGAGTATATCAATACTCATAATAATGTACCTTCAGTGGATGATGTTATCCCTGAAGAACTTGTCTATTTTTTAAGTAAAGGTTTATCTTTGAATTACTCCAATGTCTACCAATCTGTAAACCAGTATATAGATACGATATATGCTCTAGAGCACGGCATAGGACCACACCTCTGTATGTCGATCACGACGCCTCATATACGGGAAAAAGTCTGGCCAGAAGATATCCACTACTTTATCGTTCCAGCTAGAAAGAAGGGTGAAGAACTAATCATCTTCGGTCGAATAATTGGTGAAAGAAAGTTCATTCTGGACTCTACTTCTCCTAATCACAACACCGTAGCTGACTATAATTCTGAGAAAATGCAACTTTTTTGATATAGTTGTCAAGCCAAGAATATCATCCAGAACATGGGATATGATATAAAAAGTGACCAAGGGCTAAACTATGGTCGGTGAAGACGGTTGCCAATACGTCACTTTGCTCCGCCCGGCAAACTCAAGAAATATTATCAACAAAACGGTATTAGTTTGGATTATGTCACTCCTCCAACAACCCCTGAAAGATCAGACACCAAAGCAGGTCATTGTTCTTATTCTTCTGATTCCTGCCTCTGGCATTCAAACTCCAGCATTGGAGACATATTCAAAGCAACTTTGTCCGTTAACATGGTGTTAGTTGACCAAATTATGGACGATGTCCAATCAATCGAGCTCAAACAATGGGCTCAAAAGATGGATACTTGGTGGGAGTTACATTTCGTACAACGTGAACCACCTACTGAAGACAAAGTCGTCCAAGTCAATTTAGGAGATGAATCATCTCTTAAACCAATCTTCATCAACAAAAGTCTGTCTGGCGATGAACGACAATCTCTTATACAGCATATAAGAGAATACATTAACATCTTTGCATGGAGCTATGAAGACATGCCAGGCTTAGACCCTAAAGTTGCTATGCACCGCCTAAATATTTCATCTAAAGCTAAGCCAATAAAGCAGCAGCAACGACGATTTCGACCAGATATCATGGAAGCCATCGAGAATAAAGTCAAGAAGCTTATTGCAAGTGGATTCATTCGCGAAGAACAACACCCTGACTGGGTCGCTAACATTATTCTAGTCATGAAAAAGAACGGTAAAGTTCGAGGCTGTATCGATTACCGTGATTTGAACTCTACATGCCCAAAAGATGAGTTCCCTCTACCGATCATCGACGTAATGATCGACAATACTTACGGTTCGAGCGAATGTCCTTCATGGATGGGTTCTCAAGCTACAACCAGATCAAGATGTTCCCCAATGATGAAAAACACACATCTTTTCGAACACCGTTGGGGGTATACTGCTATACGGTGATGTCCTTCGGATTGAAAAATATAGGGGCGATATACCAGCAAGCTATGAACACAATTTTTTATGATCATGTATGCAAAACAGTGGAATGCTACGTAGACGATATCGTAGTTAAAAGTTCTCTCAAGGGCAACCACCTCCAAGACTTGAGAACAGTGTTCGAACTAATACGTGCACACCAACTAAAGATGAATCCAACTAAGCCTTTTCTGGAAGTCACCAGCGGCAAGTTCCTTGGTTTTGTTATCACTTCAAAGGGTATATATCTTGACTCGAAGAAAGTGAAAGCTATTCTCGATATGCATCCTCCAAGAAATCTCAAAGAGCTATGCGGACTTCAAGGAAGGCTAGCCTACATCAGACGATTCATTTCGAACCTTTCTAGAAGGTGTCAACCGTTTACTCTGCTCATGAAGAAAGGCGTATCTTTCGTCTAGACTGAACATTATCAACGCACATTTGACGACATTAAAAAGTATCTCACAAGACTCCAAGTATTGGTGGCTTCAATAATGGAGAATCCTTTCTTACTATATGTCTGTGCTATGGACCATTCCCTTGTTGCCCTGTTAGCTCAGAAGAATGAAGGCGGCCATGAACCGGCAATATATTACCTCAGCCGCACAATGGTGGGTGCCGAGCACAGATACACACCTATGGAAAAGGAATGTCTTGTACTGGTATTTGCTATCCAGAAGACACGCCACTATGTGTCTGGGCAGACTATCCACATCATATCTAAAGTCAATCCTCTCAGAATACTCATGACTAAACCGGGTTTTCTTAATTCTCGTTTAGCTACATGGGCAATGGTGTTGACTCCATATGATATGTTGTTCGTCCCTCAGAAGGCAGTAAAAGGCCAAGTGTTAGCTAATATTCTAGCAGCTCATCCGGTGCCAAAATCTTCCAAACTCTACGACGAAATCCCCGATGAAGTAGTGGAGTCTAACACAGCAACTGAAGAAATCCCCATTTGGCGAATGTTCTTTGACGGTGCATCAAGAACATGACCTAAAGGAAATATCGTAGCCGAAGTAGGCATCGTACTTGTGTCACCCGACCATCTGGTTATACATCGTGTATATTCTCTTGTGGAACCCTGCACCAACAACATGGCCGAATATAATGCCCTATTGATCGGCCTTCAACTGGCAAAACAACTAGGAGTTGACTATATAGAAGCTTACGACGATTCCAAGCTAATAGTTAGTCAGGTCCGAGGGGATTATGAAGTTCGTCACGAAGATCTCATCCCATATCACAAAGTGATAATCGAATTGGCTTCTACTTTCACTGGATTCTTTATCGAGCACATACCTCAACAACATAATATAGAAGCAGATGCTTTAGCCGGTCTCGCTGCTTCTCTGACCGTTCCTACCAATATACAGTAGTCAATTACAGTGTCTGGTCGAGAACTATTCTGTGTGAAAGACGCCTTGTATATTCATCACAGTTACACAATGAAAATAAACGTCGATGTTAAAAACTGGAGACATCCTTTCATAGACTACGCTGTCTATGGAATCCTTCCTGAGGACCCAAAAGAAACAGTATCTGTCCAAAGGCAATCCCTCAGATTTTACTATGATACAGCTGCCAAAATTCTATACCGACGCTCTTACGACGGGCTACTGTTACGATGTTTATCAGACACAGAAGCCAAACATGCACTCCGGGTGGCTCACGACGGACTTTGTGGTGCACGTCAACTAGGCCCCAAATTACAAGATCGCCTCAGACGAATGGGTTATTATTGGCCCACGATGACAGCAGATGCTGTTGAATATGCAAAAAAGTGTAGGGCTTATCAGTTCTTCGCCGACTTCATTCATCAACCTTCGGAGTTTCTACACTCGATGACAGCATCTTGGCCTATTGAAGCTTGGGATATGGATGTCATAGGCCCAATCAGCCCGCCATCTTCCAGAAGACATCGGTTCGTCCTAGCTATTACCGATTACTTCTCCAAATGGGCGGAAGCTATACCGCTCACCGAAGTGAAGACATCGAACGTGATCAGTTTTGTCAAACATCACGTTATCTATCGCTTTAGCCTACCTGCAGGATCATTCATGATAATGGTCCACAAAGTGTAAGCCATGCATTCTATCGGTTCTGTGATAAGAATCGAATCCAGAATGTAGCCTCTACTGCCTATAATCCAGCGGCTAATGGGTTAGCAGAAGCCTTCAATAAAATCATCATTAAACTTCTCAAGAATTTTGTGTCTTCAAACAAGCATGATTGGAATGAGAAGCTCGACGAATGTCTCTGGGCCTATCGTACAACAGTCCGGACTCCAACAGGCAGTACGCCATTCTCTCTGGTTTATGGGAGCGAAGTAGTTCCTCCCTTAAAAATCCAGATTCCTTCTCTTCGAGTAGCCTTAGCCAGTGAGCTGACTGCCGAAGAAAGCTACCGTCTGCGACTACAGGAGCTCGAAGCGCTAGATGAAAAATGATTGTTAGCTCTGCAGCGCATTGAGCTATACCAAGCACGCCTTTTCAGAGCCTTTAATAAAAAGGTGAAGGAAAGAATCTTCCAAGTTGGTGATCTAGTCTTAGCAGTGAGAAGACCAATGGTCATGACGCACAAGACAAAAAGAAAATTCTAGCCTAAATTGGAAGGTCCTTTCGTTATAGAATCAGTGTATTCTAACGGTACGTATCAACTAACCAAGCCTGATGGTGACTTGCTCATTATGCCTATCAACGGCAAGTTCCTGAAGAAATATTATGTGTAATCTTTTATAAACAGTGTTCACATATTTTCAGTCTTGTAAATATACAGTGCAATGTTTATGTGATTCAAAAAATCATCTAACTATTATCCGTATTTTAAGAGTCTTGAATACGCCATGGATAATAGGTCCTCTAAAAAGATTTCTCCAGTGGAATCATTTCTGTTTTTGACTCTGTCCAAACTCGGGTTAACGAAAACAAGTCACGTTCCTATTACCTTTGAATTGTTTTCCGATAATTATTTCCCTAGTGGAATGATTAAGAAACGTTTTAACACGTCCATATTACCTCTGAATTATCTACTCCTATCTAATGTTATATATCCTTCCACATCCATATTACCTTTGGTCAGATATAGAACATCCTATGCTATTATGTCCATATTACCTCTTTTAGCAGCTTCTTTCAACTTATTATCTATATTCAAGAACTTTGAATATAAAATGGATAATAGGTCCACATCAAATTCTCCAGCGGAATACCCACCAGAAATATCCTTACTATATCCATATTACCTCTAGTTTGGATATTTCACAAACCTTCATTCATGAATTTTGAAAGCCAAAAGATTTTTTATTAAAACGTCTATCAGAAGACGAAGAAAAAGATACAAGAGTCTTGACGGCTAAAAAAGAGATAGTTACAAACAAAAAATCTAAGGGATACACAATCGATTGATATTATCCCTTAGAGTCGCAATTTCGGCTTCGGACTTCGCGGTAGCACGGGCCTGAGCAGCACGTGCCTCATAGTCCACCTATTAAGACGTCGTTGTCCTCAAGCTGGCCTCCAGTTGAGCAATCTCACTTTGGATCTGCGCAATGTGATTATATTTCTCAGTAATCTGTGCAGCCAGCTTATTCTTCGAAGCAGCACGTACCTCACTCACAGCGTTGAACTGCCCATACTGATTAGCCAATTCACTGATCTCTTGAGCGAGGGCATCCTTTTTTGCTTGAAAAGTAGCCTCCTCCTCTGTAAGAGCCATGATCAAAGCCTCGTCTTCTGCATAGAACAGTGACATCGGACTTTGTTGTTTGGCATCCCAGAATCTGGCCACCTTACCCTCCAGATCATTCAGAACCTTCCTTAGAGCATTAGTCCGCTCTTCATAGCCAGCGATGCTCTCAAGGGCTACCATTTGGCATTCAGTAACAGCCTTCACAGGGCCAAAGGTGGTGTTCCGATTCAGAACTCCAGGAAGCTTTACTTTTAGGACAGAATAGAAAGCTTTGACGACTTCCTGGGCCATCTTCTTGTCTTCAATGGAGGTCGTTCGAGAGGATACTTGATTAGGTTCTTCTGCTCTAGGAAGAGATGCCTGGCAAGAAGTCGAACCAGACAAGAAAACAATATATGCATCGGTAACAAAAAAGGGAGTGCAAAAGAGTTACAATTTCATACCTTCGGCATGCTCAGCGCCAATTTGGGCTAAGTCATCGGTCTTGGCTTCAGAGAAACCGAGAGCAGGCCCAGGCTGTTCAAGAAGAACAATATCAAGGCCTCGAGCAGTATCAGGCCGGATATCTTCCACGGCCCCAGCTAGATCAGAAGTAGATTCACCAACAGCCCACTTAGTAGGCTGTTCAACATCTTCTTCTGCAGCCGATACCAGCTCACTAATAGCTCCCTCCGTACTAGCAAATTCGAAGAAGCTGAGGACAACCTCTGTTTCTCCCCTAATGCCTTGGGCTATCGTTACGAGTGGTTCCTTCTCCTTGTCTACAAGGGAATATACAATCGTGATCAGCCTCACGAGGAGCACGCAAAATCAAAGTCAAAAAATCTTATCCGAAAAGAGGTACAAAGATAACATACACGTAGGAGGATGAGCCAATTGGACTTGATTTTCATCCAAGTCCTTCATCATAGCTCCTATCGCAAACATATCCCCTAAAGAAATGTCATAGTAGGGACTGATCTTTTGATTGCCGTCATGGTCTGGGCCTTCGTCGTGATCATCCCATCGCTCAAGCCTTACAATGGAAGAAGACCCGCCCTCTTCCATCGGTTAAGGACAAGCAGGGGACACTGTTGTTATGTCCACCTCTTCAGACAAAGAAGCACCTGCCACAGTCGTGACTTCAATATCCTGTGCTAAGGACAAACACAATGGTAAGAAAACTCCTAATGGTTTGACCAAAATGGCTATAGAGTCTAGGAAGGTATCTACCTCCCGAATGGTAACGGCCCGCGACACCGTCTATCGAGAAGATCTTCTGAAAGGAGGCGAGCCGGCACTCACGTCCGTGACCTTCTTCCTCCCTCGGGAAACGACAACCTTCTTCCTTTTGGGCTGTAGAACCAGCTCGGTGGAAGCTTTCCTCTTATGATGAATGTCAGAAAGAGTTTCTTCAGCATCCTCTCTCTGAGGCGCTACAACAATAGGCTCCTCAAGAACAACTCCTTACTGTGGCACTGCAGCCGGCTCAACTGTAGGTGCGACACCTTTCTTTCTGTAACTCTCTATTGCGCACACCCGTCCTATATCAGCAAGAGCAGGGGCAAGCCTAGTCCCCGATATTAAACTCTGCTCACCATCATACCAAGAATGAAGGGTATTGACCTGAATATAGAACTTGGCAGTAGCAAAGAGCATGTGGGTGTCAGGTTTATCTTCTGGCAGGGTAAATTTCATGCCCTGACCCGGAATCACCTGAATCATCATCCTCGTAGGGGGCATAATGCCGCACGAGCCTGGAGTTGTGCTCGTGTAAGGCAAGATGACAAGTTCTCAAATGGTTATCTTTTGATTCGATATTTAACAACGAAAGAAAACAGAGTATACGAAACAAATTCTTTTTATTGATATCCGAAACAGAGATTATAAAGGCTTTCGATAGCCTAACACTACATGCCAGATTGGCTACAGTACTCAGGTTCTCTCTTACCTACAAAGGATTTTACCGTTCCATACATCATGCCTTCTATATCTCGGCTGCATCAATCCAGCTGCGTAGTTCGAGCGTCAATGCGATAGCACGCTTCAATGTGCTTCGGCATTCCAAGCCTTAACACGTTCAAGCAACGCTTTGTCGTGAGCAATCCATTCTTTGCACCCTGCATAAAGCTGGTAGGGGATCAGTACGTTCGTCCTCGCATGTACTGAAGCAAAGATCATCTTTCTAAACCGACATTTTTAATATTTATGTTGAATCATACAACTTAGCTTATGATCTTGCTATGTTCTCCTTAGGGTCAATTTCATGGCATCTTCGAAAGCGTAAAGCATGTTATCATAGTAGCATGTTATCGAATTGAATAGGCAAGTAAACAAACAATCTCGTGTTTGATTCATGGCGCGACTTTCCAAGTCGACGCACTCGCCCTTGCACCGACGCAAGGTGAATACGCCGCATTCCTTCCCTGTCATGTTATATGTGCATCTTTAAGCAGGATCTCTATGCGGGACGCATACGCGCCTACACTTTCAACCCATCGTTCCTTAACTATATGAAGGTCGTGGGCATATCCGTGCCGGAAAGGACTAAAGGAGTTCCTTTCTTTTCTCTCCTTCTTTTCTCAATATTTGTCGGGCTTCCCGGCGTTTCACGGGTGGGTTGCGGGCCCAACAACCGAAATGTTTCCGCTGTATGCCATCATTTGTGGCTTTTCCCATCTATAAGACGAGCGCGACTCGTTTAAGGATGTGCGCCTACAAAGATTATTCGATTCCCTCCGCGGCCAAGCGGTTTCGGGGCGCTCTGGCATTTAATCGTTTGGGGAAAACACCCGTGTACGGGCAATTATCACATTTAATCTCAAGTCCATCCCATTCGACCATGCAATGCCCTATCATTCAAGCAATCAAATTCAAACAACCAAACATAGTCTTGAGTCCGAGACTCAGACTTATCGTCTCGCATCTCTTTCGTTAACTTTCTGTGTTCTTACATTTCATACTTCGTTTCAATGATTCAATGGCATCGTGCCTCAACTCAATGCTCATCAACCGAACGACCCGAAGGTCTTGAACACCTTTCGAGGCACTATGTCATAGCCGACAGTTCCGCCACATTCATGCCACAACTGTATTCTCTCGTAACGAAGCTATCTTTTATTATCCCGTACACATAGGCACATTTTGACCGTATTTCCCTGTTCTATAACTTAGCATTCAATGTTCGGGGCTTGTGCGCTAGTGTGCTCGCCTATTGTCTTCCAATTTCTAGCCGTCTAACTCGTGCAGCAAAGGCATGGTATGGTTCGTGCACTAAGGCATTCACCGATTACAGTTATCCCATGTTCTTGCGGCTTGCGCACCGAGGTGCTCGCCTTAGCGATATCCAATGTCCCATAGCGACTCGTGCATATTGATGCACGTTTTATTTCAATTGTTCTAACTTAGTGTTCGACTCACACTATGATTTATCTCCGATCGGACCACGCCCGTGGCGTCGATAGGTTAACTTTTAGCATATAATGATATATTTGACTTATCGAATGAAGGAGTAAAAAGAAGTCAATCCTCCCACCTTGAGTCGATATGCCTTCGTCGTTTTGCCGAGCCGATGCGGCTCGATTCCCTAACTTTGTTGCACGGCCACTCTCCTGACTTAGCCATTCGAGCACTTCATGCTTCATTGAGTTATACGCCCAATTCGCCTTAGCATGCCCAAGTCTTAGCCCGTCGCAAGGCGACGATTTGATTTCGCGGACCCCTTACTAAATATTGCAAAAGATGGACCTCTAATATTTTCTTGTCAAAGTATAAACTGCACACGAAACCAACTAAAATCAATACTTGCATCGATTCGGACTTGCGCCTTGGTCGATTCGATTTCTTAGAATCTTCGAGCCGATTCAACGCACTCATCCTTCGGGGCAACGTGGCGCTTCGCATCAATTCATTCGATGCATTCTTTTGGGGCAAGGCAACTCTTCGCATCGACTTAGTTCGATGCATTGCTCGGGACAACGTAACTCTCATATCGATTCGCATCGATACATTTCATTCGGTCAATGTGACTCGTTGAGCCAACGCTTCAGCGTAATGCGCTGTACGGAGCGAGGCATTACAGAATATACCACTCACAACAAGGTTCGTCCTCCAACCAAAACCAACACTCCGACTAAGTGTTTTATAGATTGTTTCACGATCTCGTCCCACCAATGTTGTTCGATTTCATAATATCTCGTAAGCTTTTTACTAACATTTCAAAGTATCCCTGCAGCTCGATTTAAATTTTGTATACAACTCAATTTGAATCTATACCTATATTCAAGGCGTCCCGAAGATATATGTATTTTGACCAATTCCAGTGGTAGCAAATTGGAACAAAGCTGACAGGTAAATTTCAATCCTATGCTTGCCATCTCGTACTCTCGATCAGACTTATCTTTAGCAACCGTTCTCGAATTTTTATCGCATACGTATATTCGATACATACGTGATTCATTCAATAAAGTCACTGGACGCGACGCGATTCAGAAATCGTATTTTTCGTTTCGTATGGACTATCAACTTTATGCGTCACGTCAAGCCGTTGTGCATCCAATCGCAACGATCCTTCACTACGCCTTGCGTTCGAAATCGTCACCCAACTATTTCCGAAGTCTTGCTATGCAACTTATCTCGATACGACTTCCTTTGTTGACTAGCAAATGACATTGCTCAAAGGCCACAATCTATCCGACTTAATAGTTTACATCAAGGCGATGGTGCTCAAGACAACGATCGCCTTGACACGAGGGTCTTTACGATACTCCTTACATTCAATTTCCTAACGAGTAGGAATTCATTAGCCAAATTCCCAACTTATCCATCTCGCAACATCGAATGTAAATTTCGATTCATGCAAGCTCAATTGCAAGGTGAATTCGAATCTAACGACATGACTCTTAAGTCGTTCTATTATCATTCCCTCTCGTGCATAGCACGTTTCTCGCAATCGCCTATCCGAATCACCAAGTCCGTTGGTGAATTCAAGTTCGACCGTCGACCAACATAACCATTCAAGTATTCATCCGACGAATACTCAAAATCTAACTTATCATTCTCAATCGAATATTGTTCCAATAATTCTCGATCGCCTAGACTTATCGTCAACATGCACCGTGTTATATTCGTTATCAGTGTAATCTCATATGCAATATTGCATTGGTCGTCTTACGGTCTGCAGAAATCAATTTGATTTGGCGGTCAAGTCTTCTAGGGTCAGCTGCCCCGAAGCTACGCTCGATAACTATGGATCATCACCGAAGGACAGTTTACTACGAACCATGCTATATCTTATTTTGGAGCCAAATCATGTTCCGACGATTCTATGCGACTATCCAATTTCGGACAAAACTATTTCTATCGGCGCAACTGATGCGCAACTATCCTCCGAGTCAAGTCATGCACTACCGTCGATGATTTCACAATTTACGAAACATCTACTCGCATCGAGTTCGAGTCTATCTTATTCTTGGGTCGACACATGAGATGCTATATGCATCGAGCAATCGTCGATGACTTATAGTCTCGTCTTGATTAATCGCAAAATTTATAATCAACCAAGTTCGTTCATTCTCGTATCGTTACTTACAAAAAATTTGATAGCGCAAGGCGCACTCCATTTTGTACTCTCACATCGTGCTTATATTTTCTTGCGTATCGATCTTGATAGTTCATATCAATTTCGATAGCAAGTAGGTCGACTACGAATCCGTTTCAACGTCGACTTAACTCGTATCACATACATCCAAGTTTGCAACGAACTTTTCCATACGCATCCACTCGTTCTCTGATTTGTCGTATCCCGCT
Organism: Iris pallida; assembly: GCA_029216955.1. Lineage (NCBI taxonomy): Eukaryota > Viridiplantae > Streptophyta > Magnoliopsida > Asparagales > Iridaceae > Iris > Iris pallida. The sequence continues at coordinate 30,138 of JANAVB010037678.1, forward strand.
ATACTTTGATCGAGTAACTGAGTTACCGATTATATAACATCGAACCCTCGAGTTATACGATCACGCCTTCTAAGTTTTGCATGTTTTCCAGTCGTACTCAAATAAGTGTCGCCGTAGCATAACCAACTATTTCTTAGGCACGATTACTCACGTCAACCAACTCTTCATCGAAGTCGCAATTCGTGCGATTCGATTACAATTCGCATCGCCTAACATTCCTATCAAAATCGCAAGTCGTGCGATTCGATTTGTCTCGCCCAACATTTCTACCGAGATCGCAAGTCATACGACTCATTTGTAAGCTCGAGTATTCCTTTCCCGTCGATCCGATTATTGCGTCAAGGCATAATCGTTTTGCTAGTCTCGGTCGTCCGACCAACTTATAACTTTCGTCTGACGTATCGTTCATCGATACAAGTCTCGCCTTATTGTCCCAACCGATTTTCGAAGAACACTTGCATCAACATATCGCCATACAAATTTTAAATCGAGTTTTGGTACTCCCCCGTCTGTTGCGGACAAACCTTCCGTAATTCTTATAACGCGTCGATAAAATTTATCGCACAAGTGCTATACCATATACCACTCGAAATCGAGTCATTCATCGCCTACGTGGTATGGCGTATACCACTCGGAATTCAAGTCATTTCCCCTGCGCTATACTTAGTATAGACCAACTATCTTTTCCGACTCACAATTTTCGCAGTGATCGTACTTGATCACAACCGTAACTTTAATTCTATCAAAATCTGACACACTCGATCAATGTTCTCGTTTGCCAACATAAGTTTGGTGTGCAACCGAACGATTCGTTCTATCGATTTGTGAATTCAATTCTTTTCTTACGTTGCATCTCGTGCAACAATTTATCTAATATGCGTCGCACCCCGTGCAACAAATTTTACTTTCGATACGTGTTGCACATCGTGCTACAATTTATTTTCGACACTTTCATTTCACTTTGTACAACGATTTTATTTCCAATTTTCTTTGCACTTCGTGCAACGATTAATTTGATATGCGTTGCACCACGTGCAATGATTTTACTTTCCAATACGCGTTGCACATCATGCAACGATCATTTCCGACATTTACCGTACCTCGTGCAATGAATTACTCTCGACTTTCAAAGTCAATGCACAATCCGTTTAACACATTCGGTATTGGCTTATCACTTCTCACTTTCATTTTAACGTATATTCACCATTACTCGTTGCACTTTATGCATCATTTTATTTCTCTTTCAACATGTTACATTCAACAACATCTCAAATCGTATTTCACAATTTGTTGCGCTTGCAGCAACTAACATTTTATGGCTCGTTTGCATTCAATGCAATATACCCTTCGCGACTTTCTTAGCAAACATCATGTAATTTCCAAAACACATGCGGCAAAATTACACGATTGTATTAGACTTATTGTATGGAACATCCAGTGCGGCATTGAGTAGAGTCAAGAGTGATATCAAGTGGTGGTGGACAACTTTGCGAATTGAAATAAAGAGAGCGTCCAGAGAAAATTGAGCCTAGAGCTCTGATACCAATTTGTCACGCCCCGACCCGGAATCACCCGAATCATCGTCCTCGTAGGGGGCGTGATGCCGCACGTGCCTGGAGTTGCGCTCGTGCAAGACAAGATGACAAGTTCTCAAATGGTTATCTTTTGATTCGATATTTAACAACGAAAAGAAACAGAGTATACGAAACAAATTCTTTTTATTGATATCCGAAACAGAGATTACAAAGGCTTTCGATAGCCTAACACTATATGCCAGATTGGCTACAACACTCAGGTTCTCTCTTGCCCACAAAGAATTTCACCGTTCCATACATTATGCCTTCTATATCTCGGCCGCATCAATCCAGCTGCGTAGTCCGAGCGTCAATACGATAGCACGCTTCAAAGCGCTTCGGCATTCCAAGCCTTAACACGTTCAAGCAACGCTTCGCCGCGAGCAATCCATTCCCTGTACCCTGCATGAAGCTGGTGGGGGATCAGTACGTTCGTCCTCGCATGTACTGAAGCAAAGATCATCTTTCCAAACCGACATTTTTAATATTTATGTTGAATCATGCAACTTAGCTTATGATCTTGCTATGTTCTCCTTAGGGTCAATTTCATGGCATCTTCGAAAGCGTAAAGCATGTTATCATAGCAGCATGTTATCGAATTGAATAGGCAAGCAAACAAACAATCTCGTGTTTGATTCGTGGCACGACATACCAAGTCAACGCACTCGCCCTTGCACCGACGCAAGGTGAATACGCCGCATTCCTTCTCTGTCATATTATATGTGCATCTCTAAGCAGGATCTCTATGCTGGACGCATACGCGCCTACACTTTCAACCCATCGTTTCTTAACTATATGAAGGTCGTGGGCGTATCCGCGCCGGAATGGACTAAAGGAGTTCCTTTCTTTTCTCTCCTTCTTTTCTCAATATTTGTCGGGCTGCCCGGCGTTTCACGGGTGGGTTGCGGGCCCAACAACCGAAACGTTCCCGCTGTATGCCATCATTTGCGGCTTTTCTCATCTATAAGACGAGCGCTACTCGTTTAAGGATGTGCACCTACAAAGATTATTCGATTCCCTTCGCGGCCAAGCGGTTCCGTGGCGCTCCGGCATTTAACCTTTTGGGGGAAACACCCGTGCACGGGCAATTATCACATTTAATCTCAAGTCCATCCCATTCGACCATGCAACGCCCTTTTATTCAAGCAATCAAATTCAAACAACCAAACATAGTCTTGAGTCCGAGACTCAGACTTATCGTCTCGCATCTCTTTTGTTAACTTTCTGTGTTCTTACATTTCATACCTCGTTTCAATGATTCAATGGCATCGTGCCTCAACTCAATGCTCGTCAACCGAACGACCCGAAGGTCTTAATCACCTTTCGAGGCACTATGTCATAGCCGACAGTTCCGCCACATTCATGCCACAACTCTATTCCCTCGCAACGAAGCCATCTTTTATTATCCCGTGCACTTAGGCACGTTTCGACCGTATTTCCCTGTTCTATAACCTAGCATTCAAAGTTCGGGGCTTGCGTGCTAGTGCGCTCGCCTATTGTCTTCCAATATTCTAGCCGTCTAACTCGTGCAGCAAAGGCACGGTATAGTTCGTGCACTAAGGCACTCGCCGATTACAGTTATCCCATGTTCTTGCGGCTTGCGTACCGAGGTGCTCGCCTTAGCGATATCCAATGTCCCATAGCGACTCGTGCATATTGATGCACGTTTTATTTCAATTGTTCTAACTTAGTGTTTGACTCACACTATGATTTATCTCCGATCGGACCACGCCCGTGGCGTCGATAGGTTAACTTTTAGCATACAATGATATATTTGACTTATCGAATGAAGGAGTAAAAAGAAGTCAATCCTCCCACCTTGAGTCTATATGCCTTCGTCGTTTTGCCGAGCCGATGCGGCTCGATTCCCTAACTTTGTTGCACGGCCACTCTCCTGACTTAGCCATTCGAGCACTTCGTGCTTCATTGAGTTATACGCCCAATTCGCCTTAGCATGCCCAAGTCTTAGCCCATCGCAAGGCAACGATTTGATTTCACGGGCCCCTTACTAAATATTACAAAAGATCGACCTCTAATATTTTCCCTTCAAAGTATAACCTGCACACGAAACCAACTAAAATCAATACTTGCATCGATTCGGACTTGCGCCTTGGTCGATTCGATTTCTTAGAATCTTCGAGCCGATTCAACGCACTCATCCTTCGGGACAACGCGGCCCTTCGCATCAATTCATTCGATGCATTCTTTCGGGGCAAGGCAACTCTTCGTATCGACTTAGTTCATTATGACTCCAGAGTTGAATTGGATCCTACCAGAAAAAACCTCATGCAGGTCAGGGGTCAGGTCCCATTTCATCTGCCTCTGCACAGCCAGATCAGTAAATGCTGACAGAGGGTATTGGCGCTTCATCGATGGCAACCATATTCTTTGGTTATTTAACTTAACTACCAGAGGGTCTTCTAGACATATCGTCTCGTCATCCTCGAATCCCACACTATCACCGAACAGGAAGTACGGCTTCTTGAAACGACGTGCCCCTCCAAGTAAGAGCTTCTCATCGTTAATCATCTTCTTCAGGAAGGTCTTGTCCTGTTCAAGTATGGCAATCGTTCGTTCCGTAGGTTGGTCATGACTGATCTTGGCCTAGACCTTGTTGACCATGTTGGTTATGAGGCTTATGTCGAGGACTTGGCAAGCAGAGCCGAAATAGATTCCACCAAGTTTCGGGTCAAACATGTTAACTGCAAGGACAAAAGAGAAAGTCAGACTTAGAATCTGGAAAAATAAAACTAAGTGCTGGAGGAATCCTATGCACCCAAACGGCTATACTCCCAAAGGGTTATGCACCCAAAATAGCATGTGAGTGCATAACATGCAGCAACATATGGGCGCATAACATGCAGCAGCATATGGGCGCATAACATGTAGCAACATGTAGGCGCATAACATACCACAGTATGGGCGCATGCTCCTATGGGAGCATATGAATGCTCATAGAAACATATTGCCTTGGGCATATGCGCCCAGGCAGAGGAAAAGTCTGAGCGTCGCAAATTAACGCTCAAGACTTTGTTTTGAGACATAGCCTCACCCAGGATCGGGTCTTAGGCTGACGAGGACGCTGTCGCAGGAAGAGAGCCACTCGGTGCAGCCCCTTTGCCCTTCGCATATCTCTTGGTGGCCTTGGGAGACATGGTTCGTGCAGAGAAGAGATGAAAAGTCTTTTGAAAGTTTTAGAAGAAAAGAGAGTAATAAATTTTCCCTCTCTTCAAAAGCCGATTTATAGGTATGGGCCAAACACTATTCGCCCACTACTCCTATGCGCCTATGCGCCCACTGCGTACTATGCACCCACTACGACTTATGTGCTCACATGTAGACCCAGTCTCGTGTACATTATATGGCTGCCACTTGCTGACATGGACAATGCATGAAAGATGGACCTCTTCAAATTCTACTCCGATGAATTTGGCAGTTCAGATTTTCGAGGAAGATCTCAACAGCCATCTCTCTGACAGTCTGGCCAAACTCTATGTGCCCAAAGGGAGAGCTACGCTATGCGCCCACTGCATCACGAGAAGACGGCCCATGCTTCTTTCAAAGTATTTCGAACTCGTTCAAGTATCAAAAACTTTGAAGGGGGTCTTGTAGAAGCATAAAAATTTTAGCAGTCTTGACAACCATGCGTCCAAGCTATAGAAGTCATATGCACCTAAGCCAGAGAAGTCATATGCGCCCATGTGACCAGAGCATGCTATGCGCCCAAGTCACCAGAGCATGCTATGTGCCCAAGCCACCAGAGCAAGCTATGGGCCCACTCTGGACCCCTCCACCAGGGGGCACATTGCCCTGTTTCAGGCTATGCACCCAAGTCAGGACAGTCCCCGACTCGGTCAAACCCACGATCAATAGTGCATCAAAGCATACGGCTACGTCAGTCTCCACGAGCAGTCGTACACCGGGGGCCACGTCAACCCCACGATCACGCAGTCTGCATACGCCTACACACTATGCGCCCATATAAAAATCAGTATGTTTTCTCATGTGGGCGTATAACATCATTCCAGCACAGAAACGACTATAAAAAGGGATCTCATACCTCTTCAAAGAACAGAACGGAGAGCATTTTCAAGAGCCAAATTGCTGTACTGTTTGCCAGTGAGCCGAGAGTTAACAATTTTCTTAGGTTTTCTTCCACTTTTGTAATCAAAGTATCAACGGAGTAAAGGAGCAACTGCCGCTCGATCTCCATCGTCCCATTCCCTAGAATTCTTTTTGTACTCAGGGATCCTCAGCGCAGGATCTCTCAAGCGTACTCGATTTGTAGTGCCTTACGCCAATAAAAAAGACAACATTTCTTCTTATTTTTTTGTGTGTGTCCACGATTAGCAATCACAACTTATACATATATATTCCATTCATTCACTACATAATATATATATATATATATACTTATATATGTATATACACATTCATATAAACATAGGCATACAAAGAAAGGGGAAAAGAAAGAGAGAGAGAGAGAGAGAGAGAGTGTGTGTGTGTGTGTGTGTGTGTGTGTGTGCTTGCTGTTGGACAAATCTGGGAATAGGACACAATACTCTCAACTATCTACATAAGTATGTATATCTATATATCTATACAAATAGTAATATATATATAGCATTTTATATATATACATAGAGATATAAAGCTATATATATACCATATGATAGTATCACTTGAAAGTAAAATTAGAAGTTAAAACCAATAAGTCCAGAATCTAATTAGCACAACATAAACTTAGAAATTCTGAGTTAAATTCTCAAAATTCAAAATATAATAAAATAACTCAAAAAATTTAATAAACCGAACCCGAAAACCCAACTCGAAGCTCAAAACGCACAATACTCAACGTGAACCCGTAAAACTTGGCAAACATAAAGGTGTATACGTGTGTGACATGCTCGGGTACTCACGGGGTTGAACCCATGTCCGTGTCGTGTCCAGGAGTGCGTATCGGAGAGAACCGGATACACGTGCATTGACAAGTGTATGTACACGTGTGTTTTTGCTCGATTGAATGTCACACGCACAACAAGAAGCCTCGTGCTTGTGCACATAGCTAGGTTGGGTCCAGGTCTAGGTCTAGGACATACTTACATGACACCACATCGTGTCCATGCGACATAGAGCACGCGAACCTGCGCGGCTGTGTGCGCGCGCGCGTACGGCCTTGTGGGTGCGTGCCGAGCAACGTGGCTTACGACACGAGCTACGTCGTATCTCAGGGTTGGGTTTCTGGGTAGCCCAGGTATAGGGCTTCGTGCTTGTGCTCCTGGAACAGGTCCTCGTCGCGTCGTGTTCGCGTACGAAGGCCGTGTCAGCGGCACTTTTCAGCCGCATGCACGGTGCTGGCTGAACTGTGCGTGTTGGATTTCTCCATGTATGCTTCACAAAATGTCATGAAATTTTAGGAACACATGGGCAGAGGTTTTCTCTATGTGTCCATAAAATTTTATACGAAACGGAGCCCTGTGCGTCGAGTTATGATGCACAGACAGCAGGGCATGAAGGGTGCGTACACTGGCCTCATGCACGCGTATCCGTGTCCGATTTGGACACTGAAATCATGTCGAATCAAGATCCGTCTTATTAGAAATAATATCAGCAAGAATTTCATAAAAACAAAATTAAAAAATAACAACTTTCAGTTCTAAGTGGCATTTCGTCGAACACGTGTTACAATGGACCGACACGTATCCGATATGGCTATCAAATGAAATCATAAACCTACAAACTTCATACACAGGTTTGGGGTACCTATATGGATGCATCTACGAAGAGAAAAATGCAATTAACAAGTGTTTAGAGAGTTTTACCTATTGAGTGTCAAAACTCAATGAAATAAGCCTCCAAACACGTCGATGCCGACTTCCTCCTGTCAAACGCCTCTGATCCCTCGCTAACAAGTCTCCAGTATGTTCCTCTCCTCCCAATGGTCATAATGCACTTCGTTTGGAAGGATTTGGGTAAGAAACGAGAAAATAGGGCTTTTGGAAGAGAAGACAAAACTAGGGTTTGTGAACTTGTGACGGCTACAAGTTAAAACACAATAAAAAAGAGGGGGGCTATTGTGGTTACAGGCCAAGGGGGTAGTAGGGTTAGTTTTAGGGTTTGGTCATGGGCCAGCACTCCTCAAGTTGCTTTAAAGGCCATTGACAAAAAGGCTTAAAGGCTTTATGAAGATTACTTAAAAAATGAATTAAATGATTCCTAAAATGGACAATTATTCTAAATAAAAATCTAAAAAGCCAATAATTCTCTAATTAAATTATTAGGCTTCTAATCAAGGTTGGTTAAGGTTATACCATATTCTACTACCAAAACACCAATCAAAATAACACACCAATCAATTTAATTAATAAATTAATAAAAATTCAAAATTAGCAACAATGACTAGAATACCCCTAATTAGAAAATGAGTGTGACAAATCTACCCACCTTAAAATAATTTCGTCCTTGAAATTAAAGACAAAACTGAATAGATGAGAAGGATAGAGAAATCATACCTCAAGACTGAAAAAATAAGGGTATTGCTCGCGCATCTCATCCTCCCTTTCCCAGGTAGACTCACCTGGAGAGTGGTGCCTCCAAACTACGCAGCCAAAGGTATCGTCTGGTTCCTCAGCACCTTCTTCCGTCGATCCAGAATCTCAACAGGCTGCTCTGGATAACTAAGAGTAGGGCCCACCTCGATCTCGGAATGATCCAGTACATGGCTGGGATCTACCACATACCGTCTCAACTACGACACGTGAAATACGTTATAGACTCCCTCTAATGCTGGGGCAAGTCCAGTCTGTATGACACATCACCGACTCTTCCGCTGATAATGAAAGCTCCGATGAAGCGCGGACTAAGCTTTCCACCTCCACCAAAGTGAATAGTGCCACGCATCGGAGATATCCTCAGGAACACCAGATCTCCAACCTAGCACAAAATGGTCTCAAATTTAACTATAACAATCACATGATCAAACAAAATCACAAATAAACAAAATCCTAATCCTAAGTCTAAGATGTACCTCAAACTATAAAGGTCTTCGGTGGCTATCGGCCCAATGTCGCTGTCTGTCCTGTGCCATGGGATGTCGATCTCTGATGAGCTTTACCTTTTCGGCTGCATCAACAACCATCTCAGGTCCCAATAAAGCTCGCTCTCCAATGTTATCCTAAGATAAGGGAGTATGACACCTACGCCCGTACAACGCCTCGAATAGTGACATCCCAATGCTAGCCTGAAAACTGTTGTTGTATGCAAACTCTACCAAATGCAAATGATCCTCCCAGGAACCTACAAAATCTAGAACACAAGTTTACAGCATGTCCTCGAGCATCTGAATAGTCTTCTCTGACTGTCCGTCCATCTGAGGGTGATATACAGTACTAAATTTGACCTGAGTGCCCAAACTAATATGCAGACTCCACCAGAAATAGGAAGTAAAGCGACTATCTCGATCCGAGACAATGCTCACCAAAACTCTATAAAGTCTGACAATCTGACGCACGTACATCTCTGCTAACTTTTCTATAGACAAACCCACTTTGAATGGTAAAAAATTGGCCGATTTGGTCAACCTATCTACGATGACCCAAATTACGTCTTTATCTCCTTGTGTATGTGGCAATCCTGAAACAAAGTCATCGTAATGTGCTCCAACTTCCACTCCGGAATGGACAATGGCTGTAACAGTCCTCCTGGCCTCTGCCTCTCTGCCTTAACCTGCTGACAGACTAAATATTTGGCTACAAAGCATGCTACCTCCCGCTTCATCCCATACCACCATACATGCTCCTTCAGATCCCTATACATCTTGTTGGCACCTGGATGCATAGAGTACTGAGAACGATGGGCCTCTTGTATCACCTGCTCCCGAATGTCTCCACTAGGCACACACAATATGGAACCGTGTCTCAAAGCACCATCCTCTGCAATGACAAACTCATCCATAAGTCCTGCTCGAGCTTGCTCTCGAATACACCACAGAGTAACATCGTCGAACTGAGACGACTTGATCCTCTCCATCAAGTCTGACTGAATCCGCAGTCCCCACATCTGCATCTCGACTCTCGGCACTATCACCTCGATCCCCAGGCTCTCCAAATCTTCTAACAAGTGACGATCCATCGTCAAACATATAGTTATCGGATACCTACTCAAGGCATCGGCAACCACATATGCCTTCTCTGGATGATACTGCAACGAAATGTCAAAGTCCTTCATCAACTCCAACCATCTCCTCTGCCTCATGTTGAGCTCCTTCTGTGTAAACCCATACTTCAAGCTCTTGTGGTCTGTGAAGATCTCCACACGCTCTCCGTATAGATAGTGCTTCTACAACTTAAGGGTTAAGATAACTGTCTCCAACTCCAAGTCATGGGTAGGGTAGTTCTTCTTATATGGATATAATTACCTGGATGCATAGGCAATTACCTTCCCATGCTGCTGCAAAACATAACCCAGACCCTTTCTTGAGGCGTCACTGTAGATAGTGAACCCGCCTGATCATGATGGCAATGTCAGAATCGGGGATGCCGTCAGTCGCTTCTTCATCTCATCAAAAGAAACTTGACACTCCTTTGACCAGATAAACTCTGTGTCCTTTCGGGTCAGCCTAGTCAATGGCTCTACAACCCGGAAGAAATCTTGAACGAACCTCCTATAGTAGCCTGCCAATCCTAGAAAGCTCCTAATCTCTGTAACTGAACCTGGTGCTGTCCACGCCTCAACTGCTCTGATCATCTTTGGGTCGACTGAGATCCCATCTTCGGTCACAACATGACCTAGGAAATCAACACGATCCAGGAAGAACTCACACTTCGAGAGCTTGCCATAAAGCTGCTCTTTTCTGAGAGTCTCCAGAACCACTCTCAAATGCTCTTCGTGCTCCTCTGGGGTATTCGAATATACCAAGATGTCGTCGATGAACACCACCACGAACTTGTCCAAGTACTGGTGGAACACCTTGTTCATCAAGTTCATGAATACCGTCGGGGCGTTAATTAACCCAAACGGCATCACTACGAACTCAAACTGGCCATACCGTGTCCTGAATGCTGTCTTCGGAATGTCCTCCTTCTTCACCTTCACTAGGTGGTAACCTGACCTCAGATCAATTTTAGAGAATACCTTCGCTCCTCTCAACTGATCGAACAGATCATCGATCCTCGGCAGCGGATACTTGTTCTTGATCGTGAGGCTATTGAGAGCCCTGTAGTTGATACGCATCCGTACCGACCTATCCTTTTTTGGCACAAAGAGTACTGGTGCACCCCATGGTAAAGAACTCGATCGGATGAAGCCTTCGTCCTGCAACTCATCCACCTGCTTCTTCAACTCCACTAGCTCGTTGTTGTTCACTCTATAGACGTGCTGAGATATCGGCTCTGCATCGGGCACCAAATCTATAAAGAACTCTACATCTCTGTCCGGAGGTAACCCTGGCAACTCCTCCGAAAATACATCTATGAACTCAGCTATAAATAGATGTGGCACATTCTGCTCCTCGATTGAAACTCCGCAGAAGACGCCGCTGCTCTGCTCCGCCTCCCATCTGGTGAACTCGAACTCTGGCTCTCCTGGAACTCTAAAAAAAACTCTACTACCTTGACAATCTATACTGGCATGGTGCCTGCCCAACCAATCCATCCTGAGTAAAATATCGTAATTCGGTAATGGCATTACGAGCAGCCTCATATCTAGTTCTCGGCTTCCTAAAACTACTCTTCGATCCTTACAAATATCACGATGATACCACCCCAGTCGTGATCTTGCAAGCCTTAGACAACGATTCAGAAGAAAGCTGGTATCTAACAGCAAATGATACAGACATAAAAAATTATGGAAAGCCCCCGAATCAAACAAAGTGAATGCAGAAAAGGAGTCAAGAAGAACAAAACCTGCTATCAGATCTTCGACTGCCTCTGCATCCTCGGCTGACATGGCGAAGGCTCGCCCCTGCTGGCCTCCTCTGGTCTACTGCTGATGCTGGATAAACTTCTGCTGCTGGGTCTGCAATGGTCCCTTCTGCTGTTCTGCCAGAGCTTTGGCTCCTGCTCCCTGTATTGTACATCCCGCAGACATGGGACAGTCCCTCAGCTGGTGCTCCGCTAAACCACAAAGGAGGCACTTGCCTAGCCTCTTTCTACACTCGTTCCACCCATGTCTTGGCTTCTTACAAAAAGGGTAACTGATGACTTGCTGCTGTCTAGGTGCCGGCTATATCTGCTTCTGCTGAAAAGGTGTACGACCCTGACTCTGGATCTGCTGCTACTGGAACGGCTTCTGCTAATGCTTCTGTTGATAATGGGGCCTCTTGGTCAGGCCCCCACTGCTACCGGCTCTATGTGAATCACGACCTCTCTTTAGCTTCAGTTTAAGGTCGTCCTCCGCTGCCATAGCTCCTGACAGAATCTCCTCAAAGGTAGCATTCGTGTCACTCTTGGTCAAGGACTTGACTTCCTTGACCAAGCCCTTTCTGAACCTCCTAGTCTTCGTCGTCTCGCTAAGGCCCTCCATAAATCTGCCCAGGCGGCAGAACTCTCCGGCATACTCCTCTACTATCTAGTTCCCTTGAACCAGGTTCTCGAACTGCGTCTCCAAGGCGCCAAGTGCTATGTCGGGAAAGAACTTCTTCTTGAAGAGCTTCTTGAAAGCCTCCCAAGTCTGTCCCTCTGTACCAACCCTGGGGTCGGTCTGGTACCATATACGGGCAAGGTCCTATATCTGGCTGCCCGTTACTTCTATCTGAAGCCTAGCTAGAATCTCTGCAAGGCTAAAGATCTCCTCTATATGCTCGATCCAGTCGTCGGCATATAGGATACCCTCAGTACCCTTGAAATTTCGCGACCACATCTTCTGAAAGCCTTGAATGCCTGGAGTCCTTGGCTGGTACGGCTGTATCTTTCCTTTCTGTGGTTGGGCACTCACCTTCTCTTTTGCCACCATGGCTAGCTGATGGGCATTATCAATATCCTGCATCATATCCTCCGTCTGGCGCCGCAGAGTCTCCATCATTTGCTGCATAAAGGCAAAGAACTGTGCCATATCAACTGTCCCCTGAGGCGATGGTGGTAGCATCCCCAGAACCCCTAGGGTAGTCCTCGGAACCGATGGAGGAGGACCCCCAAAAGCTGCAGACGCTCCCACCAGAGCAGGAACAAGAGGTATTGTGGTCCCAGGGTCCTACTGAGTCGGGCGAGAAGTGGCAGACCTCTCAGTGGTATCCCTTAGGCTAGAGTATTATGATCGTGTCTCCACCATCTGAAGACAGATCAAATAAAGAATCAACTACTGAGAAAGAAGCGATATAATCAAAGGAGGATAATTTGTTTAAAAAGAGGGCAATTAGCAGCAAAAATTAGATAAGTGTTTTCCTAATGTGATTGAGTACCTTAACTTATATCCTATATCCTACTGCAGGCTACAGTGATACTCTAGTTCGAGTACCACTATGAAATCGTACTAGTTGCGACTGGACCTGCATGGACCACCACTAAAAATGTGTCACGACCCGCACCTAGTGAAAGGGCATGAGAAGTGGGTATAACGTCCAGCCTATGCCGTAGTATCGACGGTAGAACGCTATCTTAGGTCACAATATCTAACAATATAGCCATACATGTACAATAATATACGCTCCAAAAGGAGGACAATATAAAGGTACAACTCAATCACAGCATCTAAGGTGGAAATAAGGAATAAAGAGATGTATAAGATAAAAGAGTAATCTCCAGCAAGAGCTACAAATGAGAGTAATATCTAAGTGTTCAAATAACACAAAATAACTAATATCTGAAAGTACATGAAATAAGACAACTAAAAGGTAAACTAGTCTAGAAATCTAATCTAGACAATAGGCAAGTCCTCAGCGACTGATGGATCCTCCTTAGGGTCCAAGTCACCGGTGTCATCTAAGCCTGTGCCATAATATGTAGGGCAAAACTCCTCCTCATCACCTGTACTATTTTCAACAGTCCAATCAGGACGGGAACGAGCACAATACATCTCACGCAGTTCATATCTTGACACGAGATATAAAGCATGTGATAGGTTAAGATACATGAAACACTGTAAGAAATAAGCATGAAGAGAAAGAGAGAAACTGATAAACGAAGCTATCTATATATGATAATAGAGAAATGTAAGTGACTATGTGATTTAGAGTACAAGATAGACATGTGAACGGCTTGATTTGCACATGATTACACTAAAGAGTTTGTAATTGATTACACTACTTTAGAATTGTTCACATGACTATTTCTACGCTCCCATGCCCCAATTAATACATAAGGATCTAGACAGGTTATGTTATTGTACATGATAGTTAATACATGAAGCTCATGAGATCATGAGAGTACATAAGAGCACATGAGTATACATGAATAATAAGAGTCAACAAAATACATGATGTTCATGAAAAGCACATGACATTATGTATTCGATACACCCGAAGGGGATAACATCTCATGTAAAGATCCACATAGTACTAATCCGTGATAATGTCGTGTCAGCATCAAGTAAATTAAACTATGACAAGAATATAATTTCTAACAAGTATGAAATGGTCAGAGAATGTACTAGCCTGGTATCTCGACTGTCTGATGAGAATAAGAGTCCGAAATAGAGTATCTGAGTCCAATTTAGAACAACCATAGGTTACAAAGTGTCTAATATGAAAAAGGTGAAGTCTAAAATGCATTCTAAATGATTCTAGGTCCTTCTAGGTCAAAGTCAACCCTCGGTCAACTCTGGTCAAACCTGGTCAACTCGGGTCAAACCTGGTCAACCATAAGTCAAATAGTCCCTCTACCAATTTCTAGGTCAAATACAAGTTATCAAGTCATTCCAAGTCCGTTTGAGTCCATTTGGATCAAGTTTGACCCAAAGTTGACTTTTGTCAACTTGGTACTTGCTAGTCAACTCGGCTAATTTAGGCTCATTGGATCAATCCTAAACTAACTTGCTAACCCATAGGCTATATATATTAGCAATCACAACTTATACATATATATTCCATTCATTCACTATATAATATATATATATATATATATATATATATATATATATATATATATATATATATATATATATATATATTATATATATATATATATATATATATATATATATATATATTTATATATATATATATTATATATATTTTTTGGAAAAACCCCCCAATTTTTTTAATGACGGCTCAAAGACCGCATAAAACCGTATACAAGGCACAAAATGCCGAAGCCTATACAGGTATACCACAAAATAAGGGAGGGAGGAAAGCAAAACAGGCAAAACTGTCTCCAGGGGCTACGGTGGTAGCACTGACCAGAAGTCTCTCGAACTGTGGGAACACAGGGTGCTTCGCTTGCGGCATTGTCGTGCTATTTTCCGAAAGAGCTTGTCTGCCGAGTACGGGTGACCTTCGTATCTCGCTTTGTTACGATTCTTTCACAAGACCCATATAGCGGCCGCTGCGATCTGGTGTCCATGGGAGGCGGAACCCCAGGAAGCCAGTAGATCGTGGAAGCATCCGCTTCCCTGCTCAATATTGAATAGCTGGTTAAGGGTGGTCCAAGTCCTGTCTGACAGTGACCCTTGACGGAAGATGTGATCGATAGTCTCCGTCTCCCTCTCTGTGCAGCAGGAGCAAGCTGATGCTAAACTAATCCCGATGGTATTAAGGATGTCGTCAGTCGGTAGTTTCTTTCTGAAGACTCTCCCCAAGAGGAAGGACCACTTCTTTGGGATACAAGAATGCCAATAGTGAGCCATGGAGAGGTACGGTCGGCCGGTGCCTTGGATAGCAGATCTCGTCGACCTCACAAAGAATGCTCCCAAAGATTCGAGGGACCAACACAACGCATCCGCCTCACTACCGATGCGTAACCCTGTCACTTCGACGCTATCTGCTGCCTTGGGACCGGACCACTCACGAATCTGGTCCTAGTTCCAGTCGTCGGTAGTGGGGTTCCATAAGTCTATGATCCTACAATCTCTCGGGGTCTCCGTGATATTCGGGATCATGTTGTCTCCAACCCATCGCTCAAGGAATAGGTTCGAGTCGCCCGCTCCCAGCTGGAGTCTCATTGCAGGTTCGGCTAGGTCGCGGCCAATAAGGATGCGATGCCAAGCCACGGAGGATCTGCTGTTGGATATGGCCATCGAGGTGTGGATATGTTTGAAATATTTAGCTTTCAAAAACCTGGTCCATAAGTTGTTGCACGTGCGAAGATTCTACCATAATTTTATCGAAAATGCTTTAACAATGTGGCTGAGTTTGGTGAATCCCAAACCCCCCTCTCCGGGTGGATGGTCCATGGAGTCCCAGCTGGCCCAGTGATGCTTATCGTGGCCGTTGCTGTGCCCCCCAAAAGAAATTACAAAAGATCTGTTCGATCGAAGAAAGGACCTTGATGGGTGGTGAGCACGCAGCCAGGGTGTGGATGGGGATGGAGGATAGTACATGATTGATGAGGATCATCTTGCCACCTGGGGATAGGGTGGCGTTATACCATCCTTCCAGTTTCTTCCTGATTCTGGTAGTTAAATCCTCAAAGATGCTGGCGTTGGACTTCTCGTATACTAACGGACATCCGAGGTAGGTGAATGGGGGCCTGGCAACCGAAATGGAAGTTAAGTTGGATAGGTTGTTAGTGTGCTCCCTATTATTTTTGTGGTGAGCGTAGATAACGCTCTTGGAGTGATTGATCATCTGGCCGGAGCATCTAGAGTACCTCATCAAGGTGTTGTGAACCACTGCCACCGCGCCTTCATCCCCGGAGGAGAGGATGAGTAGGTTGTCTGTGAAAGCCAGATGGGTGATGATTGGGCAGCCACTGGATGTATAATAGTGCTGGAAGTTAGGGGTGTTGACCATATTGTTAAGGTTCCTTCTCAAGGTGTCAGCCGCTATGATAAAAATGGTGGAGGATAGGGGATCGCCCTGTCTCACCCCGCGGTAGGATTTGAAAAATCCCTCAGCGTTGCCGTTGATGATTGTGGAAAACCACGAGTTACTGATGGATCTCCAGACGATGTTGATCCAAGTTTCCGAAAATTGGAAAGCTCTGAAAACCCAGATCATGAATTGCCAATCCAGTCTGTCATAGGCTTTCTCCGTGTCAATTTTGACGGCAATGTTGCCTCCCCTCACAGGAAATTTCATCCAGGTGACTAACTCTTGGGCCAACATAATATTGTCCTGGATGTTCCTTCCGAGAACAAACCCGCTTTGCTCCTCCAAGATGATCTTGGGGAGAATTTTTGCCATCCTGGTTGTGATAACCTTGGATATGATCTTGTTGGTGAAGTTACATAGACTAATGAGTCGAAAGTCACGGAAGGACTCCGGGTTGTATTTTTTAGGGATGAGGATCAGGTTGGCACTTGAGATGGCTTTGGGGTATATAGCGCCTTCGAAGAAGGCGATCGCCGCTTCGGTAATGTCTTGCTTGATAATATCCCAGCATGAGCAGAATAATACCCCTGAGAAACCGTCCGAGCCTAGCGCACTGTGCTCGTTCAGCGCCCACACTGCATCTTTAACTTCCTGAACCGTGGGGCGCAGTTCAACTAGGCATTGTTGTAACGTCCTAGTCCTAAAATACGTAGGAGTAGGAACGTAGACATGCCAGCTGTATTCATACGAAGTATACTCCAATATATGGAAGCCTCGTATAAATACATAAGCTGTAAAATACAGTAGAACCATAACTAACTAATCTCATCCACAAATCAAAGAATAAAAGATATCATATATCAACTATGAATTTGTCTTGATACAATATGTTGGGTGGAGACAAATCCACTACCAACAAAATAAGAAAAAGTACATAGAAAATGAAATGAGTGGCGAACGAAGCGAAGACGATCCAAATGCAATCATCCTCGAAGAAATAGCGAAGATCACGGCTAGAGCTAGAACACCTGCGAAAGACAATAGCACACACCTGGCAAGACAACCAGGTCCTCAGAGGAACGTAACAAGACACATAATAGCATGCCATATAAACTGAATAAATATTGCTCAAATAAATAAGTCAATCGAATTTATAACATAGTCCAATACGCACCTACTGAACGAGCGTACCATCCCCCCAACCAAACAAGGACAGGAGATGGTAAACTAATTCACGGTAACGTATCTTCCCATGCTATGAATCCAATATGGTATCCGGACCCCAACAAGGTTCAATACCTTCTCATCGAAGTAGTAAGTCACACCTACAACCAAACAAGGACAAGATGTGATGAACTAATCCGCGACAAGTTATTGTTCCAAGCCACGGTCAGATACAAGTACCCAAACCAAAAGTACTCGTATCTAACGGATAGGGTAGCTTACCATTCTAAGTGAAATATAGTTAAGAACAATCCTTCCTACGCATCGGCCCTGGCTAAATAGGATCGGCATAGTCCCCTCTTGGGCACCAGAGGCCCCAGCAGTAAGAGCATGACGTTCCGCAGAATCGTCAGTGGCCGTCAGTAATCATGGGTCATCAACCCCGTATCTCCAACGGAGAGTCCGGGTCACAAGGGAAGTGCATCGAACCCATACGCTAAGGAATTGTCCTCCCCGCCCAATGCCTACTGTGTTGCATCCACAACACAAAACCACTATAACCGCTAAGTCAAACTAGCATGCAACATCTATTAGCAGTTATTCCTATCGTACGGCTTGTACGTACTGGTGGCCAGCCAATCACGCACTTCCGTGTCCTACATGCGACACACAACTTCGTGTTTCAACGTGTCAAGGCCAATGGATGCAACACACAAGGTGGTCTCTTAAATCTAGGTTTAATTTGTAAGAAAAATAATACACAGCAGGAAATATAAATGAACAGTAAGTTCTAACAGTTATGCCATGTATCACAGTTTATTTTGCATAAAGAAAATAAATAATGCAAGAAATATGAGCTAAAATAATTAAACAGCAAATGGCAAGGTGTCTTACCTGGTAGTACGCCTGGTGTGCTGCAATGATCAAGGTGACACGAACTGCGAATTCGGTGTAACAACTGTACAAGGAGACCTCGGATGGTGGCACGGACAGTTTTCTTGGGTCCAGAAGGGTCAACTCGGTTTAGGGTGGACATAAGGAAGGACAGAGTTTGTAGGAGGATATGATTGGACTTAGTCATGGAAAGGGAAAATCAAAGGAGAAATGATAAATAATAGAGATACTAATATTTGAAATTACTTATAATATTTGAAAACTAGATTTTATTATTAAAAATAATATTTATGGAAAAAGACCTAAAGTCAAGAAAAATTAATTTTGGCTAAAAACTCTACGACTCTAGATAGAATATTTTATTGCCAAAATATTTATACAAATACAAACTTAAAATAAAAATAGTTGTTTCCTTTTAGTCAGAAAATAATATTTTCCTAAAACTTTTATAAATAATAATATTTAGCAAATAGGTAGTTTTGCAAGTAACAACAATAATAATCATAATAAAAATGAGAATAATAATAATAATAATAACTATTTTTAACAAATAATAATAATGATGACAAACAATAATAATAATGAGAATAATAATAATAGTAGTAATATTATCAATACCGTACTTACAAAATATTCTGTTAATGAAGACAACTAATAATGTACTAACAATAATAATAGTACTAATAATGAAATAAGAATAATAATACAATAATAATAATATTAATAATAATAACAATAATAATAAAAATAATAATATTTAGTAACAGTAAAAGAAAACCAATAAATAAATAACGATAATAATAATAATAATGTTAATGATAATAAATAATATTTCGATTACATAATTACATAATACAGGAACTAACACCATCCAGAACACAAATAAGAAAATAAATAAAAAAAAACCCAAATAAAAAAATGATAATAAAAGAACATTGAGAAACGAAGCTGTTCTCAGCACAAAAACCGAAAAAAGAAGAAAAGGGAGAAAGAGAATTGGGGAGAGGGAGCGGGCGGCGTTGTCGCCGGCGGCGGAGGGGTTTAGAGGAGAACGGCGAGTGGGGCGGAGCGAAGAAGAGGCGGAGGGATGCGCGGTGTCGCGCGCACGAAGAGGTGGAGGCGGACGGCGCCGGAGTCGGGCGGCGCTCGACGGAAGAGGAGGGGGCTTCTGGTGGTGGAGCGCCGGGCTCGCGGTGCTCAGGCGGAGGGTGGTTTTTCGGTGGAGAAGGTCGGTGAGGGAGGAGGAGTGCGGTGGTGGCATGGAGGACAGGGCGGCGGAGTAAGGAACGGATGGCGCGGCGGTGTCGGGGATGATCGGGGTGGTCGCGTACGGTCGTGCGCACGGCGGCGGAGGAATGGGTGGGCGCTGATGGCCAGTCGAACAGACGGATGGACGGATCTGGTGCTCCAGTCGCGGAGGCTTCGTCTGGTCGGGAGGGCGCAAGCTCCCACGGAGGTCGACGGACCAGTGGGCACGCGGGGGGTGCGACGCTTGGGGAGCCGCAGCGACATCGGAGAGCTGGTCGCACGGACGCGGTCGGCGGCTCTCGGAGGCTCACCGGCGGTCATGGCGGGTGGCTCCCGATCTGTGGTGGAGGGGTGCTCTCGAGGGAAGCTTGTCTCCCCGTGGTGGTCGGGATCTCGACACGGCATTCCCCGGACGTACGGCGGCGGAATCGACCAGGTGATGCTTTTCTTTCTTCTTATTTTCTGGGGTGTTGGATTTGATGGCTGTGGTGGTTGGTTTGGGGCGGTTGGTCGGCCGAAGGTGGCCATGGTTGGGCGATGTCGGATTATGGTGGCCGAGAGGGATGGCAACAGTGGTGGAGGTGGTGGCGGGTCTTGGGGTTGCGCCATTGGTGGCGGTAAAGATGATTTTTGTGGGTTTCGGAGAGGAGGAGATGGACACGAGGGTGTGCTGTCGGGAGGTGGCCGGCAGAACGAGGCTACGGTGATGGTGGTCGTCGACGCTAGGAGGTCGGGTGAAGATGGGCGGTCGGGGTATTGTCGGTGGTGGCTGTCGTTGGTTTGGTGAGGAGGATACGGGTGGCTGGACGGGACTTCGGCCGGAGGTCAGGGGATCGGGCTTGCGGACGTGTGATGACAGTGGGGTCGACGGGGTGGCTGTGGCGGAGACGGGGTTAGGATAGGGATAGGTTTAGGGATTTTGTGTCGGGGTGTGTCCGACACAAAAAATTTATGTACATGTAAATATGGAATAAGAATATGGATGGTGGAACACGGACACGGTGCACGCACTTTAGTTGTGGTGGAGGATTTGTGGCTGAAAATATTGGAGGAGTACCTGCCTATTTATAGGATGTGGGAATTCCCAATTGGATAGGATTAGAATAGTTTTAAAATCCAGATTAGATCAATCAAATCCAAATCCAAATCCAATTAAATCTAATTAAAAATCTTGGTTTAAAATCAATGGAATAAATCAAATTTCAAATATTAACTATTTAAATAAATCCATAGATTCAAATCATGATTTAAATCTCTACAATAATTTCGAAATATATTTTTCCAAAAATGCTAATAATAATAATTTCGAAAATTATATTAATATTTAAAATAAACCAATAAATAATTATAAATATATATGTATACACAAATAATATTTTCATAATTATGTTTTTCTAGTATACAATAAAAATATTAATTTTTTTTTATAATTGCATAAATGAAGGCCTTTAGTAAATAAAATAACAACTTGGTAAAATAATTACTGCATATATTATTTTGAAACTATAAAATAACAAATAAAAATATTTTTCTAAAATATGTACGCTCGCACATATTCGCACTCGTCGAGCAAAAATAAAATTTCGTGCGCGACGTAAAATACGACTACGCGACGTACAATACAAAATTTTAAATCCGTACAAATATTAATAAAAAAATATAGTAGAAATTTAGGGATTTTACATCCTACCCAACTTAAAAGAATTTCGTCCTCGAAATTAAGAATTTGTAGGGGGTGAGAGGACACAAGGGGGTATTAATGGGGAACAATCAATAAGGCTCAACAAAATCATGTCGTAAGAAGTTGCGATCTAGATCATTGAATGAGGGTCATAGTAGGGTCGAGAAGAAGGACGAGGAGTTTAGGATGAAGTTATAGCAACATTGAGTGAGAATAGTCATAGTCGATAGGAAGGTTAGAGGAAGTTCTAGTATAACGCCTTCGTCCTTCTAAAATAGATGAAGGCGAAAGCAATATAGTGTTCGAAGGAGGCGTTTATCGAATACGAATACGTGATCCAAAGACGATCGAATAATTTCAAAGGAATTGTCACGGCAGTCGCGGATGGGACTCTAGAGGACAAGTTTAACTATGTCCCCATCCACGTAGAATAAAAAGCGAACCAAAGTGCACTTGGTTGATCAGACCATTATGCACCGGTTCTGATTAGACGAAACGTTAGTGGGAATTCTTCCAATAACATATGTCATGAACAAGCTTGATAAAGATTTGAGCTTGCAAAAACTGGGCTACATTAACATCATTAGTCTAGATAGTAAAAATATAGGCACGAGATTAAGATTTAAAGAAGGTAGAATGATTCTAAGTCATACAGTCGTCCTATAGTCTTTTGTCCAAGTCCTTGGTTGGCTAGACGGGTTAGGGATTTTCTAGATTCTAAGATCTAAATAAGCTTGCTAATATAGGTCACTAGGTCAAAGGGGTTGCTAGGTCATAAGGTAGTCTACCCAACTTAAAGAATTAAACTAATGGTGTGTTGGGACAACTAACTAATAGGGTCAATCTCTAGTAAGCACGAAGGGAAGATAAGAATAGGGATGGAAGGAAGCAACCAAGACGCAATTGATGAGTCAAACGGTAGAATAAATCTATAAAAATGGTCAAGTATGTGGATGAGAGCCTAGACTTCTAATCCTATTCGCAGGCTTATTTGGTACGGTAAAGTAACCAAACAATTTATCTTGACCTGCATGGGCCACCACAAAAACATGTAACGTTCCAGTCCCAAAATACGTAGGACTAGGAACGTAGACATGCCAGCTGTATTCATACGAAGTATACTCCAATATATGAAAGCCTCGTATAAATACATAAGCTGTAAAATGCAGTAGAACCATAACTAACTAATCTCATCCACAAATCAAAGAATAAAAGATATCATATATCAACTATGAATTTGTCTTGATACAATATGTTGGGCGGAGACAAATCCACTACCAACAAAATAAGGAAAAGTACATAGAAAATGAAATGAGTGGCGAGTGAAGCGAAGACGATCCAAATGCAATCATCCTCAAAGAAATAGCGAAGATCACGGCTAGAGCTAGAACACCTGCAAAAGACAATAGCACACACCTGGCAAGACAACCAGGTCCTCAGAGGGATGTAACAAGACACATAATAGCATGCCATATAAACTGAATAAATATTGCTCAAATAAATAAGTCAATCAAATTTATAACATAGTCCAATACGCACCTACTGAACGAGCGTACCATCCCCCCAACCAAACAATGACAGGTGATGGTAAACTAATTCACGGTAACGTATCTTCCCATGCTATGAATCCAATATGGTATCCGGACCCCAACAAGGTTCAATACCTTCTCATCGAAGTAGTAAGTCACACCTACAACCAAACAAGGACAAGATGTGACGAACTAATCCACGACAAGTTATTGTTCCAAGCCACCGTCAGATACAAGTACCCAAACCAAAAGTACTCGTACCTAACGGATAGGGTAGCCTACCGTTCTAAGTGAAATGTAGTTAACAACAATCCTTCCTACGCATGGGCCCCGGCTAAATAGGATTGGCATAGTCCCCTCTTGGGCACCAGAGGCCCCAGCAGTAAAAGCATGACGTTCCGCAGAATCGCCAGTGGCCGTCAGTAATCATGGGTCATCAACCCCGTATCTCCAGCGGAGAGTCCGGGTCACAAGGGAAGTGCATCGAAGCCCATATGCTAAGAAATTGTCCTCCCCGCCCAATGCCTACTGTGTTGTATCCATAACACAAAACCACTATAACCGCTAAGTCAAACTAGCATGCAACATCTATTAGCGGTTATTCCTATTGCATGGCTTGTACGTACTGGTGGCCAGCCAATCACGCACTTCCGTATCCTACATGCGACACACAACTTCGTGTTTCAACGTATCAAGGCCAATGGATGCAACACACAAGGTGGTCTCTTAAATCTATATTTAATTTGTAAGAAAAATAATACACAGCAGGAAATATAAATGAACAGTAAGTTCTAACAGTTATGCCATGTATCACAGTTTATTTTGCATAAAGAAAATAAATAATGCATAAAATATGAGCTAAAATAATTAAACAACAAATGGCAAGGTGTCTTGCCTGGTAGTACGCCTGGTGTGCTGCAATGATCAAGGTGACACAAACTGCGACTTCGGTGCAACAACTGTATAAGGAGACCTCGGATGGTGGCACGAACAGTTTCCTTGGGTCCAGAAGGGTCAACTCGGTTTAGGGTGGACATAAGGAAGGACAGAGTTTGTAGGAGGATAGGAATATTGGACTTAGTCATGGAAAGGGAAAATCAAAGGAGAAATGATAAATAATAGAGATACTAATATTTGAAATTACTTATAATATTTGAAAACTAGATTTTATTATTAAAAATAATATTTATGGAAAAAGACCTAAAGTCAAGAAAAATTATTTTTGGCTAAAAACTCTACGACTCTAGATAGAATATTTTATTGCCAAAATATTTATACAAATACAAACTTAAAATAAAAATAGTTGTTTCCTTTTAGTCAGAAAATAATATTTTCCTAAAACTTTTATAAATAATAATATTTAGCAAATAGGTAGTTTTGCAAGTAACAACAATAATAATCACAATAAAAATGAGAATAATAATAATAATAACTATTTTTAACAGATAATAATAATGATGACAAATAATAATAATAATGAGAATAATAATAATAGTAGTAATATTATCAATACCGTACTTACAAAATATTCTGTTAATGAAGACAACTAATAATGTACTAACAATAATAATAGTACTAATAATGAAATAAGAATAACAATGTAATAAAAATATTAATAATAATAATAACAATAATAATAAAATAATAATAATAATAATAATATTTAGTAACAGTAAAATAAAACCAATAAATAAATAATGATAATAATAATAATGTTAATGATAATAAATAATATTTCGATTACATAATTATATAATACAGTAACTAACACCATCCAGAACACAAATAAGAAAATAAATAAAAAAAACCCAAATAAAAAATGATAATAATAGAACATTGAGAAATGAAGCTGTTCTCAGCACAAAAATTGAAAAAAGAAGAAGAGGGAGAAAGAGAATTGGGGAGAGGGAGCGGGCGGCATTGTCGTCGGCGGCGGAGGGGTTTGGAGGAGAACGGCGAGTGGGGCGGAGCGAAGAAGAAGAGGCGGAGGGATGAGCGGCATCGCGCGCGCGAAGGGGTGGAGGCGGGCGGCGCCGGAGTCGGGTGGCGCTCGATGGAAGAGGAGGGGGTTTCTGGTGGTGGAGCGCCTGGCTCGCGGCGCTCAGGCGGAGGGTGGTTTTCCGGTAGAGAAGGTCGGTGAGGGAGGAGGAGCGCGGTGGCGGCATAGAGGACAGGGCGGCAGAGTGAGGAACGGATGGCGCGACGGTATCGGGGATCATCGGGGTGGTCGCGCACGATCGTGCGCACGACGGCGGAGAAAGCTAGGCGGCGGAGGAATGGGTGGGCGCTGGTGGCCAGTCAAACAGACGGATGGGCGGATCTGGTGCTCCAGTCGCGGAGGCTTCGTCGGGTCGGGAGGGCATAAGCTCCCACGGAGGTCGGCGGACCAGTGGGCGACGCGCGGGGTGCGGCGCTTGGGGAGCCGCAGCGACGTCGGAGAGCTGGCCGCACGGACGCGGTCGGCGGCTCTCGGAGGCTCACCGGCGGTCATGGCGGGTGGCTCCCGATCTGTGGTAGAGGGGTGCTCTCGAGGGAAGCTTGTCTTCCCGTGGTGGTCGGGATCTCGGCACGACATTCGTCGGACGCACGGCGGCGGAATCGACCAGGTGATGCTTTTCTTTCTTCTTATTTTTTGGGGTGTTAGATTTGATGGTTGTGGTGGTTGGTTTGGGGCGGTTGGTCGGCCGGAGGTGGCCATGGTTGGGCGGTATCGGGTTATGGTAGCCGAGAGGGATGGCAACACTGGTGGAGGTGGTGGCGGGCCTTGGGGTTGAGCCATTGGTGGCGGTGAAGATGATTTTGGTGGGTTTCAGAGAGGAGAAGATGGACACGAGGGTGTGCTGTCGGAAGGTGGCCGGCAGAACGAGGCTACGGTGATGGTGGTCGTCGACGCTAGGAGGTCGGGTGAAGATGGGCGGTCGGGGTATTGCCGGTGGTGGCTGTCGTTGGTTTGGTGAGGAGGATACGGGTGGCTAGACGGGACTTCGGCCGGAGGTCAGGGGATCGGGCTTGCGGACGTGTGATGACAGTGGGGTCGACGGGGTGGCTGTGGCGGAGACGGGGTTAGAATAGGGATAGGTTTAGGAATTTGGTGTCGGGGTGTGTCCGACATGAAAAATTTATGTACATGTAAACATGGAATAAGAATATGGATGGTGGAACACGGACACGGTGCACGCACTTTAGTTGTGGTGGAGGATTTGTGGCTGAAAATATTGGAGGAGTACCTGCCTATTTATAGGACGTGGGAATTTCCAATTGGATAGGATTAGAATAGTTTTAAAATCTAGATTAGATCAATCAAATCCAAATCCAAATCCAATTAAATCTAAATAAAAATCTTGGTTTAAAATCAATGGAATAAATCAAATTTCAAATATTAACTATTTAAATAAATCCATAGATTCAAATCATGATTTAAATCTCTACAATAATTTCGAAATATATTTTTCCAAAAATGCTAATAATAATAATTTCGAAAATTACATTAATATTTAAAATAAACCAATAAATAATTACAAATATATATGTATACACAAATAATATTTTCATAATTATGTTTTTCTAGTATACAATAAAAATATTAATTATTTTTTTATAATTGCATAAATGAAGGCCTTTAGTAAATAAAATAACAACTTGGTAAAATAATTACTGCATATATTATTTTGAAACTATAAAATAACAAATAAAAATATTTTTCTAAAATATGTACGCTCGCACATATTCGCACTCGTCGAGCAAAAATAAAATTTCGTGCGCGACGTAAAATACGACTATGCGACGTACAAAACAAAATTTTAAATCCGTACAAATATTAATAAAAAAATATAGTAGAAATTTAGGGATTTTACAGTTGTCGACGTCGTTAATGAGGAGAGGGATTTGGTCAAGGAATGATCTATCTTTGTGTACAGTCTCTTTGGCAAAAAGTTTGGAATAGAAATTCGTAGCTGCCTCTTGGATGCCCTTTTGGTCGGTAATGATGTTTCCGTTCTCGTCAGCGGTCCTATGGATCGAGAGTTTCTGTCTGCACCCGTTAACGTAGGCGTGAAAGTACTTCGAGTTTTTGTCCCCCTCGTTGTCCCATTTCAGCCTCGCTTTCTGCTTCCAGAAATCGGTCTCCACTTTGATCATGAATTTAAGCATCGCCTTGGTGAGGCTGAGGGCTCTTCTAGCCGCTATCGAGCGATCCGTGACGACCAGGGCTTTGGCACGGGTGATGTCGTCCTCAGCTACCCGAACGGCCTGAAAGATATCTCCGTAGGCGAGCTTGCTCCAAACGGACATGGCATTCCTGGTTGCTTTAAGCTTGTTACTTACCCGAACAATGGTGTTAGGGGAGACCTCACTGTTCCATGCTTCCGCGACTGTACCCAGGAATTGTGGGTGCCCGATCCAGAGGTCGAGGAATTAGAAGTTCTTTTTGGATAAGGTGGTCTTGTTCTTGATCTCAACCAACAGGGGGTTGTGGTCTGATTCTATGGAGTTGATATGGGACAGGTTGGTTGTGATCCCCATTTCGTGCCAGAAGGCATTCGTGAGTGCCCTGTCGAGTCTAGAGTATTGACGACAGTCGCTATCCTACATATTGCACCATGTGAATGCATTGCCCGATAATTGGAGAGAGGTTAGGTGGGCATTGAAGATGAAATTGTTGAAGTCAAGCATGGCCGGGACGGGAGGTGGTCGACCTCTGGATTTTTTTCGTACTACATGTGATCGCATTAAAGTCCCCAATGCAGAGCCAAGGGGAGTTGATGTTGAGGTGATGGATGTCAAGGAGTTCGTTCCAGAGTTGTTTCCTCTCCGCAACATCGCAGCTGCCATGGACCGTTGAAAGGATGGCGCACTCAGGAAGTCTAGGATGGTCGAACAAACAGGAGAGGGCCTGCTGGGATTCCTGGATGACTCCTAATTTGACATCCTTCGTACAGAGGATCCAGATATCATGTCTTCCTGCAATGGCCATGGGAAGGCCCAATTGTAGTTGGATGGATTTTAGTCTTTTGGGTAGAATTTTGGGTTCGATAATGATGAGGATGTCTATCTTGTGGATTTTTTACAGATTAATTATTCTCCTGACCGTCGATTTGTTCTCTAGACTGCGAACATTCTAGGTTAGGATGTTAAGCATTAAGGATGTTGTGGGGGGGTTTGTTCCGCTTGGCGGCGGATCTGGTTAGGATGGTGACAATTTCAGTAGGTCCGCTGTTGGCATTGGCCTTGCTCGAGGTGGAGGGTCCTGCTTTTATAGATGGTGGCTGATCGTTACATGATTGCTTCATTGGAGCCTGTTGCTGAGTGACCGATTCTCCGGCGGAGTCCAGGATAGGATTTTCAGGTAGGATGATAATGGAGTCGCTGGTGCTCCCTGTAAGGAGGCTGGTTTGCTGGAGCGGGAAGCCCGCGGCTTGGATCTGGAGACCTCTCCGAATCAGGTCTGGCCCTAGAATGGCTAGGGCCTCAACCACGGGGTCTTCGGTGATGAGTTGTTGGTTGGTTACGGTTATGTCGGTGAGCTATTCTACTCCTTCCGGATTGGGGAAACTTTCGATGAGCGCCAGGTCGGCAAGGGAGAGGCTGTCTCCGCTTGGTCTTCCGCGTCCTCCGAATCTAGAGCATCGAACTGGTTGGATAGAGTTAGGGCTTGGGAGCTGTATGGGATTATGCTTTGCTGGGGGAATCGCTCCTGTCGTGTGAGTTGTCGCCGAAGCCAAATGGTGTGTACGAATTTTGGGCGAGGTAGGATAGGTGGCAAGGGAGTTCTCCCCTCTGCTGGCTCGCTATTTTTTTGGGAGGTTTCTTCTTTAGTTCTGGATGAAGTTGGTGGCAGTACTTTGGGAGATGACCTCTTAAGTGACAGTGGTTGCAGAACATGACATGGTTGTCGTAGAGGATTTGTTGAGTATGGGTTCGGTTGCCCAGCTCGATGTTGATAAAGTTTGGAGGTTCAGTGGTCAGGTCGAGTTCTACACTGATTTTGGAGTAGTAGGCCTTGGTGAGATTACTTGTCTCTGGGGATGAGGCCACATACATGTCGAAGGAGTTAGCGATACGCTGGAGAGCCGCTGGGACAAAGCAAATGAGTGGTAGATTTGGTAGAGTGATCTAGGCGGCGACTGTCGCTGAGTCTTCTTTTGTACTAAAGCTAGCTGACCACTTGACGATCTTCATCTGATAGGAGTCAATCCTGCACGTGCCTTTGGACCAGACTGTCTTGTGGTCTAAGTCGGATGAGAGGTGAAGGAGAATGTGTTTGGGGTCGAGGAGAGCTACGCGGTATTCTGCTGTGAGTCTCCAGCTGGCTATAGACTACTGCACCCTGGGGAGCTTGGGGCATCCGGATAAAAATTTGAGAATGAAGGTGTGGGAGAATGAGTTCGATAGAGAGGACATCTCCATGTCAGTGAATGGAACCGAGGGCACTGGTGATTCCTGAGAGTACTCGATGTCCGAAAGATTGATGTCGGGGACTAGAGGCGCCTTAGCTGACACCAGATCCGGGCACAGCTTATCTGTGAAGGTCGGCTGGAGGGAACGGCCAATGAAGGGATCGAAGAATTGCCACTAAGGGAGAGGGGAGGGTCGTCGAGGAGGTGGTCCGCTCATGGAGGAGGGCGTTGCCTGAGGGGGCTGTCTGGGGGATACAATATGCGGTCGCGGAGGTAGGCACCACTAACGGACCGGCCGCAACTGGAGGGGTAAGAGAGTGGGCGCCCTGGGAGGTCACAGCACGGTCCCCTGGCTCAAGAATGATGTGCTCCGGGGATCGGTCTACCGAAAACAAGGGGACGGGGGGAAGGATTACAGGGGGATCAAAGGAGGGAGGTCAGGGGCCTCAGGTAGGGGAACTGGGGCTGAGGGGCCGGTGGAGGGGAGGGATGGAAGGGAGGGGGAAAGAGGGCTTGGAAGTGATGAATGGAGGCGGTATCAGAATAGTCGACGGGTGTATTGGATGGGGCGAGGATTGGGTTGGCGAACTGGGGGACGTGGAGCGAAGTGGAGGGGACGAAGGGAGGATTGTCATAGATGGGGTACTGAACGTGGTACACAGGCTGGGGAGGGGGCCCACCAGATGGAGGGGGAAAAGAGGGTTGGAAATACACTGAGAGGGAATCTGGAGCATAAAAACCTTCGAGAGAGCCTGGGATGGGCCTACCTGGAAGATAGGAGTGAATGGGGTAGGAATATGCTGGCTGAGAGCCGTATGCGTAACCTACAGGGACGTGGTCCTACGCGTAACGCTCAGAGGCCCCACCCGAGAGCTGATCTGCAAAGTCGGGCGCGTAGGAATTACGTTCGAAATAATAAAAGGGTGGGGGCCCACTAGAGCGATCGCCCGCAAAAAAAACTGAGGTGGGGTGTAACGTCCCAGTCCCAAAATACGTAGGACCAAGCACGTGAACATGCCAGCTGCACATATACGAAAAATACTCCAATATATGGAATCCTCATATATGCACATAAGCTGTAAATAAAATAATCACAGGCCAGAATAATATAATCTAATCTCATCACAGCTCAACACAGAAGATAATAGAGTCCAAATAAATAAATAAGAGTATCAAAAGATAGTCGGGTGAACATACTCACTCCAAACAGCTATAAAAATAGTCTCACATGATCAGAGTCCAACCTCCGCAAAAAGAAAGAAAAAGAGATGTAAAAATAATGTCTACAACTGTCTCAGATAAGAAATACTCTAGAAATCAAAAGGAACTGCCTCATCATCGATGTAAGATAGCTCCAACGCCGCTCCGTACTCTTATGGAAAATCATCTAACCCTGGAGAGATGACCAGGTCCTCAGTGGACATAGCAAGATACAAGAAAACACCATGCCATATAAACTGTGATAATATAATAAAAGAAAAATATATGCATACAATCAGGTTCCTGACTATTCTACTGTGAATATGCAATTGAGATACAATCCTTCGGCGCATGAGCCCTGGCTGAATATAGGATCCAGTATAGTCCCCTCTTGGGCACCAGTGACCAAGCGCATGACGTTCCAAGAACGACAGTGGCAAACCAGAGAGGCTAAACATACCTGTATCTCCAGCGGAGCTTCCGGGTTACAAGAAAAGTACAATCGAAGCTCAAACGTTAGGTATTGTTCTTCCCACCCAATGCCTAGTATCATCATCTCCATGACAGACATGTACCTCTAGTAACCGCCAAGTCTTCTAGCATGCAATTCTATTAGCAGTTACCCCTATCCGTCGCACGCTCCATACGTATCCGTGGCCAGTCGACCACGCAAAAACGTGTCCTACATGTGACTCACATCACGTGATACAACAAGTGTCAAGGCCATAGGAGATATACCAATACCTCAACATCAATGGGTGGTCACTAGACTAAGTCAATGCAAGAGACATAAACAAAACGAGAAAAACGACCGATAGAATCGCTTGCACCCAAGTGTGACTTGGACGCACAGTTTAAATATCGAGAAATAAGAAATGCTAAAATAACAACTAAAAATAAGAAATATAATAGTCACAGAGTAAGGTGGCAAGGTATCTTGCCTGATGGTGCAAAGTGGCAAGTCCAGGTAATCACAATATCAGCTAAAAAATGTCACAGTCTCCAAACAACTCCAGACACTGAAATAAACATCAAAAACGCACTCGGTGTAAAAGATATACCTAGGAAACGCCTGTCCAAAAGTCTAATTCTGGAACAGGGGCAAAATCATAATTTCAGGTCAAAACGATGTCCGCCGTTGGACCCGCTTTGCACCAAAATACGTGCCAAAGTCTATGGTCTCTAAAGTCATCAAACTATATGTCTATGGATTTAGTTTAGGGAAAGGAACTCAATGATATGTCCAGTTTTGGATTCTGATGAGACGTGTACAAAATCGTCCGTTTGAGTGGGTCGCGGGCCCGCCAAAAAGGGAATCTGATTCGACCTTCTCAGAATCGAACCAAACTTGGCACACAGGACCAAAATTTCGATCTGAACCTGTTGGCGCAAGTTTTATCTCGAATCGACGAATATACACGAAGTTTGGATGAAGTTTGCAAAACGCCGATACGGGGGTATCTCGACGGATACGGACTGATTTCGTCGCGCACACACGACGAAACTGAGTTCCGTCAGTTCCCACATGTCGACACGTCCATACGCGCCTTTCTATACGTATAGTGTGTGACCACGTCGCCCAATTTGTCGGGGCGTACGCCATATCGGACAAAATTCAGAAAATTAATATAATTAAATACAGGTTTTTCCTCATCTTCAACATCCATCTACTTTTTACATGCTAATCAAAACGTCGATCCAAAAGATGTGTTGCGATCTTGGTTATGTTGTCTTTTTTACTGTTTTTAAGTAGTTCCTACAGTACTTTACTGTACAGCAAGAAAATTGGCTGACAAGTTGTCGTTTTAAAACAGTTTTTAGTATTACAGAAAACAGATTTTTGTTCAACTTCGTCTCGATTTTTCGAGCAAGTTGATGGGTTGTTTTCGAAATCCACCTATCTTGAAGAGGGTCAAGTCTACTTTCCAAAAAATCTTACGGATCGAAAATCGGTGCTACGAGTAAAAACTTACGTCGTAGGGAAGTAGGATACCTTGAGTGGAAAAACTGCTCCGTGGGTGACGCGGGACTGACTTTAGATGCTCCATCCATCGTGTACAAACCTCCATCGCTGGTGAAATGAATTCGTAGGCGAAGAGGGTATGATCAGCCACAACTTTCGTTTTGGAAGATTAGGGTTTTGAGGCTTGTGGAAAAAGTTATATATATAGCAAGTTGGTTGAAAACCCTAATACAAACACTATTACTAATAACCCAATTGGGCTTTGCCCAAGGGTTGCTACTTTCTACGTTAGCTTGCTGCTTCTGCAGCAAGCATGGGATGGGGGGCCCGCCCACTTAAGTGGGTGGGTGGCTATTAATATTTTTCTTTTCCTTTTCCTTTCCTTTTCCCTTTTCCTTTCCTTTTCTTTGCACTGTGGTCGGTCCCCACATGGGCCGACCAACATAGCATCTCTTTTTTTTTACTACCCTATATATATATATATATATATATATATATATATATATATATATATATATATATCGCATATAATCCCATAAAATTCTAATAAATTGTAATTAAGTAATAAAAATCTTTATAATAATCATAGACTATATTTTGTAGCACTTAAAATATCAAGCACACAATCACACACATAATATATATTTATTTATATATCTATAACTACACCCATATATACCCACTAACTCTTTAATGCTAAATAATATATTAAAAATAATTTTTAAATCACTAAAATAATTAGAAAATCTTGGGGGTTACATCCTACCCAACTTAAAAAAAATTTCGTCCTCGAAATTAAATTAAGGTCGGGGGTTCAAATGCAATGCAAGAAAATTGATAGTAATTTAAAAGCTTAAATGCAAGACATACCTTCGTCTTTGAATAACTGCGGGTAGCGATTACGGATGTCGTCCTCCCGCTCCTAAGTAGACTCCCCTGGCGAGTGATGCTTCCATGCCACGTGAACCAATAGAATAGATTGATTCCGCAACACCTTCACTCGACGATCAAGAATGCCTACTGGTTGCTCTTCGTATGACAAACTCGGTCCAACCGTGATCTCGGAGTGATCAAGCACATGATTGTTGTCCGCCACGTACCTCCTCAACTGAGATACATGGAATATGTCATGCACTCCCTCCAACGACGGTGGCAAAACCAATCTATAGGCAACCTCTCCAACACGTTCCAAGACATCGAACGGCCCGATGTACCTTGGGCTCAACTTGCCACGTCCTCCGAATCGAATCGTACCTCTAGTGGGGGATATCTTCAAGAACACATGGTCACCCTCTTTGAACTCCAAGGGTCGACGACGATTATCTGCCCACTGCTTCTGATGATCCTGTGCTGCTCGCAGGTGGCCCTAAATTTTCTTCACTGTCTCCACTGTGCTCAAGGCCAACTCGGGACCCAATAGCTGTCGCTCTCCTATGTCGCTCCAACAAACAGGAGAGTAGCACTTCCTACCATACAATGCCTCAAACGGAGCCACCTGAATGCTCGCATGATAGCTATTGTTGTAGAAAAACTCTACAAGATAAAGATGGTCCTCCCATGAGCCGCCAAAATCAAGCATACACGCTCTCAACATATCCTCTAGCGTCTGAATAGTGCGCTCTAACTGGCCATCCGTCTGAGGATGGTATGCCGTGCTAAACTTCAATCGGGTGCCCAAACTCTTTTGTATACTCCTCCAAAAATGCAAGATAAATCTCGAGTTGCGGTCCGACACAATACTAACAGACACACCGTACAATCTCACAATCTGCTCCATATACATCTCTGCCAATACCTCTGTCGACTGGCCCACTCTAAAAGATAAGAAATGGGCTGACTTGGTGAGTCTATCCACAATCACCCATACTGCGTCACGTCTCCTAGGACTCGAAGGAAAACCCGTGACGAAATCCATAGTGATGTGCTCCCACTTCCACTCGGGAATGGGTAGCGGCTGCAATAATTCGGCCGTCCTCTGGTGCTCTGCCTTCACTTGCTGACATACCAAGCACTTGGCAACGAAACGAGCTATCTCTCACTTCATTTCGTGCCACCAATAATACTGTCGTAAGTTGCAATACATCTTGGTTCCTCAGGGATGAATAGTATAAGTCGAACTGTGAGCCTCTTCCATCAGCTCCTGTCGTAGCTTCCCATTGGGAACATAAATGCGATCACCACATCGCAATGTCCCATCGGGATGGATCCTCAATCCCATCTGCTCTCCTGCTTCAGTCCTCTCTCTGAGTCGTCTAAATCTAGCATCATTGGGCAATGCTGTCTTGATGCGCTCTACCAATGATGATTGCACTTGGATGTTGGTTAATACGCCGTCTGCTCCAGGCAATACTACCTCAATGCCAAGCTGCTCCAAATCTCTAATCAACTCCTTCTGTGTGGTCAAAAAGTGTGCCATAGGCTTACGGCTTAATGCGTCTGCCACGATATTAGCCTTGCCCGGATGATAATGAAGCTCGATCTCATAATCCTTCGTCAACTCCAACCAACGTCGCTTTCGCATATTCAGCTCTTTCTGGGTGAACACGTACTTGAGGCTCTTGTGATCAGTATAGATATCAACTTTCTCGTCGCACAAGTAGTGTCTTCATAGCTTCAAAGCAAAGATAACCGCTACGAGCTCTAGATTGTGGGTCGGATAATTCTTCTCGTGCACTCTCAACTGTCGCGATGCATATGCTACTACCCGACCGTGCTGCATCAATACGCATCCTAATCCTTTCTCGGATGCGTCACTGTAGATCACAAATCCTCCCGGGCCTGATAGTAGTGTCAAGATCGGTGTTGTGGTCAATCGCTTCTTCAACTCGTCAAAAGCGGCTTGACACTCGTCTGTCCATATAAACTCCTGATCCTTGCAAGTTAATCGAGTCATAGGCCCCGCTATTTGAGAGAAATTTTCTACGAACCGTCGGTAGTAACCCACAAGTCCAAGGAAACTTCTCACCTCTGAAGCTGAGGTAGGAACGGACCATGATTTGACTGCTGTGATCTTCTCTGGGTCTACTGATATACCATCGCCCGTAACAATATGACCAAGAAATGATACCTCCTTGAGAAAGAAATTACACTTGCTAAGCTTCGCGAAAAGTTGCTCATTCCTCAACGTTCCCAACACTATCCGCAGATGCTGCTCATCTCCTCTTGACTCTTGGAGTAAATTAAGATATCATCTATAAAGACTACTACAAATTTGTCCAAGTACTGGTGAAAGATCTTGTTCATCAAATTCATAAAGACTGCGGGTGCATTGGTCAAACCGAAAGGCATGACCAAGAACTCGTAGTGTCCATACCTTAATCTAAAAGCCGTCTTTGCCATATCTTCCTTCCGAACCTTCAATTGGTGATAGCCCGATCGTAAGTCAATCTTGGAGAATACTTTTGCTTCACTCAGCTGATCAAATAGATCGTCTATACGTGGCAAGGGATACTTATTCTTCACCGTCACTGCATTTAATGCTCTATAGTCGATGCACATGCGCACTGTCCCGTCTTTCTTAGGCACAAAAAGAACGGGTGCTCCCCACGGTGACGCACTAGCACGAATAAAATCCTTCTCTAATAAGTCATAAATCTGCGTCTTCATCTCCACCAACTCCTTGGGTGCCAGACGATATACTCGAGATGAAATAGGCTCGGCTCCGGGGATAAGCTCAATAGAAAACTTAATGTCTCGGTCAGGTGGCAGTCCTAGAAATTCATCAGGGAATACATCCTCGAACTCGGTGATGATAGGGTGCTGAGGGGTGTCAAGCATCATCATATGAGTCCCCGGGTGCATCACAACTCTCTCTGTCTTCTTTGGTGAACTCAAACTCTGCTGCCTTCGATGGTCTAAAGATAATACTGCCCCTATGGCAGTCTATGAGAGCGAAATACTGGCTCAACCAGTCCATTCCAAGAACCACATCGAACGTCGGCATAGGGAATACAAGAAGTCGTGACATCATCTTCCTGCCACTTATCACTACAGGATAAAGTCTACAAACACCACTGACAGGTACAACTCCTCCTCCAGTGAGGATTCTAACATTCTTAGCTAAGGGTGTGACGGGAATGCTGTATCTTATGGCAAAACTAGTGGCAATAAATGAATGTGTGGCTCCAGTATCAAATAATGTAATAGCAGAAAAAGATGCAACTAAAACCATACCTGCTATGACCTCTGCCTCTGTCTCTACATTCTCAACAGCTAGATAGAATGCCTTTCAATGGTTCTGTCCTGGGCCTTGAGCTATGGCCTTGTGGTATTGTGCTATCTGCGGTGGTAATGGTGGACGAGGTGTTGGGGCTGGTACTGGAGGTATTGGTGGAGGTATAGCCAATGCTGCCATCATCGTCTGTCTCATCAGCTCAGTCTGCTGCCACTGAGCCTGCATCATGGCGTACATAAACTAAGAAGTAGGGCTCCCATCAGTCGGTGGTGGAGGCATCTGAGGTCCCGACTGTGGAGGAAACTACTTAGGGAATGGTGGTGATGGAGGCAGTGGTACACTCCCTTCCGATGGCATGGTAGTGGTCTGTCCAGCCTGGCTGCCTGGGGGTGCTGTATTCTCTGGGTACTCAGTCGTCGGTGTCATCGTAGGCTGCGACTGTCCTGGATGGTATGGTGTCGCTGGAGTCATGGGAGGATTCTGTCCACCCGGAGTAGCCTCTTTACCAGATGTGAGGGCCAAGGCAGAAGTGCGTCCGCTTCTTAAATTCATACTGTTGGCACGAGGAGGATAAATTGATATTAGAAAAGATTAGATATAAGGTAACTCAAATAATCAAGGAAGTTTCGGAAAGATTGGAAGTCAAGAGGTAGTAGTAGTTCTGGATGAGATATTCCTATTCCTATATGCAGGCTTGTTAGGCACAGTCATGTAACCCAACAATATTAATGTTGACCTGTATGGGCCACCACAAAAACATATAACGCCCCAGTCCCAAAATATATAGGAGGACCAAGCACGTAAACATGCCAGCTGCACATATACGAAAAATACTCCAATATATGGAATCCTTATATATGCACAAAAGCTGTAAATAAAATAATCACAGGCAAGAATAATATAATCTAATCTCATCACAGCTCAACACAGAAGATAATAGAGTCCAAATAAATAAATAAGAGTATCAAAAGATAGCCGGGTGAACATAGTCACAACAAATAGCTATGAAAATAGTCTCATAAGATCAGAGTCCAACCTCCGCAAAAAGAAAGAAAAAGAGATATAAAAATAATGTCTATAACTGTCTCAGATAAGAAATAGACTAGAAATCAAAAGGAACTGCCTCGTCATCGATATAAGATAGCTCCAACGCCGCTCCGTACTCCTGTAGAAAATCGTCTAACCCTGGAGAGATAACCAGGTCCTCAGAGGACATAGCAAGATACAAGAAAATACCATGCCATATAAATTATAATAATATAATAAGAGAAAAAGATATGCATGCAATCAGGTTCCTGACCATTATACTATGAATATGCAGTTGAGATATAATCCTTCGACGCATGAGCCCTGGCTGAATATCAGATCCGGTATAGTCCCCTCTTGGGCACCAGTGACCAAGAACATGACGTTCCAAGAATGACAGTGGCAAACCTGAGAGGCTAAACATACCCGTATCTCCAGCGGAGCTTCCGGGTTACAAGGGAAGTACAATCGAAGCTCATACGTCAGGTATTGTTCTCCCCACCCAATGCCTATTATCATCATCTCTATGACAGACATGTACCTCTAGTAACCGCCAAGTCTTCTAGCATGCAATTCTATTGGCAGTTATACCTATCCGTCGCACGCTCCATATGTATCGGTGGCCAGCCGACCATGGGTGGTCACTAGACTAAGTCAATGCAAGAGACATAAAAAAGCAAAAAAAAACGACCGATAGAGTCGCTTGCACCCAAGTGTGACTTGGACGCACAGTTTAAATATCGAGAAATAAGAAATGCTGAAATAACAACTAAAAATAAGAAATATAATAGTCACAGAGTAAGGTGGCAAGGTATCTTGCCTGATGGTGCAAAGTGGCAAGTCCAGGTAATCACAATGTCAGCTAAGAAACGTCACAATCTCCAAACAACTCCAGACGCTAAAACAAATATCAAAAATACTCTCGGTGTAAAAGATATACCTAGAAAACGCCTGTCCAAAAGTCTAATTCTGGAACAGGGGCAAAATTATAATTTCGGGTCAAAATGATGTCCGCCGTTGGACCCGCTTTGCACCGAAACGTGTGCCGAAGTTTATGGTCTCTAAAGTCATCAAACTACATGTCTACGGATTCAGTTTGGGGAGAGAAACTCAATGGTATGTCCAGTTTTGGATTTCGATGAGCCGTGTACAAAATCGTCCGTTTGAGTGGGTCGTGGGCCCGCCAAAAAGGGATTCCGACTCGACCTTCTCAGAATCGAACCAAACTTGGCACACAGGACCAGAATTTTAATCCGAACCTGTTGGCGCAAGTTTCGTCTCGAATCGACGACTGTAGACGAAGTTAGGACGAAGTTTGCAAAACGCCGATGCGGGAGTATCTCGACGGATACGGACTGATTTCGTCGTGCACACACGCCGAAACTGAGTTCCGTCAGTTTCCACACGTCGACAAGTCCATACGCGCCTTTCGATGCATATAGCGTGCGACCATGTCACCCGATTTGTCGGGGCGCACGCCATATCGGACAAAATTCAGAAAATTAATATAATTAAACACAGATTTTTCCTCAACTTCAACATCCATCTACTTTTTACACGCTAATCGAAACGACGATCCAAAAGATGCGTTGCAATCTCGGTTATATTGTCTTTTACTGTTTTTAAGTAGTTCCTATAGTACTTTACTGTACAACAAGAAAATTGGCCACAAGTTGTCGTTTTAAAATAGTTTTTAGTATTACAAAAAACAGATTTTTGTTCATTTTTGTCTCAATTTTCGAGCAAGTCGATGGGTTGTTTTGAAAATCCACCTGTAGGAACTTGAACAGGGTCAAGTCTACTTTCCAGAAAATTTTACGGATCGAAAATCGTTGCTACGAGTAAAAAGTTACGTCGTAGGAAAGTAGGGTACCTTGAGTGGGAAAACTGCTCCGTAGGTGACGCGAGGCTGACTTCCGATGCTCCGTTCGTCGCGCACAAAGCTCTGTCGCTGGTGAAACAAATTCGTAGGTGAAGAGGGTATGATCAGCCTCAACTTTCATTTTGGAAGATTAGGGTTTTGAGGCTTGTGGAAAAAGTTATATATATAGCAAGTTGGTTGAAAAAACTTATACAAACACTGATACTAATAACCCAATTGGGCTTTGCCCACGGGTTGCTACTTGCTACGTTAGCTTGCTGCTTCGGCAGCAAGCATGGGATGGGGGGCCTGCCCACTTAAGTGGGTGGGTGGCTATTAATATATGTTTTCTTTTCCTTTTCCTTTCCTTTTTCCTTTTCCTTTCCTTTTCATTGCACTGTGGTCGGTCGCCACATGGGCCGACCACCACAGCATCCCTTTTTTTTGCTACCCTCTCTCTCTATCTCTCTCTCTCTCTCTCTCTCTCTCTCTCTCTATATATATATATATATATATATATATATATATATATATATATATATATATATAACGCATATAATCCCATAAAATTCCAATAAATTGTAATTAAGTAATAAAAATCTTTATAATAATCATAGACTATATTTAGTAGCACTTAAAATATCAAGCACACAATCACACACATAATATATATTTATTTATATATCTATAAATACACCCATATATACCAACTAACTCTTTAATGCTAAATAATATATTAAAAATAATTTTTAAATTACTAAAATAATTAAAAAAGCTTGGGGGTTACATGGGGGCCCACCAGCTGACAGGGAGGCTTCTCCTGGCACGTAGGGATCACGCGCGGAGGAAACAAATGGAGGAGGGCCCACTAGAGACGGTAGCGGCGTAAAAACCTGAGTGTTTGTGAGCTACGCCAGGAGCGTAATAACTGGGATTGGTGAGGGCCCCACTGAAGGGAGGTCCATTAGCTGTGGGGGGGTCCCACCAGCTGACAGGAAAGCTACTCCTGGAGCGTAGGGATCATGCGCGGAGGAAACAAATGGAGGTGGGGGCCCACTAGAGACGTGGCAGCGTAAAAACCTGAGTGTTTGTGAGCTACGCCAGGAGCATAATAACTGGGATTGGAGAGGGCCCCACTAAAGGGAAGTCCATTAGATGTTTGGAATACGCCAGGCACGTAAAGAGCTGGGTGGGAGCGGGTCCCACCGAGGAGAGCTGCTGGCGGTGGGCACATACGCTCGCCAGCAATTAATGGTGGGTGGCCCGCCATATTATGATGGTTGACTGAACCGATCACGTGGTGCCTGAAGGGACGATCCCTCAAACCTGCACCGCAGGTGGGTGATCCTCCCAAGGAGTGGGCTTCTCCGTTCGAAATTCGAACCGAGGCGGAAAAGGAAAATTGAGCGGAGGATGGCTGCGGAGGAGTGTGGGAGCTTCGGGCGGGCTCGAGAGCCGAGAGGTCTGCCAAAGCGGACACTAGAAATGCGCTCGCTGGTGTTGGGGAGGGGAGCGTAGAGAGCGCAGGATGGTGAGGGGCTGCAGGAGACTGGATGGCGGCCTGAGAGGGGGTTGAGCATGGTCCTGCGGGGGGCGGCATGAAGAACGAACACCTGGTAGTTGGGAGGAGGACGGGGAGGTGGGATGGGAGCTGATGGGGAGTGGAGGGGGGCGGGGGTGTCAGAGAGAGGGGGAGCAAGAGAAAGGTAGAGTTGACGGATCAACTCCACGCACTCGGGCGGCCAAGGCTGAGCCATTGACTGGCGAGAGCTGGAGAAGGAAAGCCCTAGGGGCTTCCCTGGGAGGGAGGGAGGGGGAGCACTGGAGGAAGGAGCTGAACCTTCATTTATATATATATATATATATATATATATATATATATATACTCACATTCACATAAACATAGGCATGCAAATAAAGGGGAAAAGAGAGAGAGAGAGAGAGAGAGAGAGAGAGAGTGTGTGTGTGTGTGTGTGTGTATGTGTGTGTGTGTGTGTGTGTGTGTGTGTATACACATTCACATAAACATAGGCATGCAAAGAAAGGGGAAAAGAGAGAGAGTGTGTGTGTATGTGTGTGTGTGCACTTGCTGTTGGACAAATCTGAGAATAAAACAATACTCTCAACTATCTACATATGTATATATATCTATATTTCTATCATATGGTATATATATATATATATATATATATATATATATATATATATATATATTATATATATATATATATATATATATATATATATATATATATATATATATATACCATATGATAGTATCACTTGAAAGTAAAATTAGAGGTTAAAACCAACAAGTCCAGAATCTAATTAGCACAACATAAACTCAGAAATTCTGAGTTAAATTCTCAGAATTCAAAAATATATATATATATATATATATATATATATATATATATATATATATATATATATATATATATATATATATATGATAGTATCACTTGAAAGTAAAATTAGAGGTTAAAACCAACAAGTCCAGAATCTAATTAGCACAACATAAACTCAGAAATTCTGAGTTAAATTCTTAGAATTCAAAATATAATAAAACAACTCAAAAATTCAATAAACCACACCCGAAAACCCAACTCGAAGCTCAAAATGCACAATACTCAATTAGAACCCGTGAAACTTGGTAAACACGAAGGTTTATATGTGTATGACATGCTCGGGTACTCACGAGGTCGAACCCATGTCCGTATCGTGACCACGGAGTGCGTATCAAAGAGAACCGGATACGCGTGCATTGACAAGTGTACGTACACGTGCATTTTCACTCGATTGAACGTCACACGCACAACAAGAAGCCTCATGCTCATGCACATAGCTAGGTGGGGTCTAGGTCTAGGTCTAGGACACATTGAAATGACACCACATCGCGTCCACGCGACATAGGGCATGCGAACCCGCGCGGCTGTGTGCGAAGGCCGTGTCAGCGGGGTTGGGTCCCTAGGTAGCCCAGGTATAGGGCTTCGTGCTCGTGCTTCTGGAACGAGTCCTCGTCGCGTCGTGTTCGCGTACGAAGGCCGTGTCAGCGACGATTTTCAGCCGCGTACACAGTGCTGGCTGAACCGTGTGCGTTGGATTTCTCTGCGCACGCTTCATGAAACATCATAAAATTTTAGGAGCAAGTGGGAAGAGGTTGCCCCCATGCGTCCATAAAATTTCATGTAAAACGGAGTCCTGTGCGTCGAGTTATGACGCTCAGACAGTAGGACATGCACGAGGTTATACATGACCTTGTGCACGCGTGTCCGTGTCCGATTCAGAAACTGAAATCGTGTCGAATTAAGATACGTCTTCACAAAAGTAATTTCAAATAATTTCAGCAAGAAATTCGGGAAAACAGAATCGAAAAATACCAACTTTCAGTTCTAAGTGGCATTTCGTCGAACACGTGTTACAATAGACCGACACGTGTTCGATACGGCTATCAAACGAAATCACAAACCTATTAAACTTCATGCACAGGTCCGGGGTACCTATATGGATGCATCTATAAAAAAATGGAATTAGCAAGTGTTTAGAGAGTTTTACCTATTAAGTGTTAAAACTCAATGAAACAAGCCTCCAAACACGTCGATGCCGACTTCCTCTAGTCAAACGCCTCCGATCCCTCGCTAACAAGTCTCCAACAGGTTCCTCTCCTCCCAACGGTTGCAACGCACATCATTTGGAAGGATTTGGGTGAGAAACAAAAAAATGGGGCCTTTGGAAGAGAAGAAAAAACTAGGGTTTGTGAACTTGTGACGGCTACAAGTTAAAACACAATAAAAAAGAGGGGGCACTGCTGTCGTGGCCGGCCAAGGGGGTATTAGGGTTAGGTTTAGGGTTTGGTCATGGGCCAGCACTCCTCAAGTTGCTTTAAAGGCTCATTGACAAAAAGGCTTAAAGGCTTTATGAAAATGACTTAAAAAATAAATTAAATGATTCCTAAAATGGACAATCATTCTAAATAAAAATCAAAAATGCCAATTAAGTCTCTAATTACATTATTATGCTTCTAATCAAGGTTGACTAAGGTTATACCACCTTCTACTACCAAAACACCAGTCAAAACCACACACCTTCTACTGAGTTTTTCGAATAATTTTTTGGTGAAGTTTACCAACATTTGTTATCTCCATAAGTTCGCGTTGATATGCTATCTAAAGACTGATGTTTACTAAGACAGATGATTATCCCTGAAGACTGATAAAATTTGTAATTGTGTTGTGCACACTCAAGGATGAGTGTTGTAGTTAGTTTCAACTAACTACCAAATATGATTGTGCCAATCAATAGTTATATCTTAGGGATATGGTTATTATCCCTAATAACCAACATGTTATCATTTGTAACAAATATATCCTTATATATAAGCATAGCAACATACCCAATATCGGGTTACTTGCTATATTGAATACTCACGAGATATATATCTTCTCTTCTTTTTATCTACTACAGTTCTCGAAGAATATGCCGCTGTTTGCACTAAACATCTATATGCTTTTATTGTTATTGTTTTTTTAAAAAAAAATTATGGGACAACAAAAATTAATTTCTACTAGGACAACCAACCCAACCCAATTCAACCCAACCCAAGTGTAAGTAATTTACTGTCCATAGTTTAATCCTTGTGAGAAAATTACTAGATATTTACATTCTTTTTTTTTATAGGTGTCCTTTTCTCCGGCTTGGCAAATGACAAGGGGGGATATGAACCTGCGGCTTCCCCTACTGGAACCTCCGTTGCTCCTGCTAGGCCACAACCCACGAACACTAGATATTTACATTCTGGATTGTCTGTTAGCCCACTTTCTTTATTTTCCTATCTTTCATTAAAGAGGATGTTGGCAATTCCTTTCTTTCCCTATTTTAAGGGTGCGTTTGATACACTATTTTTTTAAATTCTCGGCCAAATTTAGGATGAAAAACTTATTCCCATGTTTGGTTTAAGTTATAAAAATTTATTTTCGAAAATTGTGAATACCCAGAAAAATAAATTACCCACAAAACATGGAAATCCTATACCTTGAGAATAAGTGGGCATATTTTTTTTGCTCG
This sequence comes from Iris pallida, assembly GCA_029216955.1. NCBI lineage: Eukaryota > Viridiplantae > Streptophyta > Magnoliopsida > Asparagales > Iridaceae > Iris > Iris pallida. The sequence goes on from JANAVB010037678.1 coordinate 74,813, forward strand.
GACAAAAACGTTTTCCTGTTGTTTTTTCTACTCCCTTTCTTTTTTTTATTATCCTTTTTCATTTTTTAGATTTCTTTTGTTTGATTTTCTATTTCTTTTCATTTCTTTTGTTCTTTTGTTCTGTTTTTAGTTTTTAAGTAATTTTTGGATTTTCTTTCTTTTTTTATTTTTTTATTTTTATTTTTTTTTTGTTTTTTAAGCTTTTTTTTTAATTTTTTCAGCTTTTAAGAATGCATTGTTTTCACTTTTATTCTCTTTTTTTTCATTTTTTGTATTATTCTGTTTTTTTATTATTACTTTCAGTTTTCGTTATTATTTTTTAAATTTTTTTCAAAAATATTAATGTAGCCACCAAACATGAGAATATTATTTTTCATAAAATTTAATAACTTGGAATTTGATTCTGGAAAATATAACAATCCGGCTATATAGTACTCCGTATACCAAATAAATTTATATTTCTAGTATTAATATTCTAAATTTTCAGTAATAAAATACCTGGTAATAAAATTCTATAGAAAATTATATTTCTATGTTTGGTGGACGTGTAAATATTATCAGAAAAATAGTGAAAACATATTTTTTAAAAAGGATAAAAAACTAATAAAAACAAAAAAATCTTTAACAATGAGAAAAAATCAATCTTAGAAAAATGAAAAAGATGAAAAAAATAGAAAAAGTCATTCTTACAGAAATAAAATAGATAAAAAATAAATCTAAAGAAAGGAAATAAAAATCTTAAAAAACTAAAAAATAAAACAAAAAAAAACCTTAAATAAGAAAAAAGAACAAAGAAATTTAAAAAAATTTAAAAATGAAAACCAAAAATAAAACCCTTAAAAATGAAATTTAACAAAGAAATGAATTTTTCAAAAAACAGGAAAAACTAAAAAAAACCTAAAAAGATGAAAAAAGAACAAAAACAAATGAAAACAAAAACAAAATAAAATAAAAATTCAGAAATGAAAAAACTAAATTTTTTTTAGTAAATTATAATAAAATGAAAATATTTCTTAAAAACTGAAAATAAATTCAATACACCTTTAAAAAACTGGAAAAAAAACAAAAAAAATAGAAAAAACAAAAACAAATCATAAAAAGTTAAAAAACCAAAAAATATAAAAAAAATAAATAAAACGTACCCCTAAAAACATAAACATACCCAAAAACCTTTAAATAATGAAAATGGAACAAAAAAAACTGAAGAAAATCTTAAAAAGTTAAACAAAACCCAAAATAAACTTTAAATAAATTTAAAAACAAAAAAAAGGCAACAAAACATGAAACAAGAAAAAAAAAATCTGAAAAAGAAAAAAAATTCTTAAATAACAAAAATAGCAACAAAAAAAAACCCTTTAAAAATAAAAAAAAATAAGGAAAAATTTGAGTGGCACCCCACTTTTTTTACGCATATTTAAGGTGCACCCCACAAGTTTACATGAATGTATGACACCCCCCACTTTCGACGGTTTCCGTCTAAAACGAACAGTCAATTTTTTTTTGACGAAAATGCCCTTGTCTCTTTTGTGTGTCCCCCCGCCCCGTCACACGTGGCTGCACCCCCACCGTGCTCGGCCCCCCACGGCGTCGCCGCACTCCCCCCCTCCCCCCCTCCCCGACCTCGCCGCACCCCCCCTCCCCCGACCTCGTCGTCATCAACCCCGGTATCAAACCTTAACCCTAACCCTGATTTCTTCCTCAAACAAAAAAAAACTATACATAAATATTTCTCCAAAGAATTTCTCTCAGGTTCCGCCAATGTCCGGATGGGCTCCGCTCACCAGCAGGTCCCCTTCAACATCCCCCACTGCATCGCCCGCCACGGGGCTGGGGGTGCACGCCGTGGACTTGATCGAGCTGACGAACAAGGTGGCCGTCACGATCGTGTACGGCCACGGGGCGGACGGGATAACCGTCAAGGACGAGTCCGTGGTGGCGATGAGGGAGGAGATCGGGGCGGCGCTGGACTCCTACATGGCGGAGAAGGAAGGCACCGGCCTGCGCCTCCGCCGGACCCTGGCCCTGTCCGCCTTGTCCGACATGCACGAGGACGTGTGCCACGGCGCCCAGGACAGCCTCGCCCTGATCATCGTCCTCCCCTTCCACAGGGTGCAGGCGGTGGACGGCTCGATGGAGGACGGGCCCGCGGGGTTCCGCACCGTCACGCGCAACGTGCTGCAGGCCGCGACCTGCTCCGTGGGGATACTGGTCGACCGGGGCCTCGGCCGGAACACGACCGTCAGCACCGCGCTGACGGCCACGAGGAACGTGGCCGTGGTGTTCATAGGCGGCGGGGACGACCGGGAGGCGCTAGCGTACGCGGGGTCCATGGCGTGGCACCAGCGCGTGAGGCTGACGGTGATACGGTTCATGGTGGACGAGCGCGCGACGGGGGCCGCACGGAGGCACGGGAAGGAGCAGCGCGGGGGGGGGGGGGGGTGGGTGGGCCACAGGCCGGAGAATCTGATGGAGACGAGGGAGGACAACGAGTACTTCGGGAGGTTCTACGACATATTCGTGGCCGGGGGGAGGAAGGTGGGGTACGTGGAGAAGAGCGTCAGCAACGGGGCGGAGGTGGGTGGCGATGCTGCGAGCGGTGGAGGGGGAGTACCAGCTGTTCATCGTGGGGCGGGGGGGAGAGCAGGAACTCGGTGCTGACGTCGGGGCTGAGCGAGTGGGCGGAGTATCCGGAGCTGGGGCCCATAGGGGACACCCTCGCCAGCTCCGACTTCTCGATCACGGCGTCCGTGCTGGTCATACAGCAGTACAACCACGGCAGCGATCCCAAGTACATCAGCGACGAGTTCATGCCTCTGTAATATACAGCGCGGGGGTATTTTCGTCAAAAAAAATTGGTCAATGGAGTTGACCGTTCGTTTTAGACGGAAACCGTCAAAAGTGGGGGGTGTCATACATTCTTGTAAACTTGTGGGGTGCACCTTAAATAAGCGTAAAAAAAGTGGGGTGCCACTCAAATTTTTCCAAAAAATAACTAAAAAAATGAACAAAAACCAAAATAATCTTTAAAACATGAAGAAAAGAAAAGAATAAAAAGTGGAAAACAATAGAGCAAAAATCATGAAAAAAAACCTAAAATAAATGAAAAATAACAAACAAAATAAAAATAATATTATAAAATGAAAAGGATAAAATAAACCAAATAGAACAATATTAAAAAGAGTAATAGAAAAATAAATTTTTTCGGGCAAAGAAATAATATATGCACCTATTAAAGGATATGATTTTCATGTTTTGTGGGTAACTTTTTCTACCGGTATTAGTTATTTTCAGTAATAAATTTTTATAACCTAAACAAACATGTGGATAGATTTTTCATTCTAAATTTTTTCGGAAATAAAAAAATTTCTTGTACCAAGAATTTGGGGTTTATCCGTCTCATATATTAGGAAAATAAGTTTATCATACAATTTTTTTACCTCAGATAGGTAACTAGGAAGAGGGCACGGTAAAAGTTTTACAAAAGTACAAATTAAGCTCCCTTCAAAACATAGAACTAATGTAGGGGAGCGAAGCTCAGCATCATTATCTTTTTCATCTCTTGTCCAACTTGATTTCACAATCTCCTTAGCATCACTAAAAGAAAGAACGTCCTAATTTAAGATTAAAAAAAAAAGAAAAAGAAAGAGGTTAATTGTGATAACAAAAAACAAGTCTAATATGTGTTCATGGACAAAGAGTAAATGATAAAGAGAATTTAATAAATAAACGCTGACAAATTTGCTAAGTAGAGAGTAGATTAATAACTTCTTAAATCTCAAGAAGTAAGCAAAATTAATTACTATCATGCCATCTATAATAATTAAAAAACAATACTCTAGTAGATATCTCATAAAAAGGAAAAAAAAACAGTTCTTAATTTCTCAAAAGCAGAATAAAAATCTATGCCGACTAATTGGGTTTAGATTCATGAAATGTAATTCCGTACAACCAACCAAGTCCTACAATTATTCTGTCGGCAATATTCTTTTTACATGTGACTTGAAAGTGCCTTACTTTTTTCTAGCGAGCAAATTATTTTAATGTTACGATTTAATTAGTCATTTAATCCATCTATTGGCACATAAGAAGAGAAGTAAGGATGGGTAGGTGTTGGTGCTTTATATACTTAAAAGCTCATTCGTAACGACATTAGGAGCTTAATAAAAGAAGGTGGGGGAAAGAAGAAAGGCATTGTCGCCAAAAGGGGATGCAATATCTAATCAATCTTTTGAATTTGGAAGTGAGCAGTGGGTTAGTGACTTCAATTGTCTCTTAGTTAGGGTCATGCTCACTACCACGTTTCCTTATTAGTGGAAATTAGCCAGCCACGCTTCGTTGACACCGTAGGCTTTGTGTCTTGGCTTTCTCTGTCATCTCTCACTCCTTATCGATGGTTTATAGAAACAATTGATTTTTTTTATACGGATACCACGCTTAGGTTTAATTATATTTTGGGTACTGGATTTGTCCGATGAATTTGGATACTCAAAAAAATTTAATGACATATTTTAGTGACAAAATTGAACTTTTAATGACGAAATAAATCTTTGCGTCATTAAAAAATTTTGAATATCCAAATCCATCAACGTATAAATCCAGTACTCAAAGTCTGAAGAGATCCTAAACCTGGTACCCTTATAGAAAAAAATCCTAGAAAATATAATAATACATGCCCGCTTCAAATTAGTAAAGAGCTGTACTGAATGGCCACAATGTGATAGAGAGAAAATACAAAGATAGTATTAATTTTGGAGTGTCCGCATTCGTATCCATCCAATGTCCGGTACATAGAATGTTGCATAGTTTAAGTGGTTCAATTCTCAAAGTCACAGACAAGGGAAGGTTACATAAAATGGGAGGTAGGCGGGGCGAAGGAAGACAATTTGTTACCTAAAGGGTTGTCTACCATCTTTTGAATGTGGAAATGAGCGGGTGGGGTTGGTGGGACTTTTCTCTCTCAGTTATAAGCTGATGTTAAGTCATTAGTTGATCACATTTCCATCATAGGAAATAAGTCACACTTGGTGGACCTTAAGCTTTTCTGGCTTTGTTTGATTTGAAATCTATCACTCACTATGGATGGCAGGAAGGTTCCATCAGATTATTAAGGTAAATTAATGGAAGGCAATTGTATGTGAAACAACAATGACAACAAAGGGGTCAGCTATTTAAATACTTCACAACCATTAATCTCTATTAAGAGTTGGGGCTCGTTTGAATGGAGTTTTTGTATTCATAAAAATCTATTTCCCTTTTTTTCATGGAAAGAAATTTAACATTTCTATACCAATGTTTGGTTACGTTGGAAATATGTAGCCCACAAAAATAAATTATTTCGTTCCTATGTTGGTTCACACACGAATAAAAATCTTGATTTGTTTAAATTTTAATAAATACCCTTTTATTAATTTAATGCGGCTACTATTACCTAAATTCATATGTTTGGGATAGAAGTTACAATTTTGAAAGTAAATGGAGGTTATTAGTGTCCAAACGAAATACTCAAACAACATTACGAGGAATGCAAAACTATTTCCAATGACAGGCTTGGCAATAGTTTTTCCACATCAATGAGAATATAATGCCTCTTGTATTCTCTCATAATTTCCAATCCTAAACATACCAAACATGGGTAGAAATTTCAAAACCCATTTTCAAGCTTCCAAAACTTGAACCAAACCCCTCTACTAGTCTCGTTCACATCACATAAATTGCATGTAGGACCGTTGAGCACCTCTAGAGAGGGTGAATAGAATGTGTGCGTGTAGCGGAATAAATATCATAATTTAAAAGCTATTTAATATGGCCAATCAAATACAGATAAGAACAAATGAATATCATTATATGAATTGCAGTAAAAAAAATAATGAGTTAAGAATTAAACTCAGTGGCACAACGATATATATTGGTATCACTCGCAGATGACTAATCCAGTCTCGAGTACTCTTGCTCGATGTTAATCCACTACGGCACAAGCTTTAAATGAGTGCTTGCAACTCTTATAACACCGTGCTTGGGGGTAGTGCACGGCCAACTTTAACAACACCGTGCTTGGCGACGAGTGCACGACCGACTCCTGAAGGCATTTGAAAACGAAAATATTTTCTCAGATAGCCTCCGATACAACTCTTTAAACCAAACTCTAGATTGAACTGAAACTGATACTGGCTTGACTAAGAGTAGTATAGGCTAAATATGAAAGTGTATAGTTCGTAGAAAACACTTAAGGAATAGATAGAAGAGAAAGTGAATGAGATATTTGAAATGTGAAATTTTTCTATTTATAGTGTTTTTATGGACCGAACTCGGGCAGAGTTCGGACAGAGTTCGAATGCAAAAATCTCGCATTCGAACATTGGATACAGGTTTCCAAGAAGACCAAAAACAACTTGACCGAACTCGAGCCACACTCGGGATATATTTACACAATATATAAATTTTGGTGGATAGAAAGATTGTATTTTGTGGATTAAAAATAGCTAAGCCAGTACCGATCTGATCAATCTTACATACTTTTCTAAACTTAAATGAAGATAAAAACACATAAGAAAGATGTAAAAAGTCTTGATCTTGATTCCATCACTTTTGGCTCTTGACGAAGATGAGATGTTTATAGCAGTAGATGCAGACATTCTGACTTGATACCTGTAGCTGTGTATATTTTACTATCACCAAAGTTGACATTGATTATCAAAATCAGGTATGATCATGACCATTGGGCCAACAATCTCCATATTTTGATAAACTTTGAGTCTATAGAAAAATATTATCTTGTAATTTTAAAAATATACCAAACTTGTTTGAAAGCTTGAAACTTTTGATTTTGGTATACTCATCTCCCCTTTTTCATATAATCAAAAGATTGCTCCCCAGCAAGCAATGAGCCAAACAACAACAAAGAAAAGATAGAGTAATACCAAATAATATATGTAATCACAACTCAAGTAGTAAATCATCGACACTAGAACATCAGCAGTAGTATATGGAAAATAAAAACTTACATAATATAAAGAAACTTTTATGATAGTCTAACACTTATCATAAAGTATCACTACAAATGATGCAAAAATCCAAAATGTTAAAAAAATAAATGTGCTACTAAAGATCATCATCATCAGAAATATCCACATAGCACTAAGTCCAAAAATATCGTATCAACTATCCGCATCACCAGCAGCATCAACAAGCGGCTGGGTCGGATCAAAGTATGAAGTCATCGGGTCGAAGAAGGCAAAGATCTGATCCACATCAAGCCTCGGTCTGTCAAAGGCAGGGTGACGGATGATAGGCATCGGTGCAGTAGAATAATGAGTCACAATCCACTGAATGTCTGCCATGACATTTCTCAAGATCTGAACGTGAGAGATGTGGCAAAACTCAGTATCACTATAACGAGTCAGGTCGGCATGACGTTGTTGTTCCTGAACAGTGACAAAAGCATCAAATCGCTTATACATCTCATCGATAGTATGAATCGGGGATACATGGGCTGGAACATCAGTTGGGGCTGGAGCTGGAGCAGGCTGAGGTAGAGCATCACCAGGAGGATGTGGAAATCTTTTAGACCTAAGAAGCTTTGAAGATGTCCCAGAGATAGGATAAGAATCCAAAGGAATAGAAAATTTCTGAAGGATTGCCGTTAGATGCATAGGGTAAAGGAGGTTACAGCCTGCCCTTCGACAGTTAATCATGAGTGCCAACATTATTTTGGAAAAAGAAAAAAGAAAAGTAAATCCCAAAATGAATATGGTACATCGCAGATAATTCCAAACGTGATCTCGTCAGTAGATCCCATCTTTGGTAAGACAAAGGAAATAATAATGCGATGCAACTTAGAAAAGTACCGGTTCAAGTTGCGTACATATAGCCATTTCCGAGAAACCGGATCTGGATGACACAACGCGACTTTAAAATATTCAAGGGTCATACCGTCAAGAAATTGAACTTTAGTTATGTCGACAAGAGCGTCACCGTTATTTTGCATTTTAAAATACTTGTTCAAATCGTCAAAATTAAATTCAAATTCCATCCGGCTAACCGATGAATGAATACAATCTTTTGATTCTTGCAAGTTACAATAAAACATGCCAACCGCATTTCATATATCAAATTTGTAACTTCCAGAAATTCACAAAGACCAAGATTTTCAAAAATATTAAAATATTCTGATAAAATAGTAAAATTATTTATTTTCCTGGACATATCTCACGATAACAAAAATGATCAAACCAGTTAATAGATCTTTCTAGAGAAATATCACGAACTGCACCCAGTGTAAAGGTACAAGAGGTGGGTATGTCCAGATTACGCTGTAGTGTCGACGGTAGAACGCTGTCCTAGGTCACAACATCTAACATAATATGGAAAATTCTCCAAAAGGAGAACAATATATAAGGTACAACTCAATCACAATATCTAAGATAGAATAGAAGATAAGATAATCTCAACAGAGAGTCACAAATATGAATAATAAGTCTCGGTGTAAACCACACCATAAACAATATCTCAATACAATCTCAAATGTCTCATAAAGCTAGATAATAAGATAAGTCTAGACTAAGCCAATGGCAAGTCCTCAGCGACTACTGGATCCTCCTGAGGGTCCAGGTCACCTGTGTCAACTAGGCCTGCTCTATAGTAAGTATTGCAGCAATCATCATCATCTAAAATATTTTTAACTGGTCCAGTAAGGACAGGAACGAATACATATCTCTCACACAGTTCATAATATGAAAGGAAAATATGAACAAGGTATAGAATAATATACATAAAATGCTGTAAAGAAATAGTAGAGAGGTTGTAAAAAGAAGAACATGATATAGTAGAAATAGATATACATGATATAGATAAGAAAACTGAACTAACTACATGATTTTGATCACATGTTTGGTTATGTAAACAGGCTTAGGTTTTACATGACTTAAATCTTGGTTGGAGTTGCACATGAGATGGGTGTAAGTCACATAACCAAATAAATACTTCCCCTGCCCCAATCAATACACAAGGATCTGTCTAAGTTATGTTATTGCACATGAAACAGTAGTGACTCACATGGATAGCTTGTCCACATGAGTACCACTGGTTTATACATGAAGGCTCACATGATCATGAGTGTACATGAATATCACATGAGTATACATGAATAAATATGAATATAAGGAGTAGACGATGCACATGATAAAGTACATGAACACAATATACCGGATGTATCCGAGGGGATAATATCGCATGAAGAGATCCATATAGAACTAATCCGTGATAACATTATGGCAACATCATGTAAACTAGTCTATAACAAGTGAATATGTCCAAACAAGTATGAAACGGTCAGAGAATGTACTCGCCTGGTAATCCAAGCTGCTGATGAGAAAGTGTAACTGAACTGGAGTGATGTAATCCTATTTAAAATAATCATACTTCACAAAATGGTCTAAAATATCATAAGAAAGGTCTATAATATAGTTCTACATGATTCTAGGTCCTTCTAGGTCAAAGTCAACCCTTGGTCAACTCTGGTCAAACTTGGTCAACTATAAGTTAATGTCACGACCGCTCCTGAATAATTGGACACGAGTCGGACAAGCCCAGCCTTCATCGATGGATATGACGAAGTAAGCTGTTCAATTCTAAGAAAAACTTCAAGATACAAGAAATATAAACCATCACAGCTGGTATACACATTTCCAGAATCACCACAATCCACAAGTTATTTATAAAATATCATCCGGAGACAAAACCGGTAACATGAATAAAAATTATACAATCCTGAAATCCTCAATACAATACATGATAAACTCTAAACAAATCTAGAAAAAAGTCTGACTATATCTCTGCAATCTAAGTCCATCTTGAAATAGAAACTCCACCATCTCCGGGCTTTGACCAAAGGTGGTACCATATCCTCAAGATACCTGCAACGTATCCTGTCAGGAAAAGAGCAAAGTACAACCCCGACAAGAAGCTCTAAACAATGTAAACTGAAGTGCATGAAAAGGAATCACGATATGAACTATGATACAAGACAGGAATATAAAACGGTGGTACATGAATAACGATGAAACTATAGTACCAGATCCAGAAACAATGAAACTATAGTACCAGATCCAGAAACAATGAGCTATTCTATCAGTATAACATGCATTTGAAATAACTATCAGAGTATGTGACCTGCTGGGTAAACAATGAACAGTGAACAGTGAACAATGAAAAATGTACGGCTTAGAGTCCCACGTGCACGATGTGAGACCTAAGCTATTAGTCAATGTCTAGCTAAAATAGGATTGGTCATATATCTGTAGTATTTTTCCACTCCAATGTACAAGTAAGGAACAATAAACTATGAACAATGAACAATGAACGAGGAACAATGAACAATGAACAGTCGTGTGTACAACGTGTCAATATAAGAACATAAAGAAAGACAGAAATACAGAGTAAAGGGATCAAACCGGTGTACTTACCTGATGTTGTTGCAGATGTCAAGTCCAATGTCTAGAGAAAATCTGTGATGAGAAGACACAATATTTCTAAGAGTATTATTCTAAAACTAAAAACAAACCAAAATGCTTAATTTGTGATCTATGTCTAAATGGTCTAATAGCCAGTTCTAGTTACTACCCATAACCCATTTTGTTTTAGCCCAACTCATTATTTCTAGCTACTAAAATAATCATGTGTAACTATATTTGTAAATAATAGTTTAGCAAAATACCACATGCTTTTAGTTAGAAATATTTGGTAGTTAGGATAAAATTAAAATATATTAACCAAATACATACATATACAACCAGCTAAAAAAAATAACTAACTAATTATTAACTAGCTAAAGTAGAGATTAACCATTTTAGAATAATAGTTTCCTAATTTAGTAAATCACTTTAGCAATTGAAATTTTGGCAAAATAGTATAGATTAGATTATAAATATTAGCTAGAACCATCTAGAAACATAATATTAGTGAAGTATATATGTGTCCTTAGACTAAACCAGTGTAATTATTTCAAAATATTATTTAAGAGTCGAACTGCTAATAAAATATGGATGATATTTGGCAAGAATCAACATACTATATTCCTTTAGGAAAACTTTACCCTAATTTATTACGTTAATGAATCACTATAATATTCTAGTAAATCATATATAGTAATTTATAGGAGAATAATATCTTAATATTTGTTCAACCAAAAATATGGTTTATATATATATATATATATATATATATATATATATATATATATATATATATATATATACAAATATATATATTTTTTTTTCCGGAATGGTCTCCCTATCCCCTAGCTCCCCAAGCACCCAGACGAGATGGTTCCCCCTCCGGCGGTTTTAGCAGGCGCCGCTCGCACCGCCTCCTCCAATGCCTCGCCCCCCTTCTCCCTCCCCTCCGCTGTGGCTCGTTGCCGCGGCAGCAGCGCAGGGCTGCCATATCTCTGCGTCGGCCCGCGCTCGCAGGCGTCCTCCGCGGCGCGCTCGGGACGGCCACCGTCCTCCTCCTCCTCCCCCCTCCCGTCCTCGCGCCGCCCCGACGCCCGCGCTCCCCCACCCTCCTCCCCCCCCCATCTTCGTCTTCTCGCCTAGGTTGGTCCGACGATCAGATCAGGCTAGTTGCGCGCAGTCGTGCGGCTTCGTCCGCCGCGCCCGCTGCCCCTGGTTGCAGCCTCGCCGCCCTCGCTGGTAGCGGCTCCGGCGGCCTCCGCCCGGAGGGTCTGCCCCCCCTCCGTCCACTTGCAGTGTCCTCTGACCCCATCCCGCCCTCGGGAGCCGAGGCGCTCGGGGCCCAAAAGGACGGTGGCCCGTCCGAGGCTACAGCAGCTCTCTGTCCCCCCTCGGGACCTGCACGCGGCGATGGAGTGTTCGAGCCCCCCTTGGGGGCTGGGCCCCTCGTGGCTTCTGCCTTTCCTGGTCAACCTTCGAAACAGCGCCCACTTTGGGCGCCAACTTTACTCTCCTGCGCAGACCGGAGGACCAGTTTTGTGCATCTCGTTTGCGCAGCCCTGAGGGCCCCCCCTTTTGCGCGCAGCCCTATGGGTGCCCCTCTCGTGCGCAATTCAGCGGGGCCTCTTGCTGGTGAACCGTCTGTGCGCAGCCCAACGGGCTCCCCCCTTTCTGTTGGTGCGGCTCCTTTGCGCAGTACTCTGGGTCTCCCTGCTGGTGCTTCACTTGGGCTCTATCCCGGCCCTGGCTTTCTTGCTAGAGCTGGCCCCCCTCCTTGCGCTCCGCAGGCCAAGGCCCCCCTCGTGCGCAGTCTCAGCGCACCCCCCTCGCGCTAGGTTGGCGCAGTACGCCGCGGCCTCCTCCCCCTCCTTGGCGCCTGTTGGCCCGCCTCTCTCTAGCCTTCTGGCGCCTCCCGGGGTCTCTCCCCCCTCCCTGCAGCGCCTTCGGCGTAACCCGGGCTTGCGCATCCCGGAGGCCCGTTCGTGCCCGTGCAGTCTGGCGATCCACCTTTGGTTCCGCCCACTGTCCCGTCACTCCCCGGCTCCGCGGCTGGCGTCTCCTACGCCCAGGCCCTCAGGCCGGATCGGAGACCGCGCTCTCCTGCAGCTTCGGCTGAGATCCTCCTCCCGGACCTCGACCTCCCGCCTCCGGCCGATGGCATCCCTATCCGGGTTCCCTTCGCCTCGTCTGAGATCCATTCCCTAGCCACCTCTTTCTCCAAGTCGTTCATTCTCAAATTCGGCTCTGGATGCCCGAAGATCCCCATTGTCAAGGCTGCGGTCGCAGGGTGGGGCCTCTTCCGCAGATTTCTGGGTTGCCCCTCTCGACCCCAAGCATATGCTCCTCCACCTCTCTTCCGATTCGGACTTCGCGATTGCGCGTGCTAAAGGCACGGCCAGAATAGGAGCCCAGATCGCTAAAGTGGTTAAATGGTCTCCCGATTTCAATCCTAGATTTGACGCAACTATCATCTCCACCTGGATCACCCTCCCCAACCTTCCCCTGGTCTGCTTCCCCGCAGCCGCTCTCAAACGTATCGCCAGCTCCTTCGGGACCTTGGTTGCAATCGCGGAAGAAACTCGCAATCTCTCCAAGTGCAACTACGCGAAGATCTGCGTGGAGTTAGACCTCTCAAACGACCCACCCAAACTCATAGAGATCGAGCTCGGAGACACATACCATAGTCAGGAGCTGATTTACGACAACAATATTACCTTCTGTAAACATTGTCAGATGAGTGGACATCTCATGCAGCATTGCTTCCGCGCCCATCCCGAACTTAAGAAGAATATCCCGCACGCCCCGCGGACGACCTCTGCTCCCAATCACCCCGTCCCCCCTACCCACATTTCGAATCCCGCTCTACCCCTTCAGATCGATAGTCAGTCTCCCCCTCCACCCCCCGACTAATGCCTCTTCCAGTCGGGCTATCGTCCCTTTTCATCCCTCCTCCCTCGCCCTGCACAATTCGTTTGCGCTCCTCTCAGGCACCACCCCCAATGAAGCTCCTAGCGACCCCTGCATTCCCCTCCTCATCACCGACGGTCAACAGGATTCTCCCAAGAACAGCGGGCTCCCGAACACCGATCTCCCTCAGACAATCCAAATTCAACCTGAGATCACCTCACCTCCCTCCCTTGAGGTCCTCCATCCCACCATACACCCAAATAAGCGCTCTCTACAACCAGGAAAGGTCTCGTCGGTTAGCAGTTCAGAGCAGGCCGAGGCTATTCGGACAGACCCAGACCCTCCTACTCCCACAGAAGGTGCTCTGACCTCTCACACCCACATCCTAACCGGCAGATTCTGGCAGGCGAAGGAAGCAGGGTTTCTAGATCGTAACAATCCCTTTTGCGCTCTGGAAGATCAGAACCAAGATTCTCTCATCGATGCGGTCGCTGAAGAGAGCAGTGATCAAGATCGGCCAACCGCCGAATCAGGAAGTAACGGACACACTTCCGCACCGACCAAGAGAAATACTTCCAAAAAGCACAAAAACAAACAAAAGCAGATGACGGCTAGGACTACCAGGTCCGCCTCGAAGCTCAATCATCCCCCCCTTATCCATCCGATGATTAACATCATCTCCTGGAATGTCAGAGGGCTCGGGAACAAATCGACCATGAACAGAATTCTCAGTCTCAAGAAGATTCACCGTATTGACCTCCTTATCATTATCGAACCCAAAATCCCGCAAAAAAGACTTAAAGCCACTCAACTTAAGTTAGGCTTCCCGCAAGCTATCGCGGGCGGGAACGACATTTGGATCTTTCTTGCTCAAGACTTCCAATTTGGCACTATACAAGATTCCCCTCAAGCTCTCACTTGCTGGGTTGAACACCCGGATCTCAAGTCTCGCTCCGTCATCTCGCTGTTCATGGCAGTTGCGACATCCCCATGCGCCGTCAGCTCTGGACAGACCTCCTGAGGACTCTCCCGCTGGGTCTGCCGTGGCTTTGCATTGGAGATTTCAACACGGTTGCCTGCATCGATGAGAAATCGGGCGGTCGGCCCCCCTCCAAGCAAGCTATGGATGATTTCAATAACTTTACCTTTCACGGGAACCTCTCCCCCATCCCCTTCCTTGGCAGCGCTTTCACCTGGTGCAACATGCAAGAAGGCCGCAGGCGTCAATATTCCCGTCTCGATCGGGCGTTGATCAACGACGAATGGTCCGACATGGGGCTGATCACCAATCTTTCTCACCTCAACCACACCGAATCGGATCATTCCCCCTTACTTGTTCAAATCAGAAGCAATCAATCCGGGAACAAGAAAGCTTTCCGCTTCCTCAACTTTTGGCGACATCACCCTCAATTTAAGAACATTGTCGCTACGGCCTGGACCTCCGTCTCGGACATTGATCCCATGACCCGGATGGCGTCAAGGCTTAAAGCCACCCGCAAGGCTCTTTCGGCTTGGAGCAAAGAGGCTTACGGCGACATCTTTCAGGCCATTCGCGAGGCGGAGGATGACGTCACTCGTTCGGAGTTGGCCTTTACCTTCTCCAGCTCCCCGGAGAACCGCTCATCCCTAAACCTTGCCAGAGCTATTCTTAAATCCAGGCTGAAAGTGGAGAATGAATTCTGGAAGCAAAAAGCCAGACTGAACTGGGACACCGATGGTGACCGTAACTCTAAGTTCTTTCATGGTTGCGTCAAAGGCCACAGGAACAAATTAAAATTACACAGGATCCTAGACGACAATGGCAACCTTATCGACGACCAGGCCGAGATCCAGGTAGCTGCCGTTAACTTCTTCTCCAGCCTATTCACCAAGGAGCGGGTCGTTAGAGACGAGACACTTTTGTCGGTCATCCCTTCCATTATCTCCGAGCACGACAACGAGACCTTGTTGGCTGCCATTGATGAGGAGGAAGTCAAAGCTGCGGTCTGGTCCATTAACGAGCACAGTGCCCCGGGGCCAGACGGTTTCAACGGCATCTTCTTCAGAGACTGTTGGGACATCATTAAACTGGACCTTGTCGAAGCCACTATTGCCTTCCTTCAAGGGGCCAGATACCCTAACTCCATCTCCTGCGCCAACATCATCCTTATCCCCAAAAAAGACAATCCGGAATCCTTCAAAGACTTTCGCCCGATCAGCCTCTGCACTTTCACCAACAAGATTATATCCAAGATCATTGCCAATCGGATGTCCGATCTCCTCCCCAAGATCATTTCCGAGGAACAGAGCGGGTTTGTTAGAGGCCGCAACATTACAGACAACTTCCTTCTTGCGCAAGAGATGATCACGTGCATGAAGTTCCCATCGAGGGGGGGAACGTCGCCATCAAACTGGACATGGAAAAAGCATACGACCGCCTGGACTGGCAATTCATGATCTGGGTGTTCAGGGCCTTTGGTTTCTCCGAGACTTGGATCGACATCGTCTTCAGATCTATCAACAACGCGTGGTTCTCCACCGTGATCAACGGCCAGGCGGCGGGTTTCTTTCGTTCGACCCGCGGGGTGAGACAGGGAGACCCGCTTTCCTCTACCATTTTCATCATTGCGGCCGAAGCTCTCAGCAGAAGCCTCAACAGCATGCCCGGCAGGCCCGGCTTCAATCATTTCCACACAACCACCGGCTGCCCTCTTATCACTCACCTGGCTTACGCGGACGATATCCTTATCTTCTCATCTGGGGACAGCGGTTCGATTGAGGTTGTTTTGAACACGATTGCCAGATACACTAGATGCTCGGGTCAACGTGTTAACAACAACAAGAGCGTCATCTATACTCATCACGAAGCAGACAGAACACACTCTACCCTGCTCGCCAACAAGACGTCCTTCAGAACGGCATACCCCCCCTTCAATTACCTCGGCTGCCCGCTGGTGTACGGCAGGGCCAACTCCGGCATTTACGACCACCTTGCAGACAAGATCCGCAAACGCATCTCCGGTTGGCACAACGCTACCCTTTCCCCAGGAGGTAAAACGATCCTCATTAAACACGTTTTATCGTCCATCTCGATGTACATTCTGGCCGTCTGCTCCCTCCCTAAGAAGGTGCTCCTTTCACTCGAATCTCTTTTCGCCAAGTTCTTCTGGGGTCAGAGCGACGGATTAGACAAGCACCACTGGGCAGGATGGGAGATGATGGCTAAACCCACTGAAGATGGCGGTCTAGGCTTCTGCAGACTCGCCCACATCGTGGATGCTTGCTCCTTAAAACTTTGGTGGAAGTTACGCACCGAGACCTCCTTATGGACGAGGTTCATGAGAGCTAGATACTCCAAATTCTCCCATATTTCGGAAGCGAACACTAACAATAGATCCTCGTCTTCTTGGCGCCGCATTACTCGGGGCCGCACAACCGCTGAACCTCTGATCCGTCTCCAGTTGGGGGACGGCAGCTCCCAGGCATGTCGGGAGAGGTGGTTAGGTGCAGACCTCATTCAGCCCAACATTCTCACTCCTCAGGGTTGCACCATCAGAGACCTTTGGGAGGGCAGTCCTGATTGGAATTGGAGGAAGGTCAATGATTGGTTTGGTCATGCGGCGGCCTCCAGGCTTCGTACCGCGAATTTGTGTATCACCGACACTCCCGACACTTGGCGTTGGTCCCCTAACCCTTGTGGGACTTTCTGTTTGGCTTCCGCCAGACGTATCGCCAGAGGAAGCGGGACGCCAAATACGGTGTACGCATTATTTTGGCAGGCTTGCATCCCCATCAAATGGTCCATCCTCATCTGGCGTGCTCTTCGCCGCAAGCTTCCGACGGACGACATCATCAGTTCTTGGGGTGTCAGCCTCGCATCCAGATGCCACTGCTGTAATGAGCCCAATTCCGAATCCGCAGATCACGTCCTTCTTTCGGGGGAGCTGGCCGCTGGCACTTGGACCCATCTTCATCAGAGGCTTAATATGGAACAACCGACCGGGGGCTTCTACGATCTCTTGGCCTCCTGGTCCCGTTCCCACGGGCATCAGATCGTAGCGGCCGCTAGTATTTGGGTTCTTTGGAAGAACAGGAACAAGTTCCGTTACGAAGGACAACAACTCTCCCCTCCTCAACTGTTTAGAGAGGTCATCAGACAATGCTTCAAAGTGAGGAGGCGCTGTTCCCATGTCTCCAACTTGTTCTGGGAGAACCTGGCCTAGGCCGCTTCTTCCCCCTTCTTGTCGGGTCGCATGTGCACTCCGCGGCCTCTTGTTTTCGGTTTTTGGTCGCCTCTGCGCGCTTTCTTGTATAGGCTTCGGCTTTTTGCGCCTATATTATCAATAAATGTTTAATTTTCTCCAAAAATATATATATATATATATATATATATATATATATATATATATATATATATATATATATATATATATATACAAGACTATATGTAAAAATGCTAGTCACTTTAGGAAATCTTATTACCAAGGTTACTAGAGAATAGGGGTAACACCCCAGTCCCAAAATACGTAGGACTAGGAACGAAGCATGCCAGCTGCATATATACAAGATATACTCCAATATATGGAAATCTCAAATATACACATAAGCTGTTTGTGAATAATAATAATAACAGACAGTCACAGGTAAAAGCTAATCTCATCCACAGTAAATACAAAGAAAATGGTATCTCACGAATCAAAATAAATGTCAAAATATAACTGTTGACCGGGCGAAGACAAATCCACTACCGGTACTAGAATAAACCAAAAGAAAATAGAGTCCAACCTCTAAGATAAATAAAATAAGAAATGATGACTAAATAGGCTCCTCGACCCAATAGGGATAGCTGTGATCAGAAGATACGACTCGCTCGAGCGTGAAGGATGAGTCTACACCAGAGCCATACTCCTGCGGAAAGTCCTGCACACCTATACTTGGAGAGATCACCAGGTCCTCAGAGGGACGTAACAAGATACAAAAAGAACATGCCACATAAACTGAATAAATACTGCTCAATAAGAATAAGTAAGATCAGATCATAACATGGTCCAATACACACCTATTAAACTAGCTTACCATCCCCCCAACCAAACAAGGATAGGAGATGGTAAACTAATTCACGATGATGTATCTTTCCATGATATGAATCCAATATGGTATCCGGACCCCAACAAGGTTCAATACCTTCTCATCGAAGTAGTAAGCCACACCTACAACCAAACAAAGACAAGATGTGACGAACTAATCCGCGACAAGTTATTGTTCCAAGCCACGGTCAGATACAAGTATCCAAACCAAAAGTACTCATACCTAACGAATAAAGGTGCCTAACCGTTCTAAGTGAAATGTAGTTAAGAATAGTCCTTCCTATGCATAGGCCCTGGCTAAATAGGATCGGCGTAGTCCCCCTTGGGCACCAGAGGCCCCATCAGTAAGAGCATGATGTTTCGCAGAATCGTCAGTGGCCGTCAGTAATCATGGGTAATCTGACCCGCGTCTCCGACGGAGCTCACGGTTTACAAAAGGGGAAGTGCATCGAAGCCCATACGCTAAGGAATTGTCCTCCCCGCCCAATGCCTACTCTGTTGTATCCACAACAGTAAACCTCTATAACTGCTAAGTCAAACTAAGCATGCAACAACTATTAGCGGTTATTCCTACCGTACGGCTTATACGTACCGGTGGCCAGCCATACGCATGTCCGTATTCTACATGTGACACACAACTTTGTGTTACAACGTGTCAAGGCCAATGAATGCAATACACAAAGGTGGTCCCTTAAATCTAGGTTTAATATGTAAGAAAAATAATACACCGCAGGAAATATGAATGAACAGTAAGTTCTAACAGGTTATGCCATGTATCACAGTTTATTTTGCATAAAAAATAAAGAACAATGCATGAAATATAAGCTAAATAAATAAACAGCTGGTGGCAAGGTATCTTGCCTGGGGGTAGTGTGCAGAATGTCGACGCCTGATGGCTCAAATCGTCAAAATATGGAAGAAATGAAAGCCAACTTCTACGAATGACCTCGGATGCTGAAATAAACATCACGAACAGATTTGGTATAAAAGAAATACCTAGGAAGTGCCTGTCCAAAAGTCTAATTCTGGAACAGGGGCAAAATTATAATTTTGGGTCAAAACGATGTCCGCCGTTGGACCCATTTTGCACCAAAATGCGTGCCAGAACCTACGGTCTCTAAAGTCGTCAAACTATATGTCTACGGATCTGGTATGAGGAGACGAACCCAACCGTATGTCCAAAGTTGGATTCCGGCGGACCGTGCACAAAATTGCCCGTTACAGCGGGTCGCGGGCCCGCCAATTTGGCGTTCCAATCAACCTTCTCAGAATTGGACCAAACTTGGCATACAGGACCAAAAAAATGATACGGTCCTGATGGCGCAAGTTTCGTATCGATCCGACGAACGTGTACGAAGTTATAGGCTAGTTTGCAAAACGTCGATACGGAGGTATCTCGACGGATACGTACTGATTTTGTCGCGCACACACAACGAAATCGAGTCCCGTCAGTTCGTACACGTTGGTAACATCCATACACGCCTTTCGATGTGTATAGTGCACGACCACGTCGTCCGGTTTGTCGGAACGCACGCCGTATTGGTTGATTTTGTTAAATTTTAAAGTTCGAAAACCAGTTTTTCCTTAGATTTTAAAATCCAATAACCTGGCACATAATTGATGAAATTAGAATCTACAAAAAGGAATTTGTAGGCCTATAGGTTGTGTTTAACTGCATTCAATAATTTTGGAAAAATCCTTAAAGACTAGATCAGAATCTGTCTTCTAAGTAGGGTGATTGGGCAGCCTTTCTGCTCTGTTTTCGGTGGGTTTTAGCTCGACTTTGCATCGTGTTTCTGGTCGATCCAATCCATTAGGATTAGATCTACTTGAACAGGGTTGATGGGGGTTATCTAGGCTTTCCATAACGTTTTACGATTTCGGAAACGATCGAGAAAATAGAGAATTATGTGATCGAGAAGTTGGTACCTGAGTAGTGGGTCGGGATTCTCTGGAATTGAGTATCCCTGTCTTCCCGTCGGGTTTGGGCGTCTCCCTAGCCGTGCGGCGGATGCCACCACCGTGCAGACGTCCAGGGAGGGGCGCAGGGAGGCAGGCGACCAGTTCCCAGTTGAAATTTTCGATTTCGACTTCGTGTGTAGGAGCGGAGAAGCGAAGAAGGTCGAAGGGTTCTATGTAGGTATATTTGAATATTTAATCCAATATCAAATCTGATAAAGAACAATTTTTGATTTAGTTTGAAGTTGGATTTAACTAAATATGCAGATTTTAAATGGGGATTTGAGGGGATCTAATTGGGAGGGGATTCGGATTCAAAAATTCGAGTATTTTCGTCGGATTTGGGGAGGAGGTTTCCGCTCTGTACAGAGGAGAGAGCTAGCGGGTTTAATAGAAGAAGTGTTCTCGCGAGAAATTCAATTGAATTTCTCGCGAGAAACTCAATGAGTTTTTTTTCTCTCTTCAAGCATTATATATATATATATATTTATATATATTAGTGTAAGTAATTTAAATATCAATAAATAGCAATAAATATCAGAATTTATAATAAATATTTTCAAATGCCAAACTTTAATATCCCTTCTTTCTTAGGGTAGGGAGTATTTTTCTCAGGTATCTAGACCTATATATATATATATATATATATATATATATATATATATATATATATATATATATATATAATATATATATATATATAAAAAATATAATATATATATATAAATAATTATTTAAATGAATGGGCTATCCAAGAACCAACACGAAAATAATAACAATATTACTAAAAATAATACAACCAAATGGTAGGGTTTTAATATCTTGGGGAGGGTACATATTCTACTAGTATTATATATAAAAAAATTTTACAAACGAATAAATAAATTTTCAATCCTTTAAAAATATAGTTAAATAACTAAATGAATAAATAAATATTAAACATGGAAAGGATAACCATGGTATGATTTAATAAATTTAAAGAACTAACTATTCAAATAAGATAATTCTATCAACCTCTATAGCTAATATACTAGTCAAAACACTTGACTGCTTTAGCCATTCCACATTGTCTAATCAATGTGCATAACGAAATTTAAACATGACTCCGATTATATTTATAAAATATACCAAAAATCATTTGAGCAAATTGTTTTAAATAATGATAAAAAGAGAAAATATAATAAAAATCCTTAAAAAATTTTGGGGGATTACATCCTACCCAACTTATAAAAATTTTGTCCTCGAAATTAAAATAAACCTCATCTAAAAACATGACAATAAATCTTAACAAAATATATAGTGGCTGAATACGAAGGGAGAGCAGCTAGTCAATTCGTAACTCGGTTTTCGAAAAGATGGAGGAGTTATTTATACAAGGGTTTTAAACTGGTACCATATTCTACATGACAAGGTGTTCTTGGTCTTGAATGAATCATGGATATTCCGTTCGTCTGATGGAATGGCTCGATATTGCATAGTCAAACATCAGATGGGTAAATGGATATCTATAGTTATTTCTAAGGAAATCGGGTTGTACCTATGTTGTGAATGGAAATGAAGCACACATAATGGTGTGTTTTAGTGGAACATGTATGTCATGCGTGTAGGGAGGCTTGTCTTGTTCATGTAAGTGAGGTTTGTTGGAAGAAAGTGGCTAATGCTGTGCTTCAAACATCAAAGTCACGGTAAGGTATCGAAACGATATGCGTAGAGATTGGGTGACTTCCTCACATCTAAAGCATATGCGTGTTGTCGACGGAGGTCACAGAATCTAAGGGACGTCATTCAAGAATAACTAAGTCAAGAGTTTCTGTTTATAAGCTTGCTATAGTCATGATATTTCTAATGGTGTCGAAGGTAGCGCTCATACATGTTGCCTAAGTTACTGAATGTATTGTTCAATGTTAGGCCATGACTAAATAAAGATTAAGGGTAAAAGTGGAATAATACCTGCCAGATCTCTAATCTCAGGATGGAAGTTTATCACACCCATAGTAAATGCTTGCCCTTGCCTCGACAGCTCGGGACAATCGATAATCCGATGTCGTTTCGATCCGCACCTCAAGCATAAGCCAAGACGAATCCGACATCCGTCTCGAAGGTGGCCCTTCTTTCCGCAGTAGTTGCAGGTGGGCTTCTGATAGGGTGTGGGCCTCTGCTGGTACTGTCCTGTAGGCCCCCTGGTGGGTCCACCTTGAGTCGCCCTAACTGTCGCATCCACTAGTGTGGGGCGTCTCTGTGCCTGCTGTTCCTTACGAAGGAGCTCCTGGGTACGTGCTTCCTCCAAGACGGCTGCATGAGAGACTCGAGACTGTGTAGTGGTGAAAGTCTTGAGTTCTGGTGCGGGCCCCTGGTAGAATCTCCTTGCCTTCTCCAGCTCTGTCAAAATTAATGTCTCACCAAATCTACTCAAACGGCTGAACTCTGTATCGTACTCATCTACCGACATGTTCTCCTGCTTCAGATGAAGGAACTGGTCATAGAGAGCGTCGCGAACATGGATGGGGAAGAATCTCTCATAGAAGAGGTCATAAAACTTCTTCCACGTGATCCCAGTGCCCAGTCGTCTTTCTTCAGCCTTCCACCAGTGGTGAGCATTGTCTTCTAAGTGTAAGTCCACCGCTGTCATCCAATCATTTGCTGGCAACTGGGATGCCCTCAAGTATTTTTTGGTGCTGATAAGCCATGCAAAAACTTCTGAAGGACTCTCGGTACCCTTAAAATTCTTAGGGCCCATGTCTATGAAGTCTGCAATGGAGCCCAGATATGGTTGTGGAGCTGGAGTTGCATCTGGTACCGGGGCTGGTGGTGGAGATCTAGTTAAGTAGGTCATCATGCTCTGCCTCAATAGTTCCATTTTTTGCCACTGAGATTGTAGCATAGCATACATAAACTGGGTGGTCGGGTCTGCATCAGTCGGAAGTGGAGGCAGTTGGGGTCCGGGCTGTGGTAAAAACTGCTGAGGAAAAGGTGATGGTACAGTCTCTCCTGGGGGTACTGCAGTAGTTTGCTCAACCTGGCCGACTGGGGGCACTTGGGCTTCCTGCTGCACCGTCGATGGGTTCGTGGTATTCTACTAAGGCTCTAGCTGATACGGAGTCACCGGGATCATTGAGGAAACCTGTTCTTCCTGGGAAGTTGCATCACCAGATGTGATAGCTAGGGTAGAGGTGTGTCCGCTGTGTAGAGTCATATTGCTGGCACGAAGATAAGGGCAATGTTAGAATAGATTCAGATAGGTTTTGAGTCAAGCAATTGAAAGAGAATTTAATAAAGAATTCAAAATGTCAATAACACGTGGATAAGATCCTAGAGGGCGAATATGTTAAGCTAATCATAACTCAATCCACGTAAAATAATACGAAAGACGAACCAAATGCACTATGGTTGATCAGACCACAATACACAGGTTCTGATAAGACAATGTATCAATGGGCGCCCACAATAAAACATATGTCCTGAACAAGCTCGATGAGAGAGTAAGCTCGCAAAACTAGGCTATAGTAGCAACATTAGTCAAGGTAGTCCAGTTACAAATACGCAAGATAATGATGAAGGAAAATATAAATAGCTTAAGCTACTTAAGAATCTAAGTCATGCCCGATATTCGTTCCTATGCAGTCGTCCTACTGTCTCCTTGTCTAAGGTCTTGGTTAAAGTCAAAGAAGTCAGGTTGTGAGGCTTTCTACCCAACTTATACGGGTTGAACTAGTAGTGTGATTGAATGGTGGAATATGACGACCTAGTACGCACGAAAGAGGGATAAAGGTTTACGGAAGAATAATTTAAGCAAGAAGCAATCATGGTAGACATTCGAGAGTTTGAAGGCGAGATAGAAAGTCATATATGTGGATGATATCCTAAACTTCTAATCCTATACGCAGGCTTGCTTGGTACGGTAAAGTAACCAAACAATTTATCTGACCTGTATGGGCCACCACAAAAACATGTAACGCCCCAGTCCCAAAATACGTAGGACTAGAAACGAAGCATACCAGCTGCATATATACAAGATATACTCCAATATATGGAAATCTCAAATATACACATAAGCTGTTTGTGAATAATAATAACAGACAGTCATAGGTAAAAGCTAATCTCATCCACAGTAAATACAAAGAAAATGGTATCTCACGAATCAAAGTAAATGTCAAAATGTAACTGTTGACCGGGCGGAGACAAATCCACTACCGGTACTAGAATAAACAGAAGGAAAATAGAGTCCAACCTCTAAGATAAATAAAATAAGAAACGATGACTAAATAGGCTCCTCGACCCAATAGGGATAGCTGTGATCAGAAGGTACGACTCGTTCGAGTGTGAAGGATGAGTCTATAACGGAGCCATACTCCTGCGAAAAGTCCTGCACACCTATACCTGAAGAGATCACCAGGTCCTCAGAGGGACGTAACAAGATACAAAAAGAACATGCCACATAAACTGAATAAATACTGCTCAATAAGAATAAGTAAGATCAGATCATAACATGGTCCAATACACACCTATTGAACTAGCTTACCATCCCCCCAACCAAACAAGGACAGGAGATGGTAAACTAATTCACGATGACGTATCTTTCTATGATATGAATCCAATATGGTATCCGGACCCCAACAAGGTTCAATACCTTCTCATCGAAGTAGTAAGCCACACCTACAACCAAACAAGGACAAGATGTGACAAACTAATCCGTGACAAGTTATTGTTCCAAGCCAAGTTATTGTTCCAAGCCACGGTCAGGTATAAGTACCCAAACCAAAAGTACTCGTACCTAACGGATAAATGTGCCTAACCGTTCTAAGTGAAATGTAGTTAAGAAAAGTCCTTCCTGCGCATGGGCCCTGGCTAAATAGGATCGGCGTAGTCCCCCTTGGGCACCAGAGGCCCCATCAGTAAGAGCATGACGTTCCGCAGAATCGTCAGTGGCCGTCAGTAATCATGGGTAATCTGACCCGCGTCTCCGGCGGAGCTCACGGGTTACAAAAGGGGAAGTGCATCGAAGCCTATATGCTAAGGAATTGTCCTCCCCGCCCAATGCCTACTCTGTTGTATCCACAACAGTAAACCTCTATAACCGCTAAGTCAAACTAAGCATGCAACAACTATTAGCGGATATTCCTACCGCACGGCTTATACGTACCGGCGGCCAGCCACATGCATGTCCGTGTTCTGCATGTGACACACAACTTCGTGTTATAACGTGTCAAGGCCAATGAATGCAACACACAAGGTGGTCCCTTAAATCTAGGTTTAATATGTAAGGAAAATAATACACAGCAGGAAATATGCATGAACAGTAAGTTCTAACAGGTTATGCCATGTATCACAGTTTATTTTGCATAAAAATAAAGAACAATACATGAAATATAAGCTAAATAAATAAACAGCTGGTGGCAAGGTATCTTGCCTGGGGGTAGTGTGCAGAATGGCGACGCCTGATGACTCAAATCGTCAAAATATGGAAGAAATGAAAGCCAACTTCTACGAATGACCTCGGATGCTGAAATAAACATCACGAACAGATTTGGCATAAAAACAATACCTAGGAAATGCCTGTCCAAAAGTCCAATTCTGGAACAGGGGCAAAATCGTAATTTTGGGTCAAAACGATGTCCGTCGTTGGACCCATTTTGCACCGAAATGCGTGCCAGAACCTACGGTCTCTAAAGTCATCAAACTACATGTCTACGGATCCGGTTTGAGGAGACGAACCCAACCGTATGTCCAAAGTTGGATTCCGGCGGACCGTGCACAAAATTGCCCGTTAGAGCGGGTCGCGGGCCCGCCAATTTGGCGTTCCAATCAACCTTCTCAGAATCGGACCAAACTTGGCATACAGGACCAAAAAAATGATACGGTCCTGATGGCACAAGTTTTACGTCGATCCGACGAACTTGCACGAAGTTATAGGCTAGTTTGCAAAACGTTGATACGGAGGTATCTCGACGGATACGCACTGATTTTGTCGCGCACACACAACGAAATCGAGTCCCGTCAGTTCCCACACGTCGGTAACATCCATACGCGCCTTTCGATGCATATAGTGCACGACCACGTCGTCCGATTTGTCGGGACGCACGCCGTATCGGTTGATTTTGTTAAATTTTAAAGTTCGAAAACCAGTTTTTCCTTAGATTTTAAAGTGCAATAACCTAGCACATAATTGATGAAATTAGAATCTACTAAAAGGAATTTGCAGGCCTATAGGTTGTGTTTAACTGCATTCAATAAGTTTGGAAAAATCCTTAAAGACTAGGTCAGAATCTGTCTTCTAAGTAGGGTGATTGGGCAGCCTTTCTGCTCTATTTTCGGCGGGTTTTAGCTCGACTTTGCGTCGTGTTTCTGGTCGATCCAATCAATTAGGATTAGTTCTACTTGAACAGGGTTGATCGGGGTTATCTAGGCTTTCCATAACGTTTTACGATTTCGAAAACGATCTAGAAAATAGAGAATTATGTGATCGGGAAGTTGGTACCTGAGTAGTGGGTCGGGATTCTCTGGAATTGAGTATCCCTGTCTTCCTATCGGGTTTGGGCGTCTCCCTGGCCGTGCGGCGGATGCCACCACCGTACAGACGTCCGGAGAGGGGCGCAGGGAGGCAGGCGACCAGTTCCTAGTTGAAATTTTTGATTTCGACTTCGTGTGTAGGAGCGGAGAAGCGAAGAAGGTCGAAGGGTTCTATGTAGGTATATGTGAATATTTAATCCAATATCAAATCTGATAAAGAACAATTTTTGATTCAGTTTGAAGTTGGATTTAACTAAATATGCAGATTTTAAATGGGGATTTGAGGGGATCTAATTTGGAGGGGATTCAGATTCAAAAATCCGAGTATTTCTGTCGGATTTGGGGAGGAGGTTTCCACTTTGTACAGAGGAGAGAGCTAGCGGGTTTAATAGAAGAAGTGTTCTCGCGAGAAATTCAATTGAATTTCTCGCGAGAAACTCAATGAGTTTTTTTTCTCTCTTCAAGCATTATATATATATATATATATATATATATATATATATATATATATATATATATATATATATATATATATATATATATATTAGTATAAGTAATTTAAATATCAATAAAGAGCAATAAATATCAGAATTTATAATAAATATTTTTAAATGCCAAAATTTAATATCCCTTCTTTCTCAGGGTAGGGAGTATTTTGCTCAGGTATCTAGACCTATATATATATATATATATATATATATATATATATATATATATATATATATATATAATATATATATATATATAAAAATAATTATTTAAATGTATGGGCTATCCAAGAACCAACACGAAAATAATAACAATATTACTAAAAATAATACAACCAAATGGTAGGGTTTTAATATCTTGGGGAGGGTACATATTCTACTAGTATTATATATAAAAAAAAATTTACAAACGAATAAATAAATTTTCAATCCTTTAAAAATATAGTTAAATAACTAAAAGAATAAATAAATATTAAACATGGAAAGGATAACCATGGTATGATCTAATAAATTTAAAGAACTAACTATTCAAATAAGATAATTCTATCAACCTCTATAGCGAATATACTAGTCAAAACACTTGACGGCTTTAGCCAATCCAAATTGTCTAATCAATGTACATAACGAAATTTAAACATGACTTCGATTATATTTATAAAATATACCAAAAATTATTTGAGCAAATTGTTTTAAATAATGATAAAAAGAGAAAATATAATAAAAATCATCAAAATTTTTTGAGGGATTACAATAGGATACCAATATAGCAATTAAAGAAAATAATCAACTTAGCCTAAATTAACCCAAAATTAATTAAACCCACACTACCAGCTTACTGTATCAACAAGCTCAACAAAACTCCATCACAATCGCACTAGCCAAACTTAGCAACCACAAAACTTAGCAACCACAAGGCCCCAACCAAGCCATACACACCCAAGCTCAGTTCCTGCTTAAACTGAACACAATATAGGTTCACTCAGAATAAAAGAGTTTCCTGAGTCCACAGGCCTACAAACCATCCAATTTATAAATAAACATTTAACATACAGCCCTAATGGCCCAACCCGACCTACTACTGAACTTTAGGTCCCGGTTCAATGCTTCAGAACCCATGGTCTGGCCCACTCTATATTCAGTCCAACACAACTCATAAATTGACCACCAAAGCTCCCAGCAAATAATACAACAAAGGAGAGTTGTAATAAAAGAACTGAGAAGAACTATACATACAAAATCTACATAATATACATTCAAACCACACTTCATAATGTTGCAACTCTCCCAGTTGAACACACACCCACGCCATTTGCAAATCTCCAGTTCTAAATGCCCCCTGCACACAACCGTAATGCCGACAACACACTGGACACAAACACTGCGGCAACTCAGAGCTGGACCCATCCAAATCTGGACACATCGAGCCTGGACACGAGCTACCAGATTAAACTACAGGAACACCAACTACTCATACTCTAGATATTGCAGTACACATAAAAGCCAGTTAGCGTGTCGGTGTCAGAACTAATGTTAGGACATTACAAGCATACCTGAGACTAGAATCAGATAGTATCGTATCGGATACGACAAGTAACACAGCCAAGATCAAGGGCAATCTGGTTCAAACATAACACCGAACACCTACCATACACAGAACAGAAACAAGTCTATATAAATAACCTTAATTGTTCACTCAGGAAAATTCGGGAAAATAGATCAAGAATCGATCAGAAATTCAAGGATTCAATGAAAGAAGTTTTAGATCTAGCAGAGACTAACCAGGTCGAAATCGAAACCTTTCCTTGCGTTCGAACAGATGGTCCACACGGAGCCCTGTTTTCGTGACTTCACACAAAATGATCAATCGGTCAGAATGTTATCGATTCGTCGAGAGAATCGATCAATGATCAAGATCATAGATCAAATTATTTATACTTAGATTGACCAATCGACAAAGACTCGAGTGGAACCCGAGTGCTCTGGTCAATCGATTCGATCACGATCGAACAATTGAAGCAAACCAATTGATCAAAGAGGAAGAGACAATAAAGAACACTGGAGTACTTTTGTGCATCGCTGGTGGTGTCGATCGCTTGGGAGAGATGACTCGTTGCCGCCACTTATCGCCAGTTGCTCGCAAAGTCCTAATCGATTAGCGTCAAGTCGCAGAGGAGAGCCGCCGTAGCTGGATCGTCGCGTCGTCGGCGTCGTCTGCGCCGTCGGCGTCGTCTGCGCGCGGCGTCGTCTGCGCCGTCGACGTCGTCTGCGTCGTCGATGTCGTCGATTGGGGAAGAAGGAAAAGAGGAGTTGAGAACTCTTCTGTGAATGATAATAAGAATTCCTCTCCTCCGAAATCAATAATAAAGGGGAGGAAAAATTTTCATTAAGGTCCCTCCGTTTTAAGGGATTATTCAGATAGACCCCCATCCTTTTCACTATTTATGGAATTGATAAAAAATTAGTTAAAATTTACAAACTATGTGGGACCACTAAGTTAGTTATAACAACTTGAAAATTCAAATTTAAAAGTTTAGAGGGAAAAGTAAAATTTGAAACCAAATTTAAATTGGCTCTTAATTAAAAATTATATTATTAAAAACTGGTAAATCAATTAAATATTAAAACCATAAATAAAATATGGCTGAATTAGAAATCCCAGAAACACAAAATTTCAAAATTTAGAAAAGCAGGATTACAAATCTACCCCCTAGAAAAATTTCGTCCTCGAAATTTTAAATGGCACGATTTGGCACGATAAAGTAATTAGATACAAAATTTGAAATTGGCACGATTTTAAGTGGGATAAAATCATGATCATGGGATAGTCTCAATAGCATCTGGTGATCTCGCATATCTGGATCATTTCTCCTACAGTTCCTGCCCCGCCAATAGTATCTGGCTGTAGTGAACTTTCGGTTCCATTTTCCTGATAATACTAGATTACCGTAATACTTGTCAACTTTATCCGATAAATTTAGGACTTAGCTTCAATAATATCTAAGAACCTGAGAATACCCGTAATTACTTTGACCTAGAGCCCCTGCCTCGCCATGTACAACTAGCTGCAATGGACTCACAGTCTCCATAATCTAGGTCATAGTAGGTTGTCAAATATTTTCTCAACTTTATCCAAAGTTTCAAGGAAGTTGTGAAAATAATAGAGAGGAGTAGTATCTGTTCTTAGAAACAAGTTTTTATTAAATACTAAAGACAATCATCAGTCAACAAGTAGCTCCTAGGTACTATGAAACGACAGTAATATAGGGAGACTGTAAAACAAGTCTCGAATGAAGAAACAACAAAGAAATGCAAAAAGGAACAGCAAGATAGGTAATGATCACAAGTGCCTCCAGTCGTCAGTACTCGTCTGGGATCGGGATGGTCTCCACTTCCTCGGCTGTCAGGAGGTAGACTCGCCCCTCGGCTGATCTCCCTGTGGCTGCTGAACAGAAAGAGGCAAGTCCTCCTGCTGGGTCCCGGTGCTCCTCGTGGTCGTCCCTCAGCGGCTTCTGGACAATATCTGACCTGGTGAGTAGGTGATCCACAGAACAAGCAAAGCTTCATCCTCTTGCGGCATTCATCGTAATGATGCCCCGGTCGATGACAGTAGTTGCAAGTGACTGCCAACTGCTGTCGCTGAGGTGGATCTGCATGAACTCTGGCTGGACGGTGTTGAACTACTGCCTGCTGAACTGGCCTCGTCTGAGTTTGTATCTGCACCCTCTTCGCCGGTGCCTGGTAGCTGTTGCTGTCGATGTCCCTATCCCTCTTGGGCCTCGGGTCCATCTCCTTCACAACTGCCTGGGCGATCTTGAGGATGCTAGAGTAGGTAGTCGCCTGACTAATAATTATTGCATGCCGCAGCTTCCTGGTTAGACCCTTCTTGAATCTCCAGGCCCTGTCCTCTGGTGCTTTGACTAGGCTCTCCGCGAACCTACTGAGCCTAGTAAACTCAGAAGTGTACTTCGCTACTGTCATCGTCCCCTGCTGTAAGGCCTCAAACTGCATGCAAAGCTCATCCCGCTCTACATCGGGAAAAAACTTCTCCTTGAACAGAGTTTTAAAATCTGTCCAAAAACCTGGGGCTCAGCTAACTGGGGTCCTTCCGGTACCAAGCTCTGGCCAAATCAAAGAGTCGCATGCTCGCCACCTCCACCTTCAGGTCATCCGGACCCGCGCCATTTTCAGTGTCCTTTCCGCATTCTCCAGCCATTCGTCTGCATAGACGATACCCTCATTGCCCCAAAAGTCCATCGGGCAGATTCTGGTATTCCTTGGCCATCTTTGGTCTCGGTGGTGCTGGTGCTGCCGGTTATCTGGTCCTGAGTGCGTCGATGACGGTCGCTCTAAACTATGCGGTCTGCTGACTCTGAACCTCTCTGAACTGCACAGCCTGGTGATTCGGGCCTCCATGAACTGCTGGAACATGGCCATCACCTGTGCGCCGTCAAACATCATCGTCGAGGGTAGCGGAGGAAAGATAGGAGAGGTAGTAGTGGAAGCTGCTCCACTGATACATCAACTGCGGTCTGATCTGAAGCTCCTGTAGCACCGGGCTGATCTGCGGTCTTCCTGGTGGCAACCATCCTGAAATAGAAAGAAAACTCGTTGATTGTTAAGTCCTAGAAAAATAGTCAACCTCCTAGAATATATTAAGTATAATCAATCTCTATATTCAATAACTATAACCATTTCCACGAATCCTATGCTGTGATGAGTTTTCTTTAGGCTAACAGGTTCCCCAATAGAACTTTATAGCCTAAGTGCCATTAGGACTGACCTGCATGGGCCACCACTAAAAACATGTCACGACCCGCTCCCGAATAATCGAATACGAGTCGGATACGCCCAGCCTTCGTCGATGGACACGACGAAGTAAGCTATTCAATTCTAAGGAAAACTCCAAGATACAAGAAATATAAACCATCACAGCTGCTATACACGTTCCCAGAATCACCATAATCCACAAGTTATTATACAATATCATCCGGAGACAAATTCGGTAACATGAATAAAAATTACACAATCCTGAAATCCTCAATACAATACATGATAAACTCTAAACAAATCTAGGAAAAAGTCTGGCTATATCTCTGCAATCTAAGTCCATCCTAAAATAGAAACTCCACCATCTCCGAGCTCTGACCCAAGGTGGTACCATATCCTCAGATACCTGCAACGTATCCTATCAGAAAAAGAGCAAAGTATAACCCCGACAAGAAGCTCTAAACAATGTAAACTGAAGTGCATAAAAAGAATCACGATATGAACTATGATACAAGACAGGAATATGAAACGGTGGTACATGAATAACGGTAAAACTATAGTACCAGACCAGAAATATTGAAAATATAGTACCAGATCCAGAAACAATGAACTATTCTATCAGTGTAACATGCATTTGAAATAACTAACAGAGTATGTAACCGGCTGGGTAAATAATAAATAGTAAACAGTAAACAATGAAAAATGGTACGGCTTAGAGTCCCACGTGCACGATGGAGACCTAAGCTATTAGTCAATGCCTAGCTAAAATAGGATTGGTCACACATCTGTAGTATTCTCCACCCCAATGTACAAGTAAGGAACAATGAACTATGAACAATGAACAGTGAACGGTGAACAATAAACAAGAACAACGAACAGTCGTGTGTACAACGTGTCAATATGAGAACATGAAGCAAGACATAAATACAGAGTAAGGGATCAAGTCGGTGTACTTTTCTGATGTTGTTGTAGATGTCAAGTCCAATGTCTAGAGAAAATCTGTGATGAGAAGACACAATATTTCTAAGATATTATTCTAAAACTAAAAACAAACCAAAATGCTTAATTTGTGATCTATGTCTAAATGGTCTAATAGCCAGTTCTAGTTACTACCTATAACCCCTTTGTTTTAGTCCAACTCATTATTCCTAGCTACTAAAATAATCATGTGTAACTATATTTGTAAATAATAGTTTAGCAAAATACCACATGCTTTTAGTTAGAAATATTTGGTAGTTAGGATAAAATTAAAATATATTAACAAATATATACATATACAACCAGCTAAAAAAATTAACTAACTAATTATTAACTAGCTAAAGTAGAGATTAACCATTTTAGAATAATAGTTTCCTAATTTAGTAAATCACTTTAGCAATTGAAATTTTTAGCAAAATAGTATAGATTAGATTATAAATATTAGCTAGGACCATCTAGAAACATAATTTTAGTGAAGTATTATGCATCCTTAGACTAAACGAGTGTAATTATTTCAAAATATATTTAAGAGTCGAACTGCTAATAAAACATGGATTATATTTGGCAAGAATCAACATACTATATTCCTTTAGGAAAACTTTACCCTAATTATTACGTTAATGAATCACTATAATATTCTAGTAAATCATATATAGTATTTATAGGAGAATAATATCTTAATATTTGTTCAACCAAAAATATGGTTATAATATATATATATATATAATATATTATATATATATATATATATTATATTATATAATATATATATATATATATTATATATATATATAAAAATTATATATATATATCTATATATATAAATAATATTTTTTTTCTTTTTTATATATATATAAATATATATATATATTATATATATATATATATATATATATAATATATATATTATATATATATATATATATATATACAAGACTATATGTAAAAATGCTAGTCACTTTAGGAAATCTTATACCAAGGTTACTAGAGAATAGGATACAATATAGCAATTAAAGAAAATAATCAACTTAGCCCAAATTAACCCAAAATTAATCAAACCCACACTACCAGCTTACTGTATCAACAAGCTCAACAAAAACTCCATCACAATCGCACTAGCCAAACTTAGCAACCACAAAACTTAGCAACCACAGGCCCCAACCAAGCTATACACACCCAAGCTCAGTTCCTGCTTAAACTGAACACAATATAGGTTCACTCAGAAAAAAAAGAGTTTCCTGAGTCCACAGGCCTACAAACCATCCAATTTATAAATAAACATTTAACATACAGCCCTAATGGCCCAACCCGACCCACTACTGAACTTTAGGTCCCGGTTCAATACTTAAGAAGCCATGGTCTGGCCCACTCTATATTCAGTCCAACACAACTCATAAATTGACACCAAGCTCCCAGCAAATAATACAACAAAGGAGAGTTGTAATAAAAGAACTGAGAAGAATTATACATACAAAATCTACATAAGATACATTCAAACCATACTTCATAATGTTGCAACTCTCCCAGTTGAACAACACACCCACGCCATTTGCAAATCTCCAGTTCTAAATGCCCCTGCACACAACCGTAATGTCGAAACACACGGACACAACCACTGCAGCAACTCAGAGCTGGACCCATCCAAATCTGGACACATCGAGCCTGACATGAGCTACCGGATTAAACTACAGGAACACCAACTGCTCATACTCTTGATATTACAGCACACACAAAAGCCAGTTAGCGTGTCGGTGCAGAACTAATGTTAGGACATTACAAGCATACCTGAGTCCAGAATCAGATAGTATCGTATCGGATACGACAAGTACAGCCAAGATCAAGGGCAATCTGGTTCAAACATAACACGAACACCTACCATACACAGAACAGAAACAAGTCTATATAAATAACCTTAATTGTTCACTCAGGAAAATTCGGGAAAATAGATCAAGAATCGATCAGAAAATTCAAGGATTCAATGAAAGAAGTTTTAAATCTAGCAGAGACTAACCAGGTCGACATCGAAACCTTTCCTTGCGTTCGAACAGATGGTCACACACAGAGCCCTGCTTCCGTGACTTCACACAAATGATCAATCAATAAGAATGTTATTGATTCGCCGAGAGAATCGATCAAATGTGAAAAGATCATAGATCAAATTGTTTATACGTAGATTGACCAATCGAAAGAAGACTCGAGTGGAACCCGAGTGCTCTGGTCGATCGATTCGATCACGATCGAAACAATTGAAGCAAACCAATGATCAAGGAGGAGAGACAAGGAAGAACACTGGAGTAATACTGTGCACCTGCCGGTGGTGTCGATCGCTTGGAGGGATGATTCGTTGCGCCACTTGCGCCAGTTGCTTGCTAAGTCCTGATCGATTAGCATCAAGTCGCAGAAGAGGAGAGCTACCGTAGCTGGATCGTCGCGTTGTCGGCGTCGTCTGCACGTCGGCATCGTCGATTGGAAGGAAAAAAGGAAAAGAGGAGTTGAGAACTCTTCTATGAATTGATAATAAGAATTCTCTCTCCTACGAAATCAATAATAAGGAGAGGAAAAATTTCATTAAGGTCCCTCCGATTTTAAGGGATTAATCAGATAGACCCCATCCTTTTCATTTACGGAATTGATAGAAAAATCAGTTAAAATTTACAAAACTATGTGGGGACCAAGTTAGTTATAACAACTTAAAAATTCAAAATAAAAGTTTAGAGGGAAAAATAAAATTTGAAACCAAATTTAAATGGCTCTTAATTAATAATTACATTATTAGAAACTGGTAAAACAATTAAATATTCAAACCATAAATAAAATATGGCTAAATTAGAAAATCCCAGAAAACACAAAATTTCAAAATTTTGGAAAA
>JANAVB010037680.1:0-27500 GCA_029216955.1 Iris pallida
CCTGTTGGAAATTTCGACGTTATCTTAGGCATGGACTGGCTGAAAGACAGTCATGCGACAATAGATTATCGTAGAAGAAGTGTATCTTTTGATATTCCAGGCATGAAGAGATTCACCTTAGTCAGATCAGAGGCAACTCAACAAGCAGGGAGTAATAACGGCAATGGAAGAAGTTCAAGTTCCGAAGGTAGTTGAAGAATTTCTAGACGTATTTCTCGAAGAACTTCCAGGGCTACCACCGGTTAGAGATATTGAGTTCAGTATAGAATTGGTACCTGGAACTAAACCGATATCAGATCGAGTTTACAGAATGGCGGATTCAGAGCAGGCCAAGGTATATCAGCACATAGAGGAACTGAAGAAGAAGAAGTTCATCCAAGCTAGCATATCACCATGGGCAGCACCAGTGGTACTTGTGGAGAAGAAGGATGGGTCATCCAGATTGTGTATTGACTACAGGAAGCTTAACGCGACAACAGTAAAGAACAAGTACCCACTACCCAGGATCGACGACTTATTTGATCAGTTGAGCAAAGCTAGAGT
This sequence comes from Iris pallida, assembly GCA_029216955.1. Classification (NCBI taxonomy): domain Eukaryota; kingdom Viridiplantae; phylum Streptophyta; class Magnoliopsida; order Asparagales; family Iridaceae; genus Iris; species Iris pallida. The sequence continues at coordinate 544 of JANAVB010037680.1, forward strand.
TTTCTCCAAGATAGATCTTCGTTCAGGGTATCATCAAGTGAGGGTTTGGAAGGAGGATATTCCCAAGATAGCATTCAGGTTGAAGTATGGGCATTATGAATTCTTAGTAATGCCGTTTGGTTTGACCAATGCTCTAGCAATATTTATGGATTTGATGAACCGCATCTTTATGCCATACTTAGATCAGTTTGTCGTTGTATTTCTTGACGACATTCTCGTATATTCTGCCAGAGAAGAGGAGCATGAAGACCACCTCAGGAAAGTGTTACATGTTCTGAGAGAGAACCAGTTGTATGCCAAGCTCAGCAAGTATGAGTTTTGGTCGGATCATATTTCATTTTTGGGTCATATCATATCAGGAGCTGGAGTAGCAGTGGATTCCAAGAAGGTAGAAGCAGTAGAGAGTTGGCCAGTACCCAAGACCGTAGCTGATGTGCAGAGTTTCTTGGGATTGGCAGGATATTACAGAAAGTTCGTATCAGACTTTGCAAGGCTTTCAGCACCCATGACCCGATTGACACGGAAGGATGTACCATTCGTCTGGTCGGAAGAATGCCAGGCATCATTTGAGAATCTGAAGCAGAAGTTGATATCAGCGTCTATTCTTACATTGCCAGTTGGACCCGGAGGTTTTACCGTTTATTGTGATGCGTCAAGTAAAGGACTTGGATGTATCCTCATGCAGCACGGGAAGGTGATAGCATATGCATCTAGGCAGCTTCGGGACCACGAGAAGAATTACACAACTCATGATTTAGAGTTGGCGGCAGTAGTATTTGCTTTGAAGCTATGGAGACATTACTTATATGGTGATCGAGTAGACATGTACACAGATCATAAAAGTCTGAAGTACATCTTTACTCAGAAGGAGCTGAACATGAGGCAGAGAAGATGGTTAGAGCTGATCAAGGATTATGACGTGGAGCTTCAGTATCATCCAGGAAAGGCTAATGTGGTAGCAGACGCTCTTAGCAGGAGAGGCGGCGCATTTATGTTGACAACGCAGAAGCACATCTTAGAAGACCTTCAGGAGATGGGCATCGAAGTTATACTTCCTAGTGATGTAGGAGTTCTAACAAGTTTACAAGTTCAATCTGACTTGGTAGACAGGATCAAGGTAGCTCAGACACAGGACCCAAGGATTCAGAAGCTTAGAGCAGAATATGAGTCAGGACTCAGAAAGGAGATGCAAGTTCATGAAGATGGTACGCTTAGGTTTGGATTACGCCTATGTGTGCCTAGTGGAGATATCAGACAGGAGGTTATGACAGAAGCTCACAGTTCTCAATATTCTATACACCTTGGAGGGACCAAGATGTACCATGATATCAAGCAGCACTTTTGGTGGAACGGGATGAAGAGGGAGATAGCTAGATTTGTTTCCCGTTGCTTGGTATGTCAGCAAGTGAAGGCAGAACAGCAGAGGCCAGCAGGATTATTGCAACCGCTTCCTATCCCGGAATGGAAGTGGGAACATATCATAATGGACTTTGTGATCGGTTTACCGAGATCACCAAGTGATAAAGATGCTATTTGGGTGATAGTAGATCGGCTTACAAAGGTGGCACACTTTCTTCCTTTCAGAGTAGGGCAATCTACGGAAAAGTTGGCAGAGTTGTATATGCAGCAGATAGTCAGGCAGCATGGAGTCCCTGTCAGTATTGTGTCAGACCGAGATACCCGTTTCATATCACATTTCTGGAAGAGCTTACATCATAGTCTGGGCACCAAGTTAAGATTTAGTACGGCTTACCATCCCCAGACATACGGGCAATCAGAAAGAATAATTCAGACCCTAGAAGATATGTTGCGAGCTTGCACCCTAGATTTTGGAGGATCTTGGGAGAGCCACCTACACTTAGTTGAGTTTTCTTATAACAACAGTTATCAAGCCAGTATCCTGATGGCGCCATTTGAAGCACTATATGGTAAGAAGTGTAGGTCACCACTAGCATGGGATGATATCGGGGAGAGGAAGATGTTAGGCCCGGAAATGATTGTTCAGACAGTTGAATTGGTTAAAGGAATTAGAGAGCGACTTCGGGTTGCGCAGGATCGGCATCGTCATTGGGCGGACCAGCATCGTAAGCCGCTAGAATTTTCTGTTGGGGACCACGTGTTCTTGCGGATCTTACCTACCCGTGGGGTCATTAGATTTGGCGTTCGCGGGAAGTTGAGTCTGCGATACGTAGGACCCTTTGTTATTCTTGATAGGATAGGCGATGTTGCTTATCGTTTATCCCTTCCACCTTTGTTACGAGAGGTGCATGACGTATTTCATGTATCTCAGTTACGAAGGTATGTATCGGACCCAAGCCATGTCCTTGATCATTCTGAGCTGGTTGTTGGTACCAATCTGTCTTACGAGGAACAGCCTGTGTCCATTTTGGACCGAAGAGAGAAGATACTCAAGAACCGAACAATTAGCCTTGTCCGGGTTGCTTGGGGTCATCACTCAGTAGGAGTCAACGTGGGAACATGAGGATGATATCCGATCACGGTATCCACACCTGTTTGACTCACAAGGTATATCTCTCTCTATATACCTTGATTGTTTTAACTCCTCATGCTTGCCACCATATGAGTAGAATTGCTTGATGTCGTAGATTGTTAAACATAGATATATTACTTGCTATTTGACATTGTAGAATAGCCACTTACTCAATTACTTGTACTTCGATTACTTCGATTAGTCTAGCTCTGACATTTCTGTCCTGCTTGGATCTGAAATTCCGAGGACGAAATTTTTCTTAGGGGGGTTGAGATGTCACTCCCCGTTCCCAGAATAAAGTATTTTATACGTGTACTTCTTGAATGTATTTATTCAATATTTATCATGCATTTATTCTGTATTTAAATTCTTTAAATTCGCGCTTATTAATTTTTCTGTATTTTATTTTCTGCTTTTTTTGGCTCTTGGTTTATTTTGGTTCATGGGAAACCAACTTGGTTCGGTTTGGTTCAACATGGAAAGGAATGGATGGCTTGGATTTGGTGGAGAGAATGAATGATGGAGATCCACTTTACCTTGATATAAAAGTTCTTCTTCAACTCTCTCTCTTCATTCATTCACATTTACTCCTCCACCAAACCCTAACCCACTTGTGAGAGGCAAGTACATCTTGCACACCATGAGGGATTTCAAGCATCCCCATTTATTTTTAGTTTATGTTGTTCATCTTCTCTTTCTCTACAAGTTTAGGTCTTGAAGTTCTTGATTTCCATGGATGGTTGGGTGTAGATCTAAGTTTTAAGTTTTGGTTTTCATAGTTTTGGGTTTCATATGAATTTTTGGGTTTTGATCTATCAAACATTGTTGTTTTTGAAAATAAGTGGTTCCTTGTTGTAGAGAATTTAATTCTACTAAAGTTTGGCTTTTGAAAAGTTAGATTTCGATTTGTTTTGTGGAAGTTATGGAAGAAGCATTTTGTTCGTTCTATATTCATCTGCAGCAGGAGGCACATGTCGCAGTAGTCGCATATCATGTCGCGCATGAGCCGCATTAAGGCGCATGTCGCAGTAGCCGTATATCATGTCGCACATGAGCCGCATTAAGGCGCATGTCGCAGTAGCCGCATATCATGTCGCGCATGAGCCGCATTAAGGCGCATGTCGCAGTAGCCGCATATCATGTCGTGCATGAGCCGCATTAAGGCGCATGTCGCAGTAGCCGCATATCATGTCGCGCATGAGCCGTATTAAGGCGCATGTCGCAGTAGCCGCATATCATGTCGCGCATGAGCCGCATTAAGGCGCATGTCGCGGTAGGCGAATATCATGTCGCAGTTGAGCCGCAAGAGGCGCATGTCGCAGTAGGCGCATATCATGTCACAGTTGAGCCGCATGAGATGCATGTCGCGGTAGGCGCATATCATGTCGCAGTTGAGCCGCATGAGGCGCATGTCGCGGTAGGCGCATATCATGTCGCAGTTGAGCCGCATGAGGTGCATGTCGCAGTAGGCGCATATCATGTCTCAGAATAGGCCGCATATGCCTATTTTGGTTGTTTTTGACTATCATATGTTCTATTTTGACTGAATTGTGGCTAGAATTTCTTCCAACTCCCAACATGAAATTTGTTGATCTTTTCCTTGGCTTCAAGAATATGTTACCAACTATTTTATACTAGTTATGGACTCGACCATGCTTAATACTAATTTGACTTTTATGCCTTGTTATGAATTGACCCCGACTGTTACTTGACTAATAATTGATCATGCGTTCCTATTTGGAACTAAGAGACTGGCTAGTCGTCTTATTGAATTGAATGAATGAGATACGTTCATATTAACTATTATAATCGATTGGCTGATCCCGAATATTGACATACAGGCACACATACAGGCTTCAATGTATTTATTTATTTTTCTACCAAAGCAGCATGTGTACTTGATGGTCAAGGCATGATTATTCCGTGGTTAGTTTTGATTGTTGCATTACGCTATGTAAGACCTACAACCTAACCGCACGGGTATCGTTGTAGAGTTGGGCATATCGTACTTGTACGAAAGTACTCATTCTGAATGACCATGATCCACGGCATGGGATTTACTCAACGTAGAGACTATTAAGTTAAATAAAATAATGATTGCATGGAGAGAATGGATTTCCGAGTTCTTACATGGCAGCCCTCTTGGGACTAGTAGTGCCTGACAGGTCGGTTGGTCCCCACAGATACTGCAAATCTGCCACACGGACAGGGAGCGGTATCTGGTTATATTATCTATGGTATATTGTATATTGATGACGGTCGTTCCGCTGGGACTCGTCTAATTCATGATTGGCGCAATTGATTGACTGGGTAAACTAGCCTTGCTTGCACATATAAGAACTGAGGATCCTTTATTGCATAATTCCAGGATAACTTGGAACTCACAGTAGCAAGCCGTAGTAGTTGCATGGCCGTTTAAATTGATTTGTTTGTGTACTGTACCTACTCTGTTATCTAACTGAGATGATCAGAATGTCAGGACATGACGGGCCAACTTCTGTCCTTGTTTGGTTGGGAGGTTGGTTCGAAGTGTCGTGATGTTATGTGAATCCCAGTGGCAAGCAGAGATCTACTTATCATATCCTCTTATTACTGGTTTAATTCCTCATATCGTGCTTCTTGTGGTACTTGCTATTAGAGGTCTAACCTCTCTGGTTTTGCATGGCCAGATTTAGAGCCGGTTCCCGAGGACTCAGCTTACTTCCCCCTCCAAGATGGTCAATACTAGAGGAATGATCGCAGGAGGACTCGAGTGGGTCCCTTACCTCCCCCGTTTTGTTATTTACTTTATACTTTGCCGTTTGGCACCGACATGTTAGTCGGGTTGTCTTGCACTTACTTTTGCATAATTGTAATTAAGTCAGACTGCAGCTGATAACAATTGTGTATACTTTGCTACATCATTTGGTTATGTTTTGTAAAGCCAGATATCAAGAACATTTTGACTGAGCGTTTGGGATGCCTTACTGCTTTATCTTACATGTTCTCTATTTCTGTTTCTTATTTGAATGATTGAGACAATAGATGTGAAATGACCATAGTGAGACTTTCATGTAGTATGCACCCCCTCGTCTTTTAGACAGCATTGATCGTATTATACGATATTCATCTACCCGTAATACGTAGCTGGCTGAGTCATTCCCCCGCTCTCCAGTATTCTGGTTCTGGGGCGTGACACTGGTTCCTCAACCAATCCATCCCTAAGACCACATCATAATCGGCCATCGGGAATTCTATCAATCTAGCGAGAAATTCCTTACCGCTAACTACGATCCGACACGAGGAAAATACCCTATTGACTCCCACAAGTCCATTACCAGTAAGTATATTGAGCCTTACTGATAATGACTCGGGCTCCAATCCTATCCGTGTCGCGAATCGTGCAGACATAAAAAATGCGATGCACCAGAATCAAATAAAGCTGAAGCTGGAAAGGAGTTGACGAGAATAGTACCGCCACTACCTCTCATGGTGCCAATTCTTCCTCTGCGGTCATCACCATAGCATGACCATGCCCTCGGGGTGCTGGTCCCCTCTGTTGAAATCCTTGCTGCCTGCTCTGATTCTGGGCCTGGGCTTGAACTTGCTGCTGGGGGTTCTGCTGCTGGAATACTTGAGACTGAGGCGGCAAGGGCCTCGGCAATGGATACTGCTGCTGCAGGACCGGAGCTGGTCCTCTCACCGAAGAGCTAGAAAGGTTGGATGATAATGAACCACCGGGCAGGATCCAACCCTATGGTCTGGTGCTCCACAAGCCAGACACAATCCCTGTGCCCTGCGACATTCTGCCACTACATGGCCTGGCTTCCCATAATAAGAATAACCCACTGCGGAAGATTGCTTCTGCTTCTGCTGCTGAGGGTGCGTCGAAGTGGAATGCTGAACCGACGTTACTGAGGCTGCTCGCCTCGGAGCTCTAATAGTCAAAGCCCTGGCTGCCGGGGCTGGGGCTGAAGACCGATTCATCTGGCCGTGAGATCTCTTCCGACCTCCGGCCCTATCCACAATCCTCTGGGAGGTATACTCATACCTCCTAGCTGCTCTCAAAACTGCATCAAAAGTCTGATGCACAAACTGCTCGACCGCCAACAAGATCTCCAGGTGAAGTCCCTGCTGGAACCGCTGGGCTCTATCATACTCGGTTGCCACCAAAGTAGGAGCAAACCGACTGAGTCTGGAAAACTTGGCCGCATATCCGTCGACCGTCCTGCCTCCTTGCTTCAGATTGGTAAACCTTGTCTGTAGATCATACCGAGCCACGGCATCGAAATACTTGGTCTGGAATCTCTCTCTGAATACTGTCCAAGCAATGGGTGCTGCTAATCCAACGGCCTGCGCTGCCCACCAGCTGCGGGCAAGATCTAACAATTGCAGGCGCACAACGGCCACCTTCTCGTTCTCTGGGGTCCTGGCTGCTTCTAGAATCACCTCTGTGTCCTAAAGCCATGCATTTGCTGCGATAGCATCTTCACTACCGTCGAAGAATGGAGTGTTCAAGCGCTTGAAGCTGTTGGCCGCGCTGTTACACTGATGACCACCCCGGGTCAAAGTATCCGTCACTGCCTGGTACAAGGTATCTCCACGCCAGTCTTGGGAAGCTATCAAGGTCCTGACGAGTCCTACCAAAGTGCCGTCATCATGTTCTACAGGTTGAACTGGCTGGACTGGTGGCTCTCCGCCAGAAGGCACGACTCTGGAGGCTACTCCGGAATGCTGGGCTTGATCTCCAGGTTGCTGCTGGTCCACGGAAGGTGCTCCGCCTTGCTGGTCTGTAGGACCACGAACAATGCCGCTGAAGAAGATGACATAGGGAACAATAAGGAAGGACCAGGACAGATCAATGATACAAGCTTATGATCAGGACAAGAATCCAGGGATTCAGAAGATACGAGCAGAGATCAAGGGCGAATACTGATTGAGACATCTATTCGGTAAACCCTCACATATCTTGATTTACAAGAGCTGCATGGGCCACCACTTAAACCATGTCACGCCCCAGAACCAAAATACTGGAGAGCGGGGGCAGGCATAGCCAGCTACGTATATGAAATAGAATCTATCTCGCTATACGGTCACGGCTGTCTAGATACATGAGGGTTTATCTACAAGCCAACAGTCTCTTAAGGTCATGAACAAGTCTAGTGTCTCAATCACAAGCAAGTAAGTAAAAGGTTACAAGAAGTATGATCATCAAATATACAATAGTAAGGCGTCCCAAACATTACATATTCAGCTGATCATGAAGCTAGTCATTACAAATGTTAGGATTAGCAAGAGTTTAGTTATATATGATCAACCCTAGGATCTGTCAATCATGTTACAGCCCGTAGACAGTAAGTAAATACAATCGAGCTAAACAGGTGCTCGTCTAAACGCCTCAAAAGAATTTTTACAATAGAGTGGGAGAGCCAAAAATAACCCACTCGTTGCCCTGGTTACGTCTGGTGTTCACCATCGGGCTGGAAGAGCGGTAGATCCTCTGGAGCTGCTCCAAAATCTGGCCACACAAAACCAGCTGGGTCAGACCCCAGAAAGAGCAAGTGCCACAACGGAAGCTTCACTTAGGAACTAAAACCAGCAATCAGCACAAGATATAAGTAAAAGTAAGAACTGTAAATAAAGAAAATACATCAGGATGATATACGACGAGGTAACCATGTAACTATTCAGATAACCAGGTTACAACCCGTAAACCAAACAAGGACCGAGGTTGTAACCCTTCGTCTGAACAGAACTTGGAATTCTTACCATTTATCGGTAAAATAAAATAAGCATTCTGGTCATGTAGTAATCTGGAACAAGATCAGGGCAAGACAAGACAGGTTAGACTCCATTCAATCATTTTACGGCCAAGCAAGAATTACGGCTTGATACTTTAACTAACTAGGGTTATTACAGGCCTAGTTACTAGCAAGATGCAATGAGATTACTCCACAGCCACAAGCCCTGCAGACCATCAAGGTTACCCGGGTTAAAAGATTAGAGTTGAATTCAGGTGGGTACATCGTCCAGGAAACGAATGTACCCTTAGGTAGTTTGAAGGGTGCAACACATGACAGTGTGCTGGAAATGTGCCCTACTCGACGGCAGGCTACAGATCCTAAGGCATACCCAGGTAACGGGATTGCCTGTAGCTGGGAAATCTCGTCATGACTAATGTATTAATCTAGTTATTAGCCTTAGTCCATTTCAGTGGGTACTCCTGACCGTGGTACTCAGGAGTCCCCTCCTAGACATGATGCAAGATAGGACTGGATTATTTGTACAAGCACAATCGCCTACGGTGTCCAGGATTAATTATACAAGTCATGTCATGTCAGGTAGCCATCGCAACAGCTTATCAAGATATATCCTGTCAGGTTATCATGTCAAGTGTATTAGTCAGGAGTGCGCCACGACGGGCCACTATCACGTCATGCTCAATTATCAATTCCAAACATATCAAATGAATTCATGATTTCCAAGTTCAGGACAAAAGGCGTAAGGATATAAAATGGGCGTTAAATATCTAATAAAATATCATTGTACAGGGCTCAGAAGAGCCATGCGGCTAAGGCACAAGCGGCCATGATGGATCTCATGCGGCTGGAGAAGAAGTCGGGTTCATGCGGCTGGGGAGAGATTTATACGGGTCGGGGGAACTAAGGACCCATGCGGCTCGCAGGAGAGGGGTTCTCATGCGGCCAAGGGAAGGAAAAGACACATGCGGCTCAATTAGGTGAGCGCATGTGGCCAGGGTCACTGGAACCCATGCGTCCAAGACAAGATGGGCGCATGTGGCACAGGGGGACGAGGGTGCATGCGGCTAGGAATTAAAGGATGCATATGCGGCTGGGATTAATCAGGGTCATGCGGCCCGGACTAAGAAGTCCATGCGGCTGGGTCTGGGGGTTCTCATGCGGCTCGAAGATCAGGGCCTATGCGGCTCGGGATCCAGAAAGTCATGCGGCTGAGAGGACTCGAGTCCTCATGCGGCTGGCGAGTAACTGGTCTATACGGCTCGCGGGGAAAAGTTCATGCGACTGAGAGAGCACTTGTCGCACGAAGTGTTCATGCGGTCAAGTCAAGCCCATGCGGCCAGGACTGTCGTATGAAGGCTCATGCGGCTCAGAATCACTTGCCGCATAAAAATACGGTCAAGTCTAGCACTGTTTTTCTTCTTCAAGCTTCCGAGAAGAAGAATACCAAGAATCCATGCTTCCAAGCTCCATGAAACCTTCATAATTCGAACTTCCATAGGTCAAAATGGGGTAGAACGAGATTCTCTACAACATAGAACCCTCAAAACTCAGAAATAACAGGATTAAGTAGATCAAAACCCAAGAATTCCAAAAATAAAGTAAACTTAGATCTAGAAGAATCTAGCCATGGAAAGTGAAAATGCCAAGTTCTAAAGTAAGTTAAAATGCTGTAAGGAAGAAGAAGCAATAAAATTTGAGTTCCTCCATGAAGCAAGTTGCACTTGCCTAGACCTCTCTCTCTCTCTGGTAGGTAAGGAAGTAATGGTAGAGAAAAAGATGATTAATGAAGAGAGAGAAAGGAGAAGGGGTTAATAAATGGTAGTGGTGGTGGTAGGTAGGGGGTTCACCCCTTGGTTCATGATGAACCAAGAGCAATCCCAAACCGAACCAAGCCAACCCAAACCAAGAAATAACCAAGCCCAGGGAGGAAACTAAGCAAGGAAATCATGCAATACAAGAATAAAATACGTATACGTATTCCAAAATACGTAATACGAACCACAGGTATTACAGGTGTAGGGGATGACATAGTTATTCCAGCTACAGCACTGGCCACTACTGAAGACAAAATTTGTCTCGGAGGGGTAATCACCCTCTTTTTCCTTCTAGAGGCCAGTTTCTTTCGATGAAGGGGTCTTTCGAGACTCTCCACATCTACTACATCGACCCGCTTTGGAAGAGAGGTCGGTGTGGTCGCTTCTTCTCGGGTCGACTCGGCCAGTTGCCAAGACTGCGACCTGGTGGTAACCTTTTCGGAGGGGTCTAAGATAAGTTTCTTCTTTGCAACCAGAGAGGAAGGTTCATTAATCCTTCTTTTTCTCTCCTTGGTTGGAGATTTGGCTACTTTCAAAGAAACCCTCAGTGGTTCATTAACCTCCTCAGGGAAGTTAGCTTCCCTTGAGGCTTCTAAGGCATCATCCACTGGTTCATGTTGCTCATCATTTCCTGGAGCTAGCATAGCAGTTGCTCCTTTCTTCAAACGCATCACCGTCGCGAAGCTATCCACAAGATTGAAGTTCTCGACGAAAGTATTTATAGCTGTGTAAAAAAATAAATATGTATAAAACATTCGGGGGCCATGATCATTCTTGGTTGGCATCAAGAACATTGTCCTTGTGTCTCGAGCGTTGTAATAGGCCCAAGCTCTGGCACCATCAATCAGATACCCCTTTCCTTGTAGACAAGTTATTACATTGCCTACGTGGAACTGGTCGTAACCAAATTGACGAGCGAAGCGGCTTGGCAGATATGGTTCCAAGAAACACCCATCTTCAAATCTATACACCAAATGCGACGGCCTGATCGTCTTCAGCCAGTCAAATGCTGCCCGACAATGGCTGCCTCCCAAGGTCAACTAGATTTGTCGACATATGTTCGTAACCGGTTGGAGGGGCAACGCAGTAAAAATTCCATCCCTTTCCAAGGTTCAGGGTACGTCTGCAATCCTTCAGACTAGTGTACACCCACTTGCTCTGGGAGAATCTCCACAGATAGCTACCGCCGACTGCTCCCATGTCGGGGTTCATTAATGACGGATGGTGCAGAAGAAACCAACCGAATAAATAGGTGTAAGGCAACTCCAGTCAAGGGAAGTTCCCCTTCTCACCCTTTCATTTGAGCATGGAGTCAACATAAAGACGAAGACCTGCATTCACCCTACAGGTCATCGCTGACAGCAAATCCATCCGGTAGCCAAAGACTAACCGGACAGTAGCAAAAAGTACGCCGCGATGGAAGCAGTCCACGGTGCTCGCTCCGGGTACGACGAAGCGTCGGAGCCAATATGTCAGGAATGCCGCCAGCTGGGCTTCTCTTGACATGGGCTTGTAACCCATTCTCATAAAACTCTCGACAAAATCTCTGGTTTTGAGTGGAGGATATTGATGTTCATCGTTAACTTTGATATCCATTTTCTTGTTTTCTTCTATCAATCTTATTACTTCACTGTGGCTGAGGGGTTGGAAGAAAGTCGGGTTGCAAGTATCGTGATCCTTAGCCTTTTTCTCAATGATATGATTAAGGAAAAGATAAGGCAACCACTTTGAGGAATAACAGGTGCCGGAAGAACCGCTCTTATAGTACATGGAGCATATTTTGAAGTGGCACAGTAGTTCGTCGAAAACGGCCACCATCTCTGCATTTTCTCGACGAAGTCGGTCTAACTCGTCGTTTGTTGGAACATATTCCTCATAAGGGAAGTCTCCCATTGGTAGGCACGAGATATATTTCATCTCATGAAAGGCTAATTTAATTTTCCCGCAGGGTGTCATGAATGTCCCTGTCCTATAATTGTACCTCTCTGCTAAGGCCAGAAACAGATGAGAGTTTGGAAGGAATCCATACACGGTAGCATATACCGCATGATATAGCTCGATCTCTTTGAGTTTGTCTTCGAACTGAACCAATATCCAATTGGTTATGCAGTTCCACCTTTTGTTGTCTGGGTTCACCAGACCTGTCAGCCGGATGTCCTGATCCGGGTATCTGCCCTCAACCTTTGTATATTCATTAGCAAAATTGGTGTCCTCACCGGTAGCAGTAAAGAAGAGTTCTCTGGAGGGATGCAACCAGGCTTCAACCCTCTGAGCAAAGTGCTATGACGCTCATAGGAGCTATAGAACATATCTCTGTTGTTTGGGCCTTTCTCTACACAAATATTCCCTGTCCTTGCTTGCTGGAGGGGGGTAATATCCCAGTTCATCCTCTTGAGATGGCTTGCATGGGCATAGCGGGCTAGAGGGAGGCATCTAGCAATGTCCGGTAATAGGATTATTTTCTCATTTCTCTGGAAGAGTCTCTGCTCAACACGGGGTCTTGGCTGAGAACTCTTGTCAATAGCTTTGCCAAATAAGAACAATGGATTCTTATGGGTAATGGCGTCAGCAGACTGCAGGGGCTGCCCATTCATCAGACTTAATAAGTTTTATTGTCCTGAGCTACCAAGATGGCTTAGCGGGAGGATGGCAGAGCATATTGGGGAAAAAGCACATGGGATAAATCTTCTTTAAATTTCGGTTCAGCAAGGGACCCTGTAAATATTTTATACTCTGGTCCTCTCTGATGTTAACTGCATCAAACAGAAAAAACAGAATTCAGTACAAGTAAAGTCAAAGATTCTGTCAGCAAATTGTGCAAGCATCAGATTGCACAAGCATCAGATTCTGCAACAATAGCTTCTATGCACAAACTGTCCAGTTGCGCCAACTCATTCACTTGTGCAAGCCATCAGATTGCGCTGAATAACTTGCACAAAGCATCAGTTTGCGGTGGACAGCCTTGCGCAAATCAGCAGACTGCGCTAACTTTTGCCAGCACGTTCTAACCGATTGCGCAAGAAAATAGTCTTCATAAAAATGAAAACTATAGGGTTTGTGCAACCGAAACCCTAAACAGGGCGGCACAGTATAACCAAATCTCTAAAAAGAGATAGGTTTAGGGATTCAATCATGTCGAAGAACCTTTAAAAGGGTTTTCGATCGAATAATTACCTTACAATGCTGGATGTCCGATTTCATGTCGTGAAACATGCGGCGCAGCATGAGTCGAAGACTCGATGGGGGCCTTGCCCTTGTCGGCGGCGGAACGCTTCGGGGCCATCTGAAGTCGACGGAGAAGGAAGGAAGTCGGAGTAGGCTCGGAAACTTTTCTCTCTTTAGCAAAGTGAAAACAAGTAAAGAAAACAAGAAGAACAAAGAGAACTATTTATAGTTTTTCGAGAGCAACGGTCGCCTCAGATTGTGCCGTGGAAATGGGAGCTGACTCCTCCAATTGTGCAGACAAGTCATTACTTGTGCAACTTGATTTTTTTCAAAATTCAAAGTATTTCGAAGCTTTGACTATCTTCAAACTTCGAAAACTTTGAAGGGGGTCTTGTAGGTCCTAAAAATCAAGTTGTACCCATCAAAGATGTCATAAAAAATCAAGTTATGCATCCTTCAAATGAATTGCTTGTATCCTTCAAATGAATTGCGCAGGAGACAGATTGCGCACCAACTCGATTGCATAGGCTGAACTGCGCACTCATCCAAGTGCGCAAGCTGACGTAGCCTTGTCATCATTACCTGACAGAGAATCAAATCTTCTGACAACTGATAGCACAGAGAAAGAAGAAACTGTTCGTTTATCGTGCAGCACAGCGCTCGAGGATAGCTGTACATGCAGCGCAATAGGCCATACTCTCTGCAGTACGGTCCATCCCTGCACAATCTGAAGCCAGCGTAATTCAGTTGGCGCACTCCATCAAGACAATTGACAAAGTACACGTGGCCTTCATGCCATCAATGACTCATTACGTGGTAACCGTTTGTACACAATTATGCGCATTTCAATCAAATAACGCCATATGTCCAATACAGTTGGCCCATGATCAAATAACTGCCAGCGCAGTCTGATGTCTGCGCGGTCCAATGCATGCGCAATCCATCTTGTGCAGTCCAGAATAACTAAAAAGTAGTTATTTCTAGAACTCTATAAATAGAGTTTCAAGTCCTTCCTAGGGGGATCACACACTATATCAGAAATCATCACCAGAGATCAGGAGTTCTTGCCAAAGTGCTGCTGCAATCTTCAGAGGCTATCGTCTTCAAAGTTCACATCGTCCAAGGGATAAAGCGATCGTCTTCAGATCGGATTCCTATAGTTGTACTTTCCCAAAATTCTTGTAATCTTCTTACAAAGTTTATTAAAATAAAGATCAACTTTTGTTTTTGCAAACAAACATATACATAGAATATGAGGTGCCATGTGTGACGAGCGTGTCAAGAACCAAGTATAATATAACTGAACAGTGTGATATAGGAATTAATAATATTAAAAACAAATAATAAATGTACTCTTATGGGGTCCTTTGTTGGTGAATCAGATAGTGCCATTGCACTCAGAGTCATCCAATTTCATAGGGTAGCACACAAGACTAACAATACCTAAACATTCAGTAGCAACACAAGTCAAACTGCTACCAGGTCTTCGGATGCTGAAACAGACATCGTCAACATGTTTGGTACAAAAATATATCTAAAAACGCCTATCCAAAAGTCTAATTCTGGACACAGGGGCAAAATTATAATTTTTTGTCAAAACAATATTTGCTGTTGGACCCGTTTTGCACCGAAAAGTATGCCAATATCTACGATCTCTAAAGTCATCAAACTATATCCACGGGTCTGATTTGATGATACGAATCCAACCGTATGTTCAAGGTTGAATTTCGGTGGACTGTGCACAAATTTGCCCGTTGGATCGGATCGTGGGGCTGCCAAAATAGTATTCTGATCGACCTTCTCAAAATCGAACCAAACATGGCACACAGAACCAAAAAAACATGGTCCTGTTGGCGTAAGTTTCGTCTCGAGATGACGAAAGTGCACGAATTTATGGGCTAGTTTGCAAAAGAGCTGATATGGGGTATCCCGACCGACACGTCTCGATTTTGTCACGCACGTACAACAAAATTGAGTTTCGTCGAATCCCATATATCGACAACATCCATACGCATCTTTTGATGCTTATAGGTTGCAACCACGATGTCCGGTTTGTCGGGACACATGCCTTATCGGTGGAAATTTATTAAAATCTACTGCTTTTGAAGACCGATTTTCCTAAACTTTACCAACAAATTAATCTTTAAAAAATAGATGAAAAATAAATATGTAAGAAGGGTTTTGTATCCCTTTAGGTTGTTTTGAACTCTGTTTAATTAGTTTTCTAAACCTTGCGATCCTCTGGTCAAAATTTGGTGTAAAAGAGGGCTTTGGGTAATGAAAAAATGTTGTTTTAACAATGATAATTCCTGAACTTTCAGAAATTATTAAAAACTGTATAGAGCAATTATAGAAAATCACTTTAAAGGGGCTTATACTGGTTCGACTAGACTACCCGTAAAATTTACGAATCGAGAAATCGTCACGTATAATGGAAGAAAATTGTTGGCAAACATGGGTACATGGCTTGGTATTATGAGTTGTTACTGTGGCTATTGTGCGACTGCTGGTGTGGAACCTTGCCCACGCATGGCTATGGCGGATCCGCGTAGCAGCGTGCGGCATAGGCTGTTGTGGAGAGTCGTCGGAGGTAAGGCGGTCTCCTGGAAGTGAAGGATCGCGTTCTCAAGAGGATTTCTTCTCGGGTTTCCCAAGAACGTCGAAGAACATTACCACATATCTATCAAATTTCTTTCAATCAATTTATACTCAGTTTGAATCCTATGTAAACGAAGATTCGTGTTGATCCTAGAGAGAATTAGATAGGGATTAGACAGGATTTGGTTTCATCAAATTTGGTGGAGAATTGGTTTAAATCTAAATCTTGAATAGAAAGGATTCTTTATTCGAGAACAGGGGATCGGGTTTGTTTTTTGGGGAGATGAACAATGTAAATCAACTAAATATTTTTTCGAGAACAGGGGATCGGATATGTTCATCATTTTTCTTTTCTTTTCTTTTTAACTAAACCATATATATAGCTATTTAAAAAAAGTATACTTTTATCTATATACCCATATACTCTCCTATAAATCAACTAAATATTTCTAAATTTTTCAGAAACTCAAAAAACTTTCTAAAATATTTTAAATACTATCTCGCCCAAAATGCCTAGTAGCAACATATAATGTAGCAATTCCCTGCTACTCTAAATATTAGCAAAAATATTTATTAAATATAAAGCATTTTAGTAATCAATAAAATCCTATAAAATTAGAAATAAATATAGGAAAAATTTCCTAAAGTTTTCAAAATAACATAAATATTTTTCTGAACTATTTAGTACATAAGCTTGTAAAGTTTATCTATGTATACACAATATGGCATTAAACTTGCCACCCTATTTCTAGCATAAAAATAATTTATTTAAATAAATTTAAAAAATACTGTAGAAAGTAAAAAAATAATTAAATAGGGGGGTTTTATACATTATTAAGATACCCACTTAATGGTGTAGTCGATGTGGGACTATCCTCACAAGTCCAAAGGTAAAACGCTAATACCCTCCGTGGTACTATTTCTGTAGTGCCTAGCACTGTTATTGCAGCTGCCTTCCTCGATACTACTGATAATGTTGCCTCCACGGCACTCTAGAGTTTATCTTCCGAGGAACGGACAATTGTATTTCTTATGGAATTGAGGACTCTTACAAAATTGTTCAAGACTTCGTACATGGAGCTGTGACACCTGCGAAACCGTTGACTCTTATGGAAGTGTCGAACACATTTCCTACGGAATGGTGGAACATGGCTCCCGCAGATTATTCATGGACTTGTGGATCCCATGGATTACCAATAATGTTATATCTTAGATGGGCGTATTATGGAGATGACGTGTGCAGTATAATTAGATGGGGAGGATAGTTACTCGACGCTTGAGCTCCATTGCACGCCCTTTTATGCTTTACCCATAAGCGACTCAGCCATTAGTACTTTTGTAGTCATTATCCCTAGTTGCTAGTGCCTCTAATGAGTACTACTTGTTGATTATTACCCCCTAGCCTAACAGCTCATGCGTCCAAACGTTATCCTCAACAATATATTTGTAACGCCCCAGTCCCAACATACGTAGGACTATGAACGTAGACATGCCAGCTATATTCATATGAAGTACACTCCAATATATGAAAACCTCGTACGAATACATAAGCTGTAAAATGCAGTAGAACCACAACTAATCTCATCCACACAAATAAATGAATAAAAGATATCATATAATGATAATGAATTGTCTTGATACAATATGTTGGGCAGAGACAAATCCACTACCAACAAGTGAAATGAAAACATGAGTAAAGAAATAAATTTGGCGAGCGATGTGAAGACGATCCAAGTACAATCATCCTCGAAGAAATAGCAATGATCACGGCTAGAGATAGAACACCTGCGAAAGACAATAACACACACATGGAGAGTTAACCAGGTCCTTAGAGGGACGTAACAAGACACATAATATTATGCCATATAGACTGAATAAATATTGCTCAAATAAATAAGTCAATTGAATTATAACATGGTCCAATACACACCTATTGAACGAGCGTACCATCCCCCAACCAAACAAAGACAGGAGATGGTAAACTAATTCATGGCGACGTATCTTTCCATGCTATGAATCCAATATGGTATCCGGACCCCAAGGTTCAATACCTTCTTATCGAAGTAGTAAGTCACACCTACAACCAAACAAGGACAAGATGTGACGAACTAATTCGCGACAAGTTATTGTTCCAAGCCACGGTCAGATACAAGTACCCAAACCAAGGTACTCATACCTAATGGATAAGGGTGCCTAACCAAATCTAGGTGAATGCAGTTGTAAGAATAGTTCATGGTCGCATGACTACCCGGTCAAGTGAAAAAAATACCAATACAGGACCTCAGTAGCGAGTCACAACACCATATACTATTCCTCAGTATCGAGCGAGTCTATAGCATATAGTCTACCTATCGTTCCTCAGTAGCGAGCGAGTCTACGATAGATAGTGTGGTAGTCAACTTCCAATCATGTTCTTCCCGTCCAATACAAACTCATAACTGCTAAGTCTTCTAACATGCAATTCTATTAGTAGTTATTTTCTAACGCACGGCTTATACGTACTGGTGGCCAGCCAATCACGCATGTCCGAGTCCTATATGCGACACACAACAACGTGGAATAAATGTGTCAAGGCCATGAATGCAACACACAAAGGTGGTCCCTTAAATCTAGGTTTAATGTGTAAGAAAAATAATACATAGCAGAATAAAATGAACAGTAAGTTCTAACGGGTTATGCCATGTATCACAGTTTATTTTGCATAAAAAAATAATGAACAATGCATAAAATATGAGCTAAAATAAGTAAACAGCAAATGGCAAGGTGTCTTGTCTGGTAGGACGTCTAGTGTACTGTAATGATCAATGTGGCACGAACAGCGACTTCGGTACAACAACTATGTAAGGTGACCTCGGGTGGTGGCACGGACAGTTCCATTGGGTCCAGAAGGGTCAAATTAGTTAGGGTGGTCATAAGGTAGTCTAGAATTGGACGAAGGAATAGGAATAATAGGACTGGTTACGGACAGGGGAAAAAAAATCAAAGAATTAATGGATAAATATTATATATACGAGTTTTAGAAAATATTTATAATTCCTAAAAAAATAGTTTTCACGAGTCAAAATATTTATAGGAAAAATACTTAGATACTTAAAGTCAAGAAAAATCATTTTCGGCAGAAACTTTAAGTTGTCAAAAATTAGATATTTGATAGGAGCTATATTTTTTTTAGTAAAAATAATATTTGATAAACACATAAAAATTTGGAAAACCGCTTTAGACAAAAATTCTATGTTTTCTTTTATTCAAAATATTCTAAATAAATATCTAAAAGTCATAAAAACTCTTTTCTTATATTAAAGCTATAATTCAACTGGGTAGAAAATATTAGAAAAAAATAATATGCTAATATAGTTCAAAAATCTCGATGTATATTAATAATAATTAACAAAATTAATATAAGTAAACCAAACAAATATACTTAATTTATATCAAAATAACATTAATGATAATAGTAATATAGCAATTATAACCATACAATAGATTTTGTACATATAAAGAATAAATAAAAAATAATAATAATAGCAATAATGAAAATAACAATAATAATAATAATAATAATAATAAAAATAAAAATAATAATAATAATAATATAATAAATAAATAATAATAAAAAATTAATAATACTAATAATGATAATTACAACAGTTAAAAGTAAAGTAAACAAAAAAAAAAACAAAAAAAAAAAAAAACAAAAAAACCACTCGAGCACTCTTTCCTGACAAAACCTTTTTTTTTGAAGAGAGAGAGAAAAAGAATTGGGGAGAGGGAAATGGAATACTCGGAAGAGAAAGAGAAAGAAAGGGGCGGACGGATCGGAGAGGGTGCGCGGGGGCGGCGGTCACGGTACGGAGAAGAAGAAGTCGGCCGGAGGGTTTGATCATGACGATCGGGGGTGGACTCGGTGTTGGGTTGGCGGACGGGAGGCGCGCTCGCCGACGCGGGGACGCGCGACCAGCGGTGGGGTCGCACGGCGGCGCTTGGCGCAAGGGTGGTGATGGGGGTTCCGATGGGCGCGGCGAGGCTGCGACGCAAGGGGCGGTGATGGGGGTTCCGATGGGCGCAGCGAGGCCGAGAACGGCAGAGGAGGGCGAAGCTCAGACGGGGTTGTCTGGAGTCGCCAACGACGGAGCGCTGGGCTCGCGGTGCTCAGGCGGAGGGGATCGTTGTCTGGCGAGGCTATCCGCTCCAACGGTGTGATGCGCTCGCGATGGAGACGCGACGCTCGAGTGGCGGTCACGCGGATGGGGGTGGCACTGGTCGCTGGATGAGGAGGCTAGGGCACGGAGGCTCGACGCGGCGGCTCTACCACCGGAGGAACGGCGGTGAGTCGGTGCGGCGCAACAGCGGAGGTTAGGTTAGGTTTTTTTTTTCTCTGGTGTTTGTGGAAAGGTGCGGTTGGTGGTCGGGTTTCCGGCCAGTGGCCTTGGCCGCGGTGGCCTGGTAGTGGTGGTGGTAGATGTATGGTGGTCGGACTCGGGTTTGGCCGAGAGAGGAGGAAGTGGTGGTGCGGGCTATGTCTGGTGGTTTGGTGCAGGTGGTACGGGTGGTTGGACGGGACTACGGCCGGAGGTCAGGGGATCGGGCTTGCGGGGGTGGTGATGACAGCGGGGTCGACGGGGGTGGCTGTGGCGGAGACGGGGTATGGCAGAGGTCGGGATCTATGAAGGAGAACGGGTGGTCGATGGGGTTAGGATAGGGATAGATTTTAGGGATTTGGTGTCGGGGTGTGTCCGACACAAAAAAATTTATGTACATGTAAAAGATGGAAAAAGATTATGAATATGGGCTCACGGACACGATGTACGGCACGATAAATCTATGGATGGCAATTAGTTAGGGTTGGAAATTTGTGGAAGAAATTTGGAGAATAGAAATACATGGATGAGTACCTGCCTATTTATAGGATGTGGGAATTCCCATTAAGATAAAGTTTAGGATTTGTTTAAACCCAAAATAGATAATTCGTAGTTTAATTTAAAAGCAATCAAATCCAAATCCAAATACATATTCAATCAAATTATTTTAGTTTAAAATCAAATGAGATAATCAAATTTTAAATATATTTTACTATTTAAATAAATCCATAAATTCAAAGCAAGATTTAAATTGCCACAATAAATTCAAAATGTGCTTTCCAAAAATACTAATAATATTAATTTCGAAAATTACCTTAATATTTTAAATATCTTTTTGAATAATAAATTATTAATATTAATAAATCTCGAAAATTATTTTTATTTAAAATAAACTAGCAAAATATTTATGAAATATGTGTATGCACTAAGAATATTATTTATTCTAATTAAAAGGCTTTTCATAAATAAAATCATAAATTTAGGAAAATTTAATAGCTAAATTAAACATTACATATATTATTTTGAAACTATAAAAATAAGAAAAATGTTTTTCTAAAAATATGTACGCTCGCACATATTCGCACTCGTCGAGCAATTACAAAATATAAAATTTCGTGCGCGACGTACAATACGACTACGCGACGTACAATACAAAATTTTAAATCGGTACCAAATTTAATCATAAAAAAATAGTAGAAATTTAGGAGTTTTACAATATTACTTAGTTGGTTAGTTATAGTTGTACCCCTGATCTTAAAGAGTGTACTTATTTATTTCTTACTTTCAACATGTTATTATGTATCTTGTTACGTCCTCTTAAGGATCTGGTTCCCTTCTAGGTTAGGTAAGCAAATTATTCAGATGTCAATCCAGAGGAGTACTCTTGAACTACTATATGGCTCTTCACCTTAGTATATGGTAAGATATTGTGATACCCTCAAGATATTGGATAAACTTAGAGTCTAAGGGTAGGTAATGGTTAGATAAGTTAGTGTCTTGGTATCTTAGGATACCAAGTGTAGTGCCCCGTCCCTACATCGTGCCCCGTACTCCGTCCATAGGGTGCGCAAGAAAGGAACACTGTCGCTATCGATTCGGTCGGGACCGATAGGTCGGGATCGATCGAGTCGATCGAACGGGAACGGTTGAATTAAGATCCATTCCTCGTTATGAAATGGCTTCTTCAGAACCAAAGTCCCATATTCAGTGGGTTGCGTCTCAAGGATTGACTCTGCGGCTGAGTCAGGAGAGACCTTCCGTTGCTCTGCTTTTCACGCCGCTTGCGTTGGTTTTGGCTTTGTTTTCTGAATGTAATTTCGTAAATATTTTTGATGGTTTCATGGCTTGCATTTCGAACTCGCATTTCCTATCGAACTTCTTGAATAATGCAGTGTTCTAATTGGTTGCTTGTACGATTTCAGGTAATCGCATAGGCGACGTCTAGCACGGCCAACAAGTTCTCTCGCCCAAAGTAAACTCAAGGTGAGTGGCTGACCCTTCTCTTCTCGACCCCCTTCTTAGGTAAATTGACAGTGTTGTTACGAATGAAATAATGAATGCAAAGGCACGGGCACGGTAAAATGATCAAGTTTTTAAAGTGAACGTAGGCTAGACCTTAATAACTGAATATTGTCTAAACTCGGTCATTGGACAACTTGTCGACAAGGAGAGAGTTTTCTCGAACGACTACCCGGGGCCACGGGACCGACTCGACCTAGGAGGAAACACGGTATAGCTGTGCGGGATGATAGTACGGGTTAAGCGGGGACTTGCAGCGGGGCTCGCTACTTGCGCTGCAAGGGCCCCGGCTAACAAAGCTATAGTCCAGGATGGCTTGTGATGTCAGTGACCAAACACATGTAACATTGCACTTGGTATGTAAATGATAACAATTGACAGGGAAGAACATGGTAAGTTTCATAAGGCGTGGCGTAGTCCACCGTGGGTATGTTCCAATAAAAATTACATTATGCTTGTCATTGCTTGCTTGAAATTCATTAGGATGGTTAGAAACATTCATAAACTAAGTCATATAAACTCTTCAACCAATTGAGAGCTTCGAACTTAATTTGCCACGCACCAGTACAAAGTGTAATGTACTGATCCTCGCTCTCCATGCAGGTATCCCGAATCACGAAGGGCTTGCCACATAAAACTCAAGGCGAAGTGAACTCTTTTGAAGCCTCGTCTGCATGTGAAGGCTTGTGTTTCTGGATTCCTTTTGAAGAAGACCCCGCACTCAGTCCAAAAGAGATGACAACTCGACTCCCCTCGATAGCAGGTGGAAAGTGTTATGTTTTGCTTGTAAAAAGGGATGTAATGTATGGAACAACTATCTCATCGGCGTTCGTTTTGTAAGTCGAGTCATGTTGTAGCCCGCGCGGCAATGAATGAAATAAAGTCGATGTAAATAAAGTTTTATTATCAATGAAAAGTTTACTTCTATTTCAAATGTGTCAATTAATTTCTCTGTGTACTCTAACTTGATGTTGTTTTCGGATGACCTTATGACTATGCCTTGTGCGATCGCAACTTAGGTTCGTACGGCATCACGCCCGGGGGACGACTATCGATTCTACGCCATCGGGGCGTGACATAATGGTATCAAAGCATGGCTTTACATCCTATGGTCTCGCGTCTAGAGTTTTAGACCTTTGACCTCCTTTCGATGAGATAAGTTGTTCCATACAGTGAGTCTGTAATAATTTGTGACTGATGTGTTGCCTTCGTCTCGCAGAAGTGACGGAACCCACGGTCGAGCGAGAGCAGAGCGCTTCTAGTGGCTCTAGAAGTTCGCATCGTTCGCGGTCCGGACCTTCTAACAATACCATCGAAAGAATGGTGCACATGATGGAGGCGCAGCAGAACCAGTCCGAAAACCGACATCAACAGATGGAGGAACGACAGGCCCAGTTCGAAGCTCGCTTCGATGCACATGCAAAACTTCAACAAAAGCAGCTAGATACCCTACAGCAGATCGTCTAGACAATCGTGGCCAACGGGAATTCTATGACTGCGCCTGCCGTCACCATACCTATTGTCACCGTGCCGACGGTCCAACCCATTGAAGTCGACACAGAGGAGACCGAGCGTCAACCAGCGGCACAAAAAAAGTACAACTTTGAAGTGTCAGAATTCAAGAAGGCGTGCCGCACTTCCTTCAGCGGTACCGAAGGCCCTTCCATGGCGATCGACTGGTTGGAAGAGCTGAAAGATCACTTCGAGCTTCTCGGCATTGAAGAATCAAAGCAAGTCGCCTGCGCACAACTTAAACTATGGTTGAACGCGCACGACTGGTGGGCCGTACGCAAGCGAGCGATCCGACCGGACAACACCACCGCACCGATCTCTTGGGCCATGTTCCGTAAAGCTTTTGAAGTCCAGTACCTTCCATCAGCCGTTTGTCAAGCAAAGGAAAATAAATTCATGCAGTTGAAGCAAAGGAGCCGGACAGTGGAACAGTATGCCGCAGAATTCAACAAGTTGTCTAAGTTTGCAAGTCAGTTTCTGTCTACGAAAGAGTGCCGTGTACGACGGTTCGAAGTGGGTCTGCGACACTCTATCGATGTGCATGTCAGAGTCCCAGAGTACAAGACCGTGGGCGAGGCTCTGAATCACGCTCTCCGCCTTGAGAACCTGCATCCTTCCGGTGCTGACGACGTTGTGCGCCACTCCAATCACAAACGTCCTAGCTATACAGGAGACAACAACTACACATCAAAGCGTCTAAACCATGGCGGCAACCAGGGACGAACCCCACCATTTCCTTGTGCTAAATGTCAAAACTTCGATCACCATGCCAACGACTGTCATGTTCTCGACGGAGGATGCTTCAACTGCGGAGCAAGGAACCACCAAGCACGAGATGGCCCCCGAAAATGGAACCGTAATGCCCCGCCACAACAACACCGTCAAGAGAATCAAGGACAAGCGCCCGACCTCCTCCGCCCACTCAACCTGTACCGTAAAATGGCCGAGACCGTCGCCCTAACACTCAGGGCCGCGTCTACGCCATGACTCGAGACGAAGAGCTAGCATTGGATACAGTAGTGTCAGGTATACTAAAATTCAATAATGTACCTGCTCGTGTGTTATTTGATTCAGGCGCTTCACATAGTTTTATATCGGCGGACTTTGCCGCCGAGCACAAATTTTCTGTAATATTATTAGATCTCGACCTTAGCGTAAGTACACCTTCGGGCACACCAATACTCACAAACTTAGCCTACACCGGCGATTATCTGTATCGGCGGTCAAAAGATCGGTCTTGATGTGATAGTTCTAGACATGAAGGACTTTGACATCATTCTGGAAATAGATTGGCTCGGGCCGTGCAATGCAACCATAGACTGTACTGAAAAGAGGTCACATTCCGTATACCTGGAGTGCCTGAATTCTGCTACTCATATGGTGAGGCGTCGCCGACCTGTATGGTGATCTCCATAATATCTGTTCGACGGATGCTACATTCCGGGTGCGAATGCTATCTAGCTTCCGTTCGAGACATACGACAGGATGGTGCAAACGCGGGTCAGACCGACGTTGTAGAAGAATTCCCAGATGTGTTCCCGGACGAGCTATCTGGTATGCTGTCCGATCGAGAAATAGAGTTCACCATCGACACATTCTCCGACACCCGCCGATCTCGAAGGCTCCCTACAGAATGGCCCCTGCAGAACTGAAGGAACTAAATGTACAACTACAAGAATTACTCGACAGAGGATTTATCCGTCCGAGTGTCTCGCCGTGGGGTGCACCTATGCTATTCGTGAAGAAGAAGGATGGATCGATGCGGCTCTGTATCGACTATCAGGAATTGAATAAAGCCACCGTCCGAACAAATACCCCTATCCCGCATCGACGACTTGTTCGACCAGCTCCAAGGTGCAATAGTGTTTTCGAAGATTGATCTACGATCGGGTTATCACCAACTCAAGGTCAAGCTAGATGACGTGCCGAAGTCTGCCTTCCGCACTCGCTATGGCCACTACGAGTTCTTGGTAATGCCTTTCGGTCTGACAAACGCCCCTGCCGTCTTCATGGATCTAATGAATCGGGTGTTCCATCCATTCATTGATAAATTCGTAGTAGTCTTCATTGACGACATCCTCGTCTACTCGAAGGATCGAGCGCAATATGCAGAGCATCTGCAGACGGTACTCCAAACCCTTCGAGAGAATCAGTTGTATGCGAAGATGAGCAAGTGCGAATTTTGGCTGAACAACGTCTTATTCTTTGGGCACATCATCTCCGCCACGGGCATCGCAGTTGATCCAAAGAAAGTCGAGGCAGTTGTTGATTGGAAACGTCCTGCATCAGTTAGCAAAATTCGAAGCTTCCTAGGCTTGACGGGATACTACCGACACTTCGTAAAGGACTTCGCAAAGATTGCATCGTCGTTGACTCGCCTCACCCAGAAAGGAGTCGCATTCAAGTGGTCAGACGACTGTGAATTTTCCTTCAGGAGCTCAAATAACGGCTCGTTTCGGTCCCGATACTTGCACTTCCTGAATGGACGGAGGGATTTCAAATCTTTATTATTGTGCATTAATTATCACCTCGTGAACTCCCACTTTCTATTTTAGATCTTTTGGCGTCCCTTACCGTGACTTAGATAATTGGAGTACAACACTAGACTTTTCTTTATAATTAATTTCATATGTAAGATCTAGACGAGCCCACCTTCCTGTAGACATATCATGTCCCACCAAAACCCACCTCCTTGTACTCTATTTTTTTTGATATGACCTTATGGTCAAAATGGCCAAACTAAAATCTTTACCATGATACCGATATGTTTTCGACCACGGATAGGGATTCAACCTCGACTCAATTCTTTCGACCCGATATGTGATTGTGTTCTACTAAATTCCTTAAATGCTTAAATTTGTACTTTATCTTGATTGCTTAACCCATTGTCCCATGATACTATTAGTTTAACTCTTGTAAGTTGGGTAGAATATCTCACCACCTAACAAATCTTTTTCCTTGTGAACCACATTGGTAAGTTCACTTAGACTAATTTCAGAGGACCCTAACTTAGCTAGTCAACCAAGCCAACTGCACAGGCCCAAACTTCGGACATAAATTAAATTTTAAAAGATCCGGGATATTTAATTTCCTTCATCAGTACCTTCCTTGCACATATTTTGACTATCCCATGCTGCTAATATAGCTTCAGTTTTGCAAGCTTATTTCGTTATTAAGCTTGATCATGACATATTTTATTGGGTGCACCCACTAACATATTATCTAATCAGAACCGGTGCATGATGGTCTGATCAACCTA
>JANAVB010037680.1:32500-64275 GCA_029216955.1 Iris pallida
TCTCATCTTTGCCTTCACATAATAAATCGCATGTTTTTAACTTGCACAAGTAGGCTTGATAATAAAAGAGACGAATTCATATAGCTAAAGGGAATAAATTCCGACGAGTCGAATTGAGTTAGAATATGGAAAGGTCCAACGGTCGGTTTAGAGTTGGTGCACGGCGTGATTTGAAAATGACACTCGGTCCTTCGTCCCGTGGCTTGGGAGAAGGAAAAGTTGGTATTCGCCACAAGCTAAGAGTTAACCAAATTCATAGGCGTCGCCCGCATAAATGCTTCATAAAACATGCACGGTCTCTTCGCCCAAGGCGTGTCAAAGCCTCTGCTCGCCGACAGGTTAAGTTGTATTGCACGGCTTGTTGCACAAGTCTAGGCATTTCAAATAACTTGGTTGTTCAAGTCGAACGTGTGCACGACACGTTCCTACGACGCACGGCTTGACGCAGCCTTTGCTCGTCAAGTTGTTACAAAGTAAGTTAGGCGAGTTACGTTAAGCTAACATGAGTAGTAGCAGGCACGGCCCTATGAGTTCTACGACCGGGTGTAATCACATAGTCTCATGATTGAAGGGCCCGTCATATAGAGTATGACTTGGACGGTGTTGTCACATTGAGTTTCACGTTGGTTTGAGACACGATGGCACGGACTTAGTGTTTTAAGGCACGGACCACGGTTGATTTATTGAGTTTGGAAAGTGTCTCAATAGTTGTTCTTGAGTTGAGTGAAATGATAGGGCAAGAAAGAAAGAATGCTCGCGACTGGGTCGTCGAGGCAAGAAAGAAGAATGCTCGCGACTACGGGTCATCGAGGCAAGATATCAGATGTGAGAAGTGTTGAACTTAGCCCTGAAAGAGATGGTAACACTAGAAGTAACTTTGACTGTGTGAGACGTCACTTCGAGTCGAGTCAAGTCTTGCATGGTCATTGGACAACTTGTACAAGGTAAATAAAATAAAACAGTCTCTCGAACGGCGACCCAGGTGGCCCATGGGAACCATTGCGATGGTAGAAAATTTTGTAGCTGTGTGCTGGATGACCGCACGGGTTATAGGCGGGAACTTGCAGCAGAGCTAGCTACTCGCGCTGGCAAGGGGCGTCTGTCTAACCAAAACTACAAAAGGAGTCCATTACATTGCTGGGCGCTAGTGACAAGTTCATATAGATGAGTCGGCATAGGCGGCGATCCGCGTGTATGCCTTTGGATTGAGTCGAGTATTAAGTACAGCATATCAATGAGTCGAGTTGAATGTGTGTGTACAATTGGAACTCAAAATGTTGGGACTAAGATTTGGCTGCAACGAAGGCACCGTACTTCGGCACGAGATGTGGCGTCGAGTCTTGAGTTGTCGGCATATAAGTTGCATAAGTTGGTTTGAGTTTTCTTGAGTTTAAGTTAGGAATTGATGCAAGGCAAAGTCGGTCGAGTGGCACTTAGCCCAGAAGTCCTGATTGGGTCAGTTGGTGACCAAAGTAGCACGGGCTGCGAGGCGGCAATGTGGTTAGTCTTACTGAAATACGAGGCACGGTCTCAATATGGTTTTGTAGCACGGTCACGTCGAAATGGAGCCTCTTCGCGTAGTTGCGCCTCTGATTTTGGCCGAAAGGCAAGCACGACTTGATAGGTTAACGTTGTTGAGTCGACGTTGTTGTTGCAAGCACGAGATGGTCTAAAGACACAAAATAGGCAAGACGCCGGTCATAAACTGATCCTAAGGCAAGACTAGAAAGACAATTGATAAGAAAGGATTATGTTGCACAAGTAAATTAACGTGTTGGTTTTGTATGGGTGGGCGTGTAGCTCATTCCACCAGTACAGTTGAGTACTGACACCCATATAGTTTCATGTACAGCCACAGGTAGAAGCTCGTGGTGTAGCACCCAGTTTCCCAAATGAGGGTAATTTTGAAATTTCGTATTTATAATTATTTTAATAATGATATTTAATTTATGATATGATTTTTGGTGATTTTAAATCATTTTAAAATTATTTAAATCAATGACTTATGGTTTTAACGTTTTGCTAGTGAAACCCTAGAGACTGTTTGACCTAGAGCCTAACCAGGTGATTGTGATATTTTAATGTCATTTTTGGCCTAAGGATATTTTTGGATTTGACCTCTTTGAATTATTTTGATATTATTTTATATTTATGACATTATTTTGGGGTTATTTGAGTCGGGTTCAAATTTCAACTCTATCCGACTTGAAACGGGGACCCGGGGATAGTTTGACTCTAGTGGGACCCACACACTAGTTAGGCATGGCCCACATGATATTAATTTTAGTCCACATGATAGAAATATTTTAGTTAGAGATTAGACTAATTATTATGGATAAGGTTAGTGTGATTAGAGACTTTAGAATGACTAATTTAGCCCCAACCAATTAGCCCTTTCCTAATACTCATAGAATAGGTTAGTGAGGGCATTTTGGACCTTACCATAATAGGACAAATAGCCCCATATGGCCAGGCACTTTGGGAGAGGATAGGCTCAAGTTCATTTCATTATTCTCATCCACACTCTCTCTCTTGTTCTTCCCCAAATTCCTAGAGAGCAATCCCTAGCAATTTCTCCACCAATCCTTCCATTTCGCCACCAAATCATCTTCTTTCCTTCTCCATTCTAGCCAAGAAGGAAGCTACCCAAGTTTGGGAGGATTCAGAGCTCGTTCGTGTCCTTTTGGAATCTCTACGTGTCGGTGTCGCTCCGGGAAGGCTTTTCTTCGATTCGATCTACCGGGAGGTATAAATCCCTTCTCCTTTTCATTTCCTTATACATATAGGTCTATTTTGAACCCATAGGAATGACCCCCATGGTTGTATCTCCATTTGTATCCATTGGAGGTCATAGGAGTGTCCTTTGTGTTGTGGTTATGTCCATGTGGGAAATCCCAAATTGGACACACTATGTGTTGTTGTTATGTATGAATGAAGATTATTACATGTTTAATCTCATATTTTTGTAGGAGATGTGTTCTATATGTCTCATAGATATATAGTGTAGAGAGTGAGTTCTTGATATATTATGTTATATACTTGTGGTTTTTGTCTCAAACTACCCAAATCCGTCATAATTTTTCCACGTTTTTAATTTCAGTCCTACTTAGAAATGTCATAACTTCTAGCTCAAAGCTCGGTTTAATCTTCCGTTTTTTTAAAAGAAGCGTATTGAAGTTAGCTTTCCAAAAACATGTATTAAGGCCTAATTCTTTCTGTAACTTCTGGAGAAGATTTGAGTGTCAGCTGTACGAAAGACAATGCGTTCTCGGTGTTTTTGCGATTCCGGGAGTTTTCGAAAACGAAAACGCGATCCGTTGAAGTTTCGGAAAGCTAACACATAGATCTATAATACTTTAATCTTAGATTTTAATTCATGCTGAGATGGTACATTATTGATTTAGTAGGATTACTATTCGGCATATACTTTTTGTGCCCCTGTGTGTAATAATGTTCTATTTGATTTTAACCCCTGTTAATGTATATACATTATGTATTAAATAGAGAATGCAAGCAGAGTAAATGTTTAAATAAATGATGTATGAGGTGTAAGTATCCTATCTAATGTAAGAATGTATAAGTATGGCTTGTAATAATATGTAGGTTCCATAGTATGTAATGTATGTGCATATATGGTACAAAAGAATAAAGATGATGAATGAATGCAAGCATGAATGTAATGTAATAATAGATATAATGTATGCATATACAATTAATGAGATGTAATGTTCTATGTTAACCAAATCCTATATTACCTTATGTACCCCCTTACACTATGTTGACACTATCACACTTGACACATTGTTCACTTACACTTTGACACTCTTTGATATGTATACTATGTATTCCATTTAAACCCTCACTTGCCCCTTTGCCATGTTCACATACACCACATAGCCTCTTAAATAAGTATTTATGAATATAGTTAACTTAGCTATGTATGTATATTATATTATGTTAGCATATTTGTTGTAATATATGTTTATATAACCATTTGAAATGCCATAATTATAGACCTAATGTTGAATACCATATATGCATGTGTTATATGTGTAGACATATATAGCTTAAAGTAATAGATTACCTATAGTGTATATCCAATATGAATTCTTGCCTATTTAAGTATTGAATAATTGCATACTATATAGAGTTGGGTATATGTTGGCTTGTATAGCCTTGTATTGATGTGTGCTTGCTAGGATAGTCTGGTTAGGCCTAGTAAGACTTGCTGGTTAGGACATGACCTAGTTTGACTAGTGCAGTTGACCAGAGTTGACCAAGGATTGACTTTGGCCTAGTTTGACCTAGATTCATGTAGAATGCATTGTAGTGCTTTATATTACCCTTTTGGACATGTTGTGACTTATTCTGTTCTAATTAGGAGCCAGACACCTCTCCTCGGACAGTATCTTTATCTTGGACATTCAGATATCAGGCGAGTACATTATCTGATCATTTCATATCCTGCTAGAACTATTTCCTGTAGTAGATTACTTTACTTGTACTGTCACGTTGGTCACACGGATTGGTACTATACGGATTCCTTCTTGAGATGTTATCCTTAGGGAGTATCGAGTACTACATGTTCTGTGCGTTTCACTTACATGTCGTATCATTATGCTTCACAGGTTCTTCGATCACTTGTGACATATACTCTTATGATCACAGAGTCTCCTAGAATCTCTTATCCCATTCACTAGGTATCCTAGAATCTCCTAGAATCCCCATTTTTGGGACTTCCATGTACCACCCTTCGGGGGCTTTGCGTGGAATCATAACATAACTTGGTTGGATCCTTGTGTACTGATTGGGGGTACGGGGGAGTAGAAGTACACATGTGAATACTATCCAAGTAGTGTAGTATGAGATCTCTTCCATAGTGTAGCATCAGAATCTCCTATGCCATTTACATGTCTATATTGTACTCTGACTCACTAGCCACATGTTAGTTCTCTATTATAGTAGATATTTCTATTACAGCTCTCTCTCTGTTTACATACAGCATTTCTTTCAGTACCTGTATCTTACTTTACTGCATGATTATATTTTCTAACCTGCTATGAACTGTTGAGATGTAATGTGCTCGCTCCTGTCCTGACTGGACCTGTTGATAAATTTTACAGATAGCTTGGAGGATGCCTGCTAGCCTAGAGGAGACACTTTAGAGGTTGTTTAGATAGTTATTTCATTTGTCTGGAGTTGTATTTACTTTGTGGATTACTGTATTTGAGTTCTGAGTTGTATTTTTGGGTTTATGTATCTTAGACACTTAGACTTCCATCTGTTGTATCTCTTTTCGATTTTATGTTTTATCTATCTTCCTTTATACTCTACCTTATATGTGATTAAGTTTACATTCTGCTATGTCACCCCCATTCGGGGAGTATAAACTGTTTAGTCTTATACTGTTAGATGCATTGAGACCTAAGACAGCGTTCTACTGCACACACTGCGGCATAGGCTGGGCGTTGTTACGTTCTCGTGCCCTAACTCTAGGGTGCGGGTCGTGACACATTTTTAGTGGTGGTCCATGCAGGTCGAGATTCGCATTAGTGCGATTTCGTAGTAGCGCAACGACTTAGTTGTACTACTACGAGCCTGCTATAGGATATATAAATTAAGGTGTTAGGATGAGAGGGTACTCATCACTGTTAGGATTACTTGAGAGATTCCTGGGATGACCCTTGAGAATCTCATTTTGAATTCCGATTTAAACTCCTTTTCCTTGTTTTGATTCACCTTTTTTCTTGATTTGAATTTGATTTTGTGGATTCATTGTAGAACTTTGAATCCTGGTATTAGTTGACGATTTTAATAAATTTTGTAGTTATTGATTTAATTTTGTATTTAGATTAATATTTTCAAATCCAAGGTACTCAATCACACTTAGGATTCTTGAGAGATTTCTGGGACGACCCCTGAGAAACTCATTTTGAACTTCAATTGGAATTCATTTTCCTCTTGTTTGGATTCACCCTCATTCCTTGCTATTGAATTTAAGCTTGATGGGTTCCTCTCATTTGAACCGATAAGAAGGAACATATCTTCATTATTCTTTCTCACCATTATTCCCTTGCATTCTTATTTACCTCGTATCTTAAACTCTGTCTCATTACATTAATTACCCATATCTTGTCGTCCCTACCAGATGTACTTCGAAACCCTTGAATCTTCGTATCTTTTGCATGGGGAAGGCTAAGGAAGTGACGTAAATTATGTAGCTCAGAGAAGACGTAACTGGTTATTTTATGATGATCTAAAGGAAATCAAATGTGGAGTGTTCCATATAGAACTTGAGATAGAAATGTGGTAAAAGTCTCGAATGGAATAAGGAGATGTATACTGCCAATCTGGAAACAATTACATTTAGAGAAATTTTGGGGTTATGAGATAGTTTATAGGTGTATTCAAACTAATGAGGATATCAGAGGTCAACCTAGTTTTGAGAACTTAGAAAATCTTAGTTATTGATTCTGGGGAAAACTTTTACTCTGAGGCTATGTAGAAGGTTAGTAATGGAAAAGAAAAGTTAATTGTGTTTAATAAGGATATTAAACAAGATGTTCGAGGAAATGACTAGGGATAGAGAGAGCACAAAGTTATGGAAGTTTAGAGATTGCTGTGAAATATTTTTAGGAGAATAATATTCAAGGGTGTATGTCGAAGAAAATACGGAAGTTGATTTTATGATGAAAGATAAGTTTTGTAAGGCCTAGAGATTTAAATTAAATAATACGAGGAGAACAATTTGAACAAGTTCAAGGAATTCGTAAACAGGATTTAGAGGTTTTGGGTCAAATTTAAGACAAGGTGAAAGAACTTGGAAATTTAAATAAATGGTTAATGTTGATTCCTAAATGTGAGGGTTGTGCTTCAAGAGTGATGTTTGGAAATTGGAAATTGCCTACGGTAGTCATGGTAAGGGTTTAAGTAAAGGTTAAATTTTCATATGGAGACTGGTGAGGTAAAGATATGATTGGCAAGTTATGACCAGATGAACTTAAGAGTATCAGAAGCAGATGACTAACTCGATCTTCATTATTTTTGTGCATTAATTACCACCTCTTGAACTCCCACTTTCTAATTGAGATCCTTGACGTTCCTTATCGTGACTTTGATATTCGGAATATAATACTAGCTGTTACCCTCCAACAAATCTTATATGCAAGACCTAGACGAGCTCACCTTCGTGTAGGTATATCATGTCCCACTAAAACCCGTCTTCTTGTACTATATTTTCTTGATATGATTTTTTGGTCAACTGGCTAAACTATCACCTCTACCATTATACTAAATTTCTTCTTATTTCAATTAGAAATCCAGCCTTGACTCAATTCTTTCGATCCGCGACATGTGATGGTGTTCTGCTTGTTTTCTTAGATGCTTAACCTTGTACCTTATCTGATTACTTGACCCGTTGGTTGAGAAACTTGGACTATGTAATTTCTTTCATCATTACCACCCTTATATCTTGTGCTGCTAAATTAGCCTTAGTTTTGCAAGCTTATTTATTTTCGAGCTTGGTCATGACATATTTTATTGGATGGCCACCCACTAACATATTGTCTAATCAGAATCGGTACATGATGGTCTGATCAACCTATTGCACTTTGGTTCGCTTTTTTATGTATCAATCTACGAGAATCGAGATATAGTTAAACTTGACCCTAGAGTCTCATTCGCGACAGCCTTGACAATTCTCCTTGAAATTTTTTTATCGCCTATGAACCTCGTATTCGTACTCAGTCGAATTAAATTTAATCATGACCTGAACCTCCATCATTGGATGCTCGTGCTCATACTTTGATTTCATTGATTTTCCTTCTTGCCCAAATTTCGTTTTATCCCAAATTGATCAACTTAGATCGTGTCAAGACAAAAATCTATTTGTGATTTATTGTGCCTAAATTTTTAATTTTTGCTATTTTATGGAATAGTAACCTTTTAATAATTTTTTAGTTGCTTGTTAATGACCAATTTTTATAAAGGATGGTAGACAGCCCTACAACCTTGATGATTGTTTTCCCTTACCTTCCCAATTAGGATACCCTAGATTGTTTGTGTGTTGATACCATAGTACTGTTTTGACCTAGAATGACCAGTGCACCTAGATGAGACTTCCAACTGCTACGGTATGCCCTGACCTTGTATACTATTCCTTCAAATTGCATGATTTAGATAAAAAAATTTAGACCTTGATTGTTGGGGAATTGGGACGTCACCCCATTAGTATCAGTTGTAGATATATATAGGTTAGTCCTTGATGTGGGGATGTGTGTCTCTAAACATGTAGCTTATAAGATTTATGAGAGATTATAGTATCAGCCTTGATAGGATATACTAGTCTTTTGGTGAGAATAAGTGTGTTATGAGAGATAGGGGCCTATATGTCTTAGTAATGCATCGTTCCTATGGTAATAGAATGTATTAATAGATGGTTAATAGGAAGATAATAGTTTGAGCATACCTATAGCCTATGATCAGTTCCTTTTCATCCTTAGTTAAGACCACTTTAAAATAGGTCCAGTCCCTTGGATATAGGTTCCAGTCCATATTTTATTGAAGTTCCATTACCGCCGTACAGCAGAGCAGTATTGGGGTATTCCTAGATTGACACTTTTTAGATGTCCGTTTATTATTCCAGTGTTAGGAAGTGTTACCTTAGATATTGGGTAGGTTAGAGGCTCTAGAAGGAGTACTATCGATCTTAAATTTCGAGGACAAAATTTTTCTAAGGTGGGTAGAGTTGTAGCACCCAGTTTCCCAAATGAGAGTAATTTTGAAAATTTGTGTTTATAATTATTTTAATAATGATATTAATTAATGATATAATTTTTGGTGATTTTAAATCATTTTAAAATTATTTAAATCAATGACTTGTGTTTTGATGTTTTGCTAGTGAAACCCTAGAGACTGTTTGACCTAGAGCCTAACCATGTGATTATGATATTTTAATATCATTTTTGGCCTAAGATATTTTTGCATTTGACCTCTTTGAATTATTTTGATATTATTTTGTTATTTATGATATTGTTTTGGGGTTATTTGAGTCGGGTTCAAATTTTAACTCAATCCGACTTGAAACGGGGACCCGGGGGTAGTTTGACTCTAGTGGGACCCACACTAGTTAGGCATGGCCACATGATATTAATTTTAGTCCACATGATAGAAATATTTTAGTTAGGTTAGACTAATTATTATGGATAAGGTTAGTGTGATTAGAGACTTTAGAATGACTAATTTAGCCCCAACTAATTAGCCCTATCCTAATACTCATAGAATAGGTTAGTGAGGGCATTTTGGACCTTATCATAATAGGACAAATAGCCCCATATGGTGTCACCCTCATTTCCCGTATTTTCCGTATTTTGTATTTATACTCGTATCTGGATTTTGGCATGTATTTTTATTTTTCTCAACCTGTGGAATTTCGGTATTTCTCGTATTTTGGTTTGGCATGGCTCGGTTTTATTGGGGATGGTTCGGTTTGGTTCGATTTTTTGTGTTGGAACACCCTAGCCCTATGCTACACCCTCACCCACCACAACTCCCCCACTTTATAACACCACCAACCACTCTCTCTCTTCATTACTTCCTCCATAAATCTTCTTCTTCTTCTTCTTCACCTTCCTCTACACAACTCTCCTAACCCTAGGCAAGTGCACCTTGCCACTTCATGAGAGCCCTATTTTCTTGGTTCATTTGCTAGATTAGGACATGGTGATCAACATTAGAACTTGGTATTTTGTGATTTGAAGTCTCCTTTGCTCAAGATCTAAGTTATTTTCTATTTTTGGATTTTGCATGGTTTGATCTCTTTAAGTTGGATTTTCATGGGTTTTGGTGTTTCCAAGTGGAAGAGCATTCAATTCCACCCAAATTAGAACTTTGGAAATCCGGATTTGGAGCTTGGATGGCCAAGTTATAAACTTTTGAAGCTTGGGTTCTATCATGGTGTTCTTGCTGTTTGGAGAAGACAGTGAGCAGTGTGCAGAGCTGTTTTGCTTACGCACACTGAGCTAGGCGCGCTCTTTAGCGCTGCGTACGCAGACTTGGGTACGCTCCCTGTTGGAAGCGTGCTCCCTTGAGCGTGCGTGACTTTTCACCTACGCTGCTCTCTCAGCGTGCGTGACTTTTCACCTACGCTGCTCTCTGAAGCGTGCGTGACTTTTTACCTACGCTGCCTCTGTAGCGTGCGTGACTTTTCATCTACGCTGCTCTCTGAAGCGTGCATGACTTTTCACCTACGCTGCTCTCTGTAGGGTGCGTGACTTTTCACATACGCTGCTCTCTGAAGCGTACGTGACTTTTCACCTACGCTGCTCTCTGTAGCGTGCATGACTTTTCACCTATGCTGCTCTCTGAAGCGTGCGTGACTTTTTACCTACACTGC
Source organism: Iris pallida (assembly GCA_029216955.1). Lineage (NCBI taxonomy): Eukaryota > Viridiplantae > Streptophyta > Magnoliopsida > Asparagales > Iridaceae > Iris > Iris pallida. The sequence continues at coordinate 42,894 of JANAVB010037680.1, forward strand.
TCTCTGTAGCGTGCGTGACTTTTCACCTACGTTGCTCTCTGAAGCGTGCGTGACTTTTCACCTACGCTGCTCTCTGTAGCGTGCGTAACTTTTCACCTACGCTGCTCTCTGACGTGCGTGACTTTTGCGTACGCTGCACCCTGAACCCCTTACTTAACCCTTGGCTCTTGGAGTTTTGGTCTTATTTCTTTAAGCTTGGCTTTTATAGTCCTGTATATTGATATTTTATTAGATATTTTTACGCCCATTTTATATCCTTACGTCTTTTGTCATGAACTTGATTTTACTTAATATGTTTGGAATGACTATTGTACATGGCATGGTATGACAAGGAACTATTATAACACGACAGTAACCCGTAGGTGCACTCCTGACATGACTAACCTGACATGATAGTGGCCCGTCGTGGCGCACTCCTGACAAGTACCCTGACATGATTTATCTTGATAACTTAACTTGACCTGCCTTGACACCGTGGGTAGTTTTTTCTTGCTTGCTTGTTAAATCCACTTGTCCTGTCTTGCATCATGTCTAGGATGGGACTCCTGAGTACCACGGTCAGGAGTACCTACTAAAATGGATTAAGGTTAATAACTAGAATAACACAGTAGTCATGAAGAGATGACACAGCTACGGGCAATCCCGTTACCTGGGCGCTCTTGGGATCTGTAGCCTGCCGTCGAGTAGGGCACATTTCCAGCACACCGTCGCGTGTTGCACCCTCTAAGTCACCTAAGGGTACATTTGTCTTCTGGGCGATGTACCCACCTTAATTCAACCCCTAATTTTTGACCTGGGTAACCTGGATGGTCTGCAGGGCTTGTGGCTGTGGAACAATCTCACTGCATCTTGTTAGTAATTAGGCCTGTGATAACCCTAGTTAGTTAAAGTAGTAAGCCATAGTATTTGCTTGGCCGTGATTGATTGAATGAGGTATAACCAGTCTAGCCATGTCTTGATCCAGTACAAGATTGCCTCCTGTCTTGATTTGCGGCATATTATCTTGTCGATAAATGGTGGGAATCCAAGTTCTGTTCAGATGAAGGGTTACAACCCCGGTCCTTGTTTGTTTTACGGGTTGTAACCTGGCTATCGGAATAGTCCCATGGTTATCTCATCGTATATCATCTGATATGTTTTTCGTAATCTAGAGTTTTAATATTTTTTCTTGTGCTGATTGCTGGCTTTGTTCTTATTCGTGGCCCCCTTGTGGCACTTGCTCTTTCTGGGTTGACCCAGCTGGTTTTGTGTGGCCAGATTTCGGAGCAGCTCCCGAGCTCTACCAAGCTTCCAGCCCAATGGTGGCGACTAGAAGGAACCCGGGCTACGAGTGGGTTTTGTTTCGCTCACTCTATTGTAAAACTATTCTTTGAGGCGTTTAGCTGATGAGTACCTGTTAGCTCGATGCACTTTACTTACTGTCTGCCTACGGGCTGTAAACTGATTAACAAATCCTAGGGTTGATCGTGTATGACTTAACTCTTGCTAGTCCCCGTATTTTGTACGACTAGCTTAATGATCAGCTAAATATGTAATATTTGGGACGCCTTATTATTGTATATTTTGATCATACATCTTGCGACCTTACTTACTTGCTTGTGATGAGACATTAGGCTTGTTCATGACCATAAGACTGTTGGCTTGTAGTAACCCTCATATTTCTAGACATCGTGACCGTATATCGAGGTGGTTTCCATTTCAATATACGTAGCTGGCTGTGTCTGCCCTCGCTCTCCAGTATTCTGGTTCTGGGGTTGACACGGTTTAAGTGGTGGCCCATGCAGGTCTTGTTAATCAAGAATATGAGGGTTTACCGAATAGATGTCTCAATCAGTATTCGCCCTTGATCTCCGCCGTATTTTCAAATCCCTAAAATTCTTGCCCTGATTACATGCTTGTATCGTTGATCTGTCCTGGTCCTTCCTCATTGTTTCCCTGTGTCATTTTCCTCAACGGCACTGTACCTGACCCTGCCGATCAGCAAGGAGGAGCACCTCCCTGGGCCAGCAGCAACCTGGAGATCAAGCCCATTTCCGGAGTCGCCTCCAGAGTGATACCTACTGGGAGAGTCACCAGTTCGGCCCGTCCAGCCCGCAGAGCCAGATGATGGTACCTTAGTGGGCCTCATCAGAACCTTGATAGCTTCCCAGGATCGTCGAAGCGACGCCCTGTACCAGACGTTCAAGATACTTTGACCCGAGCGGACATCCAGAGAACCAGGCGGCTAACAGCTTCAAGCGCTTGAACCCTCCTTTCTTCGACGGCACCAAGGATGCGATTGCCGCGGATGCATGGCTTCAGGATATCGAGGTGATTCTGGAAGCAGCTAGGACACCCGAGAATGAGAAGGTGGCGGTGGTACGCCTGCAGTTGTTGGACTTGGCTCGCAGTTGGTGGGCGGCACAAGCCATGGGATTAGTTGCACCCATTGCTTGGGCAGTGCTTAGAGAGAGATTCCAGATGAAGTATTTTGATGCCGTGGCTCGATACGACCTGCAGACCAGATTTACCAACTTGAAGCAAGGAGCAGAACAGTCGACAGTTATGCATCAGAGTTTTCTAGACTCAGTAGTTTGTCCCCACCTTGTGGCGATCGAGTTTGATAGGGCCCAGCGATTCCAGCAGGGGCTGCATTTGGAAATCTTGTTGGCGGTTGAGCAGTTCGAGCACCAGACGTTCGATGCAGTCTTGAGAGCTAGGAGGCATGAGTACACCTCCCAGAGGATCGTGGATAGGACCGAAAGTAGGAAGCGGTCCCACAGTCAGATGCACCAATCATCAGCTCCAGTCCCGGCAGTTAGGGGGTTGACCATTGGAACTCCGAGACGGGCGGCCTCAGTAACGTCGGTTCAGCATTCGACCCCGACGTACCCGAAGCAGAAGCAGAAGCAGACTTCCGCGATGGGATGTTCTTATTGCGGAAAGCCAGGGCATGTGTGGCAGACTGTCGCAGGGCGCAGGGATTGTGCCTGGCTTGTGGAGCAGCAGATCATAGGATAGGGGCTTGCCCGAATAAGGGTGGTTCATCAGCATCCAACCCTTCTAGCTCTTCGGTGAGAGGACTGGTCCCAGTACCAGTTCAGCAGCAGCAGTATCAGTCTTCGAGGCCCTTGCCTCCTCAGTCTCAGGCATTCCAGCAACAGCACCCCCAGCAGTATGCAAAAGCCCAAGCTCAGACCCAGAATAGACAGAGAGATTTCCAGCAGAGGGACCAGCAGCCAAAAGACAAGGTCAGGCCATGATAATGGCTATGGAAGAAAAAGTTTGCACCAGGTGAGGTAGTGGCAGGTACTATTCTTGTCAACTCCTTTCCAGCTTCGGTATTGTTTGATTCTGGTGCATCGTATTCATTCATGTCTGTACGATTCGCGATACGGATAGGATTGGAGCCTGAGTCATTATCAGTGAGGCTCAATTACTTACTGGTAGTGGTCTTGTGGGAGTAGATCGAGTGTTTTCCTTGTGTCGGATCGTAGTTAGCGGTAGGGAGTTCCCCTAGATTCATAGAGTTTCCTATGCAGACTATGATGTAGTCCTAGGCATGGATTGGTTGAGGAACCAGTATGCTAGGATAGACTGCCATATTGGCAGAGTTGTCTTTAGTATCCCCGGCGAGCCAGAGTTTTCGTTTTCCAGAGGCGCAGTGGAGCCATCTTCCCCAGCATTGCGGATGGCAGTAGCAGCAGTACAGTTACCCTGGATAGTTGAAGAGTTTCCAGATGTCTTTCCAGAGGAGCTTCCAGGGATGCCGCCAGAGCGGGAGATTGAGTTCACTATAGACTTGATTCCCAGGACAAGCACCAGTGTCAGAGCGAGTCTACAGGATGGCACCTTTAGAATTGGAGATTTTGTACAAGATGATTGAAGAACTGAGGACCAGGGATTCATCCGTGCAAGTGGATCGCCTTAGAGAGCCCCGATGCTTCTTGTGAAACAGAAGGATGGTACGTTCAAGCTATGTGTTGATTATCGCACCTTGAATTCGGTAACAATCAAGAACAGATACCCTCTCCCGAGGATAGATGACTTATTTGATCAGCTCAGAGGGGCTTCTGTGTTTTCGAAGATCGACTCGCGGTCGGGATACCACCAATCAGAGTCAGAGAGCAGGACATCCCGAAGACAGCATTCAGATCGAGATATGGACATTGGGAGTTCCTTGTTATGCCCTTTGGAGCGACCAATACGTCGGCCGTATTCATGGACCTCATGAATCGCATTTTTATGCCTTACTTGGACCAATTTGTGATCGTGTTCCTAGATGACATCCTGGTCTACAGCAAGAGTGAAGCAGAGCATGAGCAGCATCTCAGAGTCGTCCTCCAGACGCTTAGGGAGCATCAGTTGTACGCCAAGTTCAGTAAATGCGAGTTCTGGCTCGATCGCATTTCGTACTTGGGTCACATCATTACCCGAGGAGGAGTGGAAGTGGATCCCCAAAAGATTGTGGCTATCGAGTCATGGCCGGTACCCAGCTCAGTGGCAGAGGTTCGCAGCTTCCTTGGATTGGCCGCTACTACCGGCGGTTCATTTCAGATTTCGCAAGGATTTCAGCGCCGATGACCCAGTTGACCCGCAAGGATGTGCCGTTTGTTTGGACAGCAGAGTGTCAGGAATTATTTGAGAAGTTGAAGCGAGGTTTGATAACGGCTCCCATTCTCATCCTTCCAGATAGGACCGGAGGATTCACAGTTTATTACGACGCTTCAGGAAGAGGATTGGGGTGTGTTTTGATACAGCATGGGAAGGTAATATCTTATGCGTCACGTCAACTATGTGATCATGATAAGAATTACCCGACCCACGACTTGGAATTGGCGGCGGTAGTGTTTGCTTTGAAGTTGTGGAGGCACTACTTGTACGAAGATAGAGTGGAGATCTTTACTGATCATAAGAGCCTGAAGTATGTTTTCACCCAGAAGGACCTTAATATGCGGCAGAGAAGATGGCTCGAGCTACTAGTGGACTATGATGTGGATTTGCAGTATCATCCCGGGAAGGCCAACGTTGTAGCAGATACATTGAGCAGGAGAGCCGGAGTTTATCTCCTGACGACGCAATCAGAATTATTGGCAGATCTTCAGAAGATGGGAATTGAAGTGGTTCTTCCAACCAGCGTGGCATTGATGGCCAGCCTACAGGTTCAGTCCAGCATAGTTGAGAGAATTCGGGTGGCACAGTCAACAGATTCCAAGATCCAGCGACTCAGAACAGAGTGTAAAGCAGGAAGAAGGCCAGAGTTATGTATCCATGAAGACGGTACACTTCGGCAAGGTACTCATCTTTGTGTACCCAGTGGAGATATCAGACAGGAAGTCATGGCAGAAGCCCATAGTTCACAGTATTCTATTCATCCGGGTGGTACGAAGATGTACCGTGATATTCGTCAGCATTTTTGGTGGAATAGCATGAAAAGGAAGATAGCCTGGTTTATCTCTCGAGTTTGGTTTGCCAACAGGTTAAAGCTGAACATCAGAGGCCCGCTGGACTTCTTCAACCCTTACCGATCCCAGAATGGAAATGGGAACATATAACCATAGATTTTGTGACCGGATTACCCAGATCTCCGGCCGACAGAGATGCTATTTGGGTAATTGTGGACAGGCTTACCAAGGTGGCACACTTTCTCCCATTCAGAGTTGGACAGTCGACGGCGTAGCTAGCAGAGATGTACCTCAGGCAGATCGTCAGGCTTCACGGTGTGCCAGTCAGCATCACCTCAGACAGGGATTCAAGATTCACATCACACTTTTGGCGCAGCTTGCAGAAGAGTTTGGGGACTCGTCTTCAGTTCAACTCACTTATCACCCACAGACGGATGGTCAATCAGAGCGCACAATCCAGACTCTTGAAGATATGTTGAGATCTTGTACCCTTGACTTCGGTGGTTCATGGGAGAATTATCTGCACTTGGTAGAATTCTCGTACAACAACAGTTATCAGTCCAGTATCCAGATGGCACCCTTCGAGGCTCTCTATGGTAGGAAGTGCAGATCCCCGCTAGCATGGGACGATGTCGGAGAGAGGCAGATGCTCGGACCCGAGTTGATTTTCCAGACGGTTGAAGTGGTCAGGAAGGTCAGAGATCACCTCCGAGTTGCCAGGACCGCCAGCGCCATTGGGCCGATGCTCATCGGCGTCCCTTAGAATTTGCTGTCGGCGACCATGTATTCCTTAGGATCTCGCCTAACCGCGGCGTCATTCGCTTTGGCATGCGGGGAAAGCTTAGTCCTAGGTATATAGGGCCGTTCGTATTCTAGAGCGAGTAGGAGATGTATCCTATTATCTCGCTCTTTCCGCCGTCGCTAAGTGAGGTGCATGAAGTATTCCATGTGTCCCAATTACGATGGTATATTCCGGACCCAAGCCACATCCTAGACCATTCGGAATTGGTTGTTGGTACCAACCTTTCGTACGAGGAGAGGCCTGTGTCTATTTTGGACCGGAGGGAAAAGATACTCAGAACAAGACTATTAAATTAGTCCGTGTTGCTTGGGGTCATCACTCTCTATGTGAGTCAACGTGGAGCGTGAGGACGACATCCGATCGCGATATCCCTACCTGTTTGACTCGTGAGGTATAATGTCTTTCTTTTGCCTTACGTTTTCCCTTCTTTGCTTGCATTGTATGATTGTATGATTGAACTGCTTAGTGTAACTTGCCTGTGCTTAATGTAGCTTGTCGTGACAATCTCTAGCTCCTTGATTAAGTTTCGAGGACGAAATTCTTTTAAGGTGGGTATAGTTGTCACCCTCATTTCCCGTATTTTCCGTATTTCGTATTTATACTCGTATCTGGATTTTGGCATGTATTTTTATTTTTCTCAACCTGTGGAATTTTGGTATTTCTCGTATTTTGGTTTTGGCATGGCTCGGTTTTATTGGGGATGGTTCGGTTTGGTTCGGTTTTTTGTGTTGGAACACCCTAACCCTATGCTACACCCTCAACCCACCACAACTCCCCCACTTTATAACACCACCAATCACTCTCTCTTTTCATTACTTCCTCCATAAATTTTCTTCTTCTTCTTCTTCTTCACCTTCCTCTACACAACTCTCCTAACCCTAGGCAAGTGCACCTTGCCACTTCATGAGAGCCCTATTTTCTTGGTTCATTTGCTAGATTAGGACATGGTGATCAACATTAGAACTTGGTATTTTGTGACTTGAAGTCTCCTTTGCTCTAGATCTAAGTTATTTCTATTTTTGGATTTCGTATGGTTTGATCTCTTTAAGTTGGATTTTCATGGGTTTTGGTGTTTCCAAGTAGAAGAGCATTCAATTCCACCCAAATTGGAACTTTGGAAATCCGGATTTGGAGCTCGGATGGCCAAGTTATGAACTTTTGAAGCTTGGGTTCTACTATGGTGTTCTTGCTGTTTGGAGAAGACAGTGAGCAGTGTGCAGAGCTGTTTAGCTTACGCACACTGAGCTGCGCGTGCTCTTTAGCGCTGCGTACGCAGACTTGGGTACTCTCCCTGTTGGAAGCGTGCTCCCTTGAGCGTGCGTGACTTTTCACCTACGTTGCTCTCTCAGCATGCGTGACTTTTCTCCTACGCTGCTCTCTGAAGCGTGCGTGACTTTTCACCTACGCTGCTCTCTGTAGCGTGCGTGACTTTCACCTACGCTGCTCTCTGAAGCGTGCGTGACTTTTCACCTACGCTGCACTCTGTAGCGTGCGTGACTTTTCACCTACGCTGCTCTCTGAAGCGTGCGTGACTTTTTACCTACGCTGCTCTCTGTAGCGTACGTGACTTTTCACCTACGTTGCTCTCTGAAGCGTGCGTGACTTTTCACCTACGCTGCTCTCTGTAGCGTGCGTGACTTTTCACCTACGCTGCTCTCTGGCGTGCGTGACTTTTGCGTACGCTGCACCCTGAACCCCTTGCTTAACCCATTGGCTCTTGGAGTTTTGGTCTTATTTCTTTAAGCTTAGCTTTTATAGCCCTGTATATTGATATTTTATTAGATATTTTACGTCCATTTTATATCCTTACGCCTTTTGTAATGAACTTGATTTTACTTAATATGTTTGGAATGACTATTGTACATGGCGTGGTATGACAAGGAACTACCATAACATGACAGTAACCCGTAGTGGTGCACTCCTGACATGACTAACCTGACATGATAGTGGCCCGTCATGGCGCACTCCTGACAAGTACCCTAACATGATTTATCTTGATAACTTAACTTGACCTGCCTTGACACCGTGGGTAGTTCTTTCTTGCTTGCTTGTTAAATCCACTTGTCCTGTCTTACATCATGTCTAGGATGGAACTCCTGAGTACCACGGTCAGGAGTACCTACTAAAATGGATTAAGGTTAATAACTAGAATAACACAGTAGTCATGAAGAGATGACACAGCTACGGGCAATCCCGTTACCTGGGCGCTCTTGGGATCTGTAGCCTGCCGTCGAGTAGGGCACATTTCCAGCACACCGTCGCGTGTTGCACCCTCTAAGTCACCTAAGGGTACATTTGTCTTCTGGGCGATGTACCCACCTGAATTCAACCCCTAATTTTGACCTGGGTAACCTGGATGGTCTGCAGGGCTTGTGGCTGTGGAACAATCTCACTGCATCTTATTAGTAATTAGGCCTGTGATAACCCTAGTTAGTTAAAGTAGTAAGCCGTAGTATCTGTTTTGCCATGATTGATTGAATGAGGTATAACCAGTCTAGCCATGTCTTGATCCAGTACAAGATTGCCTCCTGTCTTGATTTCCGGCATTATTATCTTGTCGATAAATGGTAGGAATCCAAGTTCTGTTCAGATGAAGGGTTACAACCCCGGTCCTTGTTTGGTTTACGGGTTGTAACCTGGCTATCGGAATAGTCCCATGGTTATCTTGTCGTATATCATCTTGATATGTTTTTCGTAATTCTAGTTTTAATATTAGATTTTCTTGTGCTGATTGCTGGCTTTGTTCTTATTTTGTGGCCTCCTTGTGGCACTTGCTCTTTCTGGGGTTGACCCAGCTGGTTTTGTGTGGCCAGATTTCGGAGCAGCTTCCGAGGATCTACCAAGCTTCCAGCCCAATGGTGGCGACTAGAAGGAACCCGGGCTACGAGTGGGTTTTTATTTCGCTCACTCTATTGTAAAACTATTCTTTTGAGGCGTTTAGCCAACGAGTACCTGTTAGCTCGATGCACTTTACTTACTGTCTGCCTACGGGCTGTAAACATGATTAACAAATCCTAGGGTTGATCGTGTATGACTTAACTCTTGCTAGTCCACGTATTTTGTACGACTAGCTTCATGATCAGCTGAATATGTAATATTTGGGACGCCTTATTATTGTATATTTAATGATCATACATCTTGCGACCTTACTTACTTGCTTCTGATTGAGACATTAGGCTTGTTCATGACCATAAGAGACTGTTGGATTGTAGTAAACCCTCATATTTCTAGACAGCCGTGACCGTATATCAAGGTGGTTTCCATTTCAATATACGTAGCTGGCTGTGTCTGCCCCTGCTCTCCAGTATTCTGGTTCTGGGGCGTGACATTTGGCCAGCCACTTTGGGAGAGGATAGGCTCAAGTTCATTTCATTATTCTCATCCACACTCTCTCTCTCTTGTTCTTCCTCAAATTTCTAGAGAGAAATCCCTAGCAATTTCTCTACCAAATCCTTCTATTTTGCCACCAAATCTTCTTCTTTCCTTCTCCATTCTAGCCAAGGAGGAAGCTACCCAAGTTTGGGAGGATTCAGAGCTCGTTCGTGTCCTTTTGGAATCTCTACGTGTCGGTGTCGCTCCGGAAAGGCTTTTCTTCGATTCGATCTACCAGGAGGTATAAATCCCTTCTCCTTTTCATTTGCTCATGCATATAGGTCTATTTTGAACCCATAGGAATGACCCCCATGGTTGTATCTCCATTTGTGTCCATTTCGTGTCCATTTGGAGGTCATAGGAGTGTCCTTTGTGTTGTGGTTGTGTCCATGTGGGAAAATCCCAAATTTGGATACACTATGTGTTATTGTTATGTATGAATGAATTATTACATGTTTAATCTCATATTTTTGTATTGGAGATGTGTTCTATAGTGTCTCATATATATATATTAGTGTAGAGAGTGAGTTCTTGATATATTATGTTATATACTTGTGTTTTTTTGTCTCAAACTACCCAGATCCGTTATGATTTTTATCCACGTTTTTAATTTCAGCCCTAACTTAGAAATGTCATAACTTCTAGCTCAAAGCTCGGTTTAATCTTCTGTTTTCTTTAAAAGAAGCGTATTGAAGTTAGCTTTCCAAAAACATGTATTAATAGGCCTAATTCTTTCTGTAACTTTTTGGAGAATTATTTGAGTGTCAGCTGTACGAAAGACAAACGCGTTCTCGGTGTTTTCGCGATTCCGGGAGTTTTCGGAGACAAAAACGCGATCCGTTTGAAGTTTCGGAAAGCTAACACATAGATCTATAACATACTTTAATCCTAGATTTTAATTCATGCTGAGATGGTACAGTATTGATTATTAGTAGGAGTTACTATTCGGCATATGCATTTTGTGCACCCTTGTGTGTAATATAATGTTCTATTTGATTTTAACCCATGTTAATGTATATACATTATGTAATTAAATAGAGAATGCAAGCATGAGTAAATGTTTAAATAAATGATGTATGAGGTCTAAGTATCCTATCTAATGTAAGCATGTATAAGTATGGCTTGTAATGAATATGTAGGTTCCATAGTATGTAATGTATGGTGCATATAGTGGTGCAAGAGAATAAATGAATGATGAATGAATGCAAGCATGAATGTAATGTAATAATAGATGTAATATATGCAATATACAAGTTAATGAGATGTAATGTTCTATGTTAACACAAATCCTATATTACCTTATGTACCCCCTTACACTATGTTGACACTATCACACTTGACACATTGTTCACTTACACTTTGACACTCTTTGATATGTATACACTATGTATGCCCATTTAACCCTCACTTGCCCCTTTGCCATGTTCACATACACACACATAGCCTCTTAAATAAGTATTTATGAATATAGTTAACTTTGCTATGTATGTATATTATATATATGTTAGCATATTGTGTTGTAATATATAAGTTTATATAACCATTTGAAATGCCATAATTATAGACCTAATATTGAATACCAATATATGCATGTGTATATATGTGTAGACATATATAGCTTAAAGTAATAGATTACCTAGTGTATATCTAATATGAATTCTTGCCTATTTGAGTATTGAATAATTGCATGCTATATAGAGTTGGGTGTATGTTGGCTTGTATAGCCTTGTATTGATGTGTGCTTGCTAGGATAGTCTTGGTTAGGCCTAGTAAGACTTGCTGGGTTAGGACATGACCAAGTTTGACCTAGTTTGACTAGTGCAGTTGACTAGAGTTGACCAAGGGTTGACTTTGGCCTAGTTTGACCTAGATTCATGTAGAATGCATTATAGTGCTTTATATTACCCTTCTGGACATGTTGTGACTTATTCTGTTCTAATTAGGAGCCAGACACCTCTTATCGGGCAGTATCTTTACCTTGGACATTCAGATATCAGGCGAGTACATTCTCTGATCATTTCATATCCTGCTTAGAACTATTTCCTGCAGTAGGTTACTTTACTTGTACTGTCACGTTGGTCACACGGATTGGTACTATACGGATTCCTTCTTGAGATGTTATCCTTAGGGAGCATCGGGTACTACATATTCTGTGCGTTTCACTTACATGTCGTATCATTATGCTTCACAGGTTCTTCGATCACTTGTGACATATACTCTTATGATCACAGAGTCTCCTAGAATCTCTTATCCCATTCACTGGGTATCCTAAAATCTCCTAGAATCCCCATTTTTGGGACTTCCATGTACCACCCTTCGGGGGCTTTGCGTGGAATCATAACATACTTGGTTGGATCCTTGTGTACTGATTGGGGGTACGGGGGAGTAGAAGTACACATGTGAATACTATCCAAGTAGTGTAGTATGAGAATCTCTTCCATAGTGTAGCATCAGAATCTCCTATGCCATTTACATGTCTATATTGTACTCTGACTCACTAGCCACATGTTAGTTCTCTATTTATAGTAGATATTTTTATTACAGCTCTCTCTCTCTGTTTACATACAACATTTCTTTCAGTACCTGTATCTTATTTTACTGCATGATTATATTTTCTAACCTGCTATGAACTGTTGAGATATAATGTGCTCGCTCCTGTCCTGACTGGACCTGTTGATAAATTTTACAGATAGCTTGGAGGTTGCCTGCTAGCCTAGAGGAGACACTTTAGAGGTTGTTTAGATAGTTATTTTATTTGTCTGGAGTTGTATTTACTTTGTAGATTACTGTATTTGAGTTCTGAGTTGTATTTCTGGGTTTATGTATCTTAGACACTTAGACTTCTATCTGTTGTATCTCTTTTCGATTTTATGTTTTATTTATCTTCCTTTATGATCTACCTTAGATGTGATTGAGTTTACATTCTGCTATGTCACCCCCATTCGGGGAGTATAAACTGTTTAGTCTTATACTGTTAGATGCATTGAGACCTAGGACAGCGTTCTACCGCCGACACTGCGGCGAAGGCTGGGCGTTGTTACGTTCTTGTACCCTAACTCTAGGGTGCAGGTCGTGACACGTGGCGTGGAGCTCGCTTGGATGCATCGAGGCACGGAGTTCCTTGGCGATTCAAAGCATGCAGCCGCATGGAGTCAAGACTTATACGGGACATAATTTATGGACGTCGCCTTCCAAAGCATCCGCTGGCTCAAGACATGTATTGAGAGATGAGAGAGAGCTGAGTGACTTGTAATGTGAGATGAGTGAGCTTGAGTGAGCTTGAGAGACTTATAATCTTGGCCTTGTGCCCCATTGTAACCTTTGTTTCAATATCAATAAAGAGCTTCTTTTGAATAACTTGTGTTTTGTTCTAATTTTTGCTGCTAGTATTCAATGTCTTTGCATGGGACTTCTGTGCGACGACCCCGTCACAGCCGCTGAAATCGGCCGTTATGGAACCTGCCTTGCACGAGCGCAATCTAGGCTCGTACAGAATCATGCCTTAGCGAGGACGATCGCTCTTACGGGAGCGGGGCGTGACATAATGGTATCAGAGTACGGCTTTACGTCCTTGGACTTTTGATTGAATTCTTTAACTCTGATATTTCTGCGAACTCTGAATGTTGCTTCCATATATTGATATCGTTGGTACGCTCTCTCTCAAATGTTCCACGGGATGTCCATACAATAAGTCTAACTATTTTGCAAAACGTAGGAGAACAGCTTTTGACAAAACAAAAAGATGGTTCGCGTAAGCACGGTTGGCTAAGTCGGGCTGGGCATATACACCAAAGTTGCATCGACCTTAGAAAAGTCGAGTACGGGATTCGTAATATTTTGAGCTAGAATGAGTTGAACTCGATTGAGTAAAATGGGATGATTATCGATAGGGGTGCTATCGAACGACGATGTTATCGTCGATGCGATATAGGTGAACGTGCTTAAAATTTAAGGAATCGTTCGAACGAAAATTCGAGGAGATAGAATTGTGAATCGAATGATAAGTTGAAGATTTGTTGAATGACTTCATCCCTGAGTGGTATATGCGATAGCCTCAGGGATGTCGATCGATTGAGGTTTCGGGGTGTCGATGAGTCTATCAGCAAGCGTCGTGCGTATGCAAAGCCTTAGATTGAGTGTCGTTGAACAAGTTGTAGTCTTGAAGATTTGACGAATTGATTCGAACAACCTAGAATTTACGTGCATGAAACGTGCACGGGATTGAGGATTGCGCAAGTATGAAACGCGAAAATGATCGAGTACATGAAACTGAATCGAAGAAAAGTTAAGGTGTACAAAAGGATGACTTATTCGAGAATCGTATACGAAAGTTAGCACGATCGAAAGATAGCGTGCATGAAAAGTTGAATTTTGAAGTTACGTAATGACTCTAAGGATTGGATTGAATGTCGTTCGATGAATTGAGTTAGCAAAGGGACGATGCGAATTGAGGAAATACGTTGGTCGATGACTTAGACGGATGAATAATACGCAAATTTGGGTTTGAGGAAAAAGTTGATGTTGTGAATGATTCGAGTGATAATGATCGAAATTGAATTTGAATATTGAGGAGATTATCCAGTCGGACGATGGCATCATTCGTATGACTCGAAATTGGTTACAAAGGAGGATCGTCAGGTTATGCATATAGTCGATGGTATTGAGACGTATCAAAGATCGATATGCGATAACTCCGGGGTACTCTAACTCGGCGAATGACGATCGTGCAAGTGTTATTGTTCGGTTGGATGCTATACTTAGGATTTTGATTGAGATGAATGCCGGATGAAAATAAAAGTGTCTTGATGGTTACGCGGATAACCAAAGCGTCGACAATTCCTGTCTTGCGCGAACGTAACTCTAGCCTCGCACATTCGTCACATCGGATTTGAGGCGATCGTTCGCGTGAGCGCTGACATGGTGATTCATGTCGCAGGAATGATCGAACTCAAAAAATCAGGATGCAACAACCTACTTCTCAGCAAAGACAGTTCCATTCCCTCCAGCAATCTCAAGTGCAGAGTCCACCACCTCCACAGCAATACTCCTGTGCTACACTCTAATTAGGGCAAAAAAATCAATCTCCTTCATCCCAACAACATCAAAATCAGCAGCCACACTAGTCTCATCGCTTCGACAGTCCAGACCTGTTCAACAGTCAAATTGGAAAGGTAAAAGCAATGGACAGCGTAGGCGTCGATAATGGAATTTGCTGACCGGGTTATCTTTGATTTGCTTTGATTGTCTCGACTTGTCGATTTGCTGCGAAGGAAAATTTGATGATGTTAGGACTGGCGATTGACGAATAAAATAAACTTGAGGATTGAGTAGGTCCAATCTGCACATCGAGAATGAATTAGTCTAGACACAAAACAAGAGTTACGTCCCGATGAGGATAATTATCCCGCGGAAGCGTGCATGGTGATTCATGCCCACCGTAGATAATCAGAATCGCGTGAGATCAGGGCACAACATATTGTTAAGCTAGACAACCTCATGATCGATTACGTGAATTGGAATAGATGACTTAGAAAATGTGGAATGTAAAATTTTGGTTAGCGACGAATTGCGTCATAGCGTGCTTGAATTGAGAAGGATTGATAGGCGAACTATATCGAACGTATTTGAAGAGATAGACTATGCAAAGATGGTTTGTTGAACGAGCGATATTAAGATGTCAAGGAATTGGTTGAACGTAAGTTGTCGTAGGATGGCTTTGCTGAATGACTCGGACCCCGTACGACGAATATTGGGATGTGTGTAGGAAATCTATGCTCGAAGTTTAGAAATCGGAATGATGCGAGATTGGGTAGAAAAATACGGTACTATCAACTTGGTTTGACCTTAGGATGGGGTCAGTATTAATATCGTTGTTTGGAAACTATGATTCCAATACTGACGGAAAGACATAGCCTAGCGGTTAGGCAGACGTTCCGGTACGGAGCAATAGGAATTGTGGATGCACCACTCGCGAGTATCGGTTGACATACATGTATATCAGGTGTTGGCCCATTGGTCATATGGTCAACCTGATTTTAATAATTGATCAAACTCTGTCTGGATATACAAAGCTAGTTGGGACATCTCGGATTCTTGGACATAAGCCAGATTGGCTATCCACTCCGTTCAAGACTGAAGATCTGTTTGCCTACTCGAGTCTGTATTTCCTATACAATGTAATTTTCATTTTATTTGAGTCTAGGAATTTGTTGTACACCGAGTCGTACTGGAAAATAGGCTATCCCTAAATAATTCAAAATGTTTTTAAAAAAATAACCTATCAAAAAGGTTTACAAAAAGGTTTTCAAAAAGGTTTTCAAAAATCACCAAAACCTATTTTTAAAACCCTAACCTAACCCTGACAGAACTCGGCCAGAGTTCGGCCAGAGTTCGGTTGGTGGCCGTTGTAATTTTGAATCTCTGGAACTTGGTCTTCCTGCAGTTGCAGATTTGACCGAGATTTGCTCAAAGAGTTCTGCCCGAATTCTGCCCGAATTCTGACAGAAGTCTGCCTTTGGAACTCCTATAAATAGAGAAGGATTTCGATCATTTCAACTCACTCATTCACTTTCAATCTTCTCTCTATCTAAAGCTTTCAGACTTCCAAAGAGTTTTCTAGAGCTTTCAATTTCAGATCCCAAGCTAGTTACAATCCTCTAGTCAATTTGCCAATACGGTACGGTCTAGAAGTTTCTGAGAGATTGTAATCAGAAGGCTTGATTGAAGAATACCTCTTCACATTTGAAGTTGGACGAGTTCTTCGTATCAAAGCTCACGTTGTAGAAGTTGCAAGGACTTCGTAAGAAAACTTGTGGTTTTTTCCAATAGTGGATTCAACTGGTAGCAAGAGTTCTACCGACTGGATTAGTCCTCAACAGAGGGATACCAGTATACATCGCTGTCTTTGCGTTTGCTCTCTTAACTCTGTCTTTACATTATTTTAGTTGTGATTAATATTCTGTGATTGTGCTGCTAACTTTTTTAATTAGCATTATTCCGCTGCCAACTCTATTCACCCCCCTCTAGAGTATTACGCTTTACTATTTCGTTCCTATAATTGGTATCAGAGCGGGTGTTACAGGTAAAGCAAATGTAACAGTGCAATTATTTATTCATTTTAATTAACTGTTATATAGATCACAGCACAACACATGGCAACTGTAAAATTCACAAGTGAAGGCCAGGCCACAAATAGACCCCCACTGTTTGATGGTACGAATTATACATATTGGAAAACACGGATGAGTTTCTTCTTGAAATCTCTTGATTTTGATTTATGGTCCATTGTTCTTGATGGCTATCAAAAGCCACCTCGTATAAATGTCGATGGAGTTTTAGTTGAAAAACCCCATAGCAGATATACAGAGGAAGAAAAAAAAAAGGCCAGTCTTGACGCACGTGCCATTAATGTTCTCTTTTGTGCTTTAGACAGAACTAAATTTAACAGGATGTCTATCTGCACAACGGCTAATGAAGTATGAAAGCTACTCGAAGTCACACATGAAGGCATGACTCAAGTCAAGGAATCTAAAGTCACCAGACTTACTCAAGAGTACGAGGCGTTCAAAATGAAGCCCAACGAAACAGTTACACAAATGTTCAAGAGGTTCTTGGATATTGTAAATCCTTTGTCCTCCCTAGGCAAAGATTACAGTAACCATGAAAAGATTCGCAAACTCCTGCGAGCTCTCACCAAGAACTGGATTCCAAAGGCTACTGCAATCATTGAAGGGAACGACCTCACAACTATGTCCCTCGAAGTACTCATGGGTAAGCTACTCACTCATGAACTGGAGCTACAAGATTTTGAAGAGCCTGCACCAAAGGAGAAGACTATCGCCCTCAAGACTCAGCACAGAAAAGCTGCTAAAGATGACTCAGACAGCAGTGGATCTGACGCTGAAGATCAAGCACTCCTAGCAAGGAAGTTCAAAAGATTCATGAGACATGAGAAGAGAGTCAAAGAGAACAACAGCAACAACTGGTACCAAGAAGATGCTGTCTGCTATGGCTTCAAGAAGAAAGGACATATGAAGAAGGACTGTCCCACCAACTCATCATCGAGCAAGAAGAACAACAGGTATGAAAAGGACAACCTGAAAAGATCAACATCTCGGAAATATGCCAACACCGGCATATGGCATGAGAGTGAAGCCAGCGACTCATAAGACGAACACTCAGAGGACGCTGCAAATGTATGCTTCATGGCAACCGATCAGGTACCTACTAAACCTGTAGAAACTTATGATGACTTCACCTTTGAGCAATTAGGAGATGCCTTCAGTGACCTGATGACTGATTACAGAAAACTACGTAGTAAGTATCAGACCTCTAAGAAGGTACTCAAAAAGTACAAAGGTGAAATAGGTAGACTTACCGACCTACTAGCTGAGGTTAGAAATAATGTTAGTGAGTCTGGTGAGCTTTCTTCAATAAAGCTCTTATTACATGAGACTACCAAGTCATCTGAAGAGAAAAACAAAATTATTGACCAACTCAAGGAAGAACTTTCTATGGAGAAGAAAAGTCTTCGATGTGCACAAATCAGAATGGAAACACTTACTTTTGATTATACTAAGTTGTATGACACTTCCAAAAGATTGGAAATTAGGTTAGGAAAACAGCCTGAGCCTGCTGCTTCCTACCCTAACACGTGTCACTTACCGAGAAATCGGAACATTCCCAAGCCAAACACTGTCAGACCTAACCCTATCAAACCTTTACCCCAAAAGGTTAAGCCCAAACAAGATTATAGGTATGCTTCCTTCTACACTAGAAAACCCAAACCTACCAACCATGCACACCATTCAGCTTTCAACACTCGACATACACAATGTCATTATTGTGGCCTCATTGGTCATATATCATCTTCATGTAGAATGAGAAAGCTTGTAGATTTAAATGTTTATGCTTGGATACCTAAAGCTAACAATTCAGGACCCTACAAGAAATGGGTACCAAAGGTTTCATCTGCAAACTGTTTTGTAGGTGGAACACCCTTCACATGCTAGAAGTAAATGGATCCTCGACAGCGGTTGCTCACGACATATGACCGGTGACGCTACCCTATTTGCAACACTGTCGAAGAAAAAGAAGGAAGGCTATGTCTCCTTCGGTAATAATTTGAAAGGGTACATTATTAGTATCGGTAATGTTGGTAAGTCTTCCTATCATGTAATTAAGGATGTCTGTCTGGTTACCGAGTTGAAACATAACCTACTCAGTATAAGTCATCTAGCTGATCATGGTTATGGCATCAACTTTGGCAAAGACAAATGTACTATAGTTGATAGCTCAACTGGTAGTACTATCTTTGAAGGTATCAGGGAAGACAATATATATGTTTTCTATTTGTTAGAAGAAACTAACATTTCAGGTAGATGCTTAATGGCCAAGAGTGATGAGAGTCATCTGTGGCATATGAGACTCGGTCACGCTAATATGGATACAATATCAAGATTATCCACAAAGAAGCTAGTACGCGGTTTACCGGACATTACATTCAAAAAGGATTCGGTATGCAGTCAATGTGAAAGGAACAAAGCTACCAGATCCACTTTCAAGTTAGTAAACGCAGTATGTACTACTAGACCTCTACAATTGCTTCATATGGACTTATTTGGTCCTAGCAGAGTTGCTAGCCTCGGAGGTAAACTTTATGCTTTCGTAATTGTAGATGATTTCTCTAGATACACGTGGGTATATTTCTTGACACGCAAGAATGATGCATTATCCGAATTTGTCGCCTTTTGCAAGAAAGTTTAGAATAAAAAAGGTTACATGATCACTCGCATTAGAAGCGATCATGGTGGCGAATTCGAGAATGCTGATTTTGAGCAATTTTATGACATACACGGTTTTATACACGAGTTCTCCTGCCCTAGGACTCCACAACAAAATAGAGTTGTGGAACGTAAGAACAGAACTCTAACCGAAATAGCCAGAGTGATGTTAAACCAGTTTAGTCTACCCAAATATTTCTGGGCTGAAGCTGTCAACACAGCTTGCTTTGTTCTCAATAGAGTTCTAATTCGACCCAAATCGAAGAAGACTCCATTTGAGTTATGGTTTGATAGAATTCCCTCAGTTTCATACTTTAGAATTTTTGGTTGTAAATGTTTTATTCTTAACACAAAAGACAATTTGGGAAAATTTGATAAAAAGGCCGATGAAGGTATATTTTTAGGTTATACGACCAAGAGCAAAGGATACATAGTCTTCAACAAATGTACCATGATCATCGAAGAGTCAATCAATGTCACCTTTGATGAATTAAATCAAATGACGATTGATGACAATGACGAAGATACATCTGTACCAAGCTCAACTCCAGCTGATTCTCAACCAAGCTCTGCACTAGCTGAACCTCCTAGAGAAGATCCAGGAACCAACTACCTTCAGAATGAAGCAAAAAGGTTAAAATTTACAGCTAATCATCCAAAGGATTTGGTAATTGGTGATATTACCAAGGGAGTAAGTACTCGTACATCCTGTAGAGATATTGTTTCTAGTGTTGCATTTATTTCACAGCTAGAACCCAAAACTATTGATGAAGCATGTAGTGATAGTTTTTGGATAGATGCTATGCAAGAGGAATTAAACCAATTTGAACGGAATTAAGTTTGGGAACTTGTTCCCAGGCCTGTTGATCATCCGGTCATTGGCACCCGTTGGGTATTCCGAAACAAACTGAATAAGAATGGTTTAGTGACTCGTAATAAGGCTCGACTCGTAGCTCAAGGATGCAATCAAGAAGAAGGTATCGACTACGATGAGACTTATGCCCCAGTTGCGAGATTAGAATCCATTCGCATGTTATGTGCATTTGCATGTTTTCATGATTTCATGATTTCAAACTTTTTCAATGGATGTGAAGAATGCTTTTTTAAATGGATTTATAAAAGAAGAAGTTTTTGTAGCACAACCTCCAGGTTTCACGGATTTCAAAAACCCAGATCATGTTTTCAAGTTGAAGAAAGCTCTATACGGTTTAAAACAAGCCCCTCGTGCTTGGTATGATCGTCTAAGCTCTTTTCTACTTGACAACGGTTTTTCAAAAGGGAAGGTTGACACTACACTGTTTATTAAATCTTTTAATGGCAAGCTGCTTTTAATTCAAATCTATGTTGATGATATTATATTTGGATCTACTGATGAATCTCTGTGTCAAGAATTTTCTAAGTGTATGCAGAATGAGTTTGAGATGAGCATGATGGGAGAATTGAAATTCTTTCTCGGACTGTAAATCAAACAAACTGATAATGGGACATTCACAAAATCAAGCCAAGTACACAAAAGACTTGCTAAAGAAGTTCGATCTGGACAATGTCAAACCTATTGGCACTCCAATGGCAACTTCAACAAAGCTTGATTCAGATGAACAAGGCAAGCCAGTCGAAACTCGTAAGTATCGAGGTATGATTGGTAGTTTACTTTACTTAACTGCTAGTCGTCCAGATATAATGTTTAGTGTTTGTCTGTGTGCACGTTTTCAAGCTAACCCAAAGGAATCACATCTGTCCGCAGTTAAGCGTATCTTCTGATACCTTAAGGGCACTTCTTCTGTTGGCTTGTGGTATCCCAAAACTAAATCCTTTGACCTTATCGATTATTCGGAAGCAGATTTTGTTGGATGCAAAGATGACAGAAAAAGTACAAGTGGCACATGTCATTTCTTAGGCAAAGCTTTAGTCTCTTGGTTTAGTAAAAAGCAAAATTCTGTAGCCCTATCAACAACAGAGGCTGAGTACATCGCCGCAGGACGTTGTTGCGCTCAGATTTTGTGGATGAAACAAACCCTAGAAGACTATGATTTATTTTACAC
>JANAVB010037681.1:0-99024 GCA_029216955.1 Iris pallida
AAGTTTAAAAGGTTGGTTGGGATTCGAACTTGAAGTCTTAAGGGTTATCGGGATTTTAATTAAGGGGTAACACTGAGTCTCGAAGAGGAGATAATGAGTGATCGAGTTGGTTATGTTTTAGATTCAGAATGATTGAAGAATATTGCTTGGGTGAATTTGCCCTAGGACTAAGTTGCCCGTATGTGGGCAAGTATAGTTGCCCAATGTTTAATGAGTAGGAGCATGAAGCGAAGTACGAATGGTTAAGTTTTAGGATACTGTCGGATTGTTTGGAAATGGTATAGTATTTGATGAATTTGGCTAAGGCATGAGTGCGACT
This sequence comes from Iris pallida, assembly GCA_029216955.1. Classification (NCBI taxonomy): domain Eukaryota; kingdom Viridiplantae; phylum Streptophyta; class Magnoliopsida; order Asparagales; family Iridaceae; genus Iris; species Iris pallida. Next base: position 320 of record JANAVB010037681.1, read on the forward strand.
CAAATTAAGAAAATAAATAAGAAGTTGTGTTCGAGAGATAATGAATGTTCTGCCAGGTGGATTCAAAAGTCGAGTATAGAGTGATATAGTTGTTGATGAGTTTGTACCCAGAAAGTTTCGATGACTAAACTTTTTCTGAGTAGTGTATTATATAGTGTCCCGCACAGCTATATTCAACATGATAAATCAATAGGCGTAACGACGTTCGGACTTGGCTATCCAGTGACTTGCTCGGAGTCTCTCTCGTTCAAGGCAAGTCCTCGTTCAGGTGGGTAGCATCGATGAACTTATATCTGCCTTGCTTTCACCCTTAATAAAATAGATGTCACGTGCTCATTTTCTTACGCACTAAGTAGGTATGCTAATAAAAAAGATGAACCCACATAGGTAAGGGAATAATCCCATCTTGTACCATATTGTGTAGAACATGGAAATGTTAAACTGACTACCTTGATAATGCTTGACACTATATTTTTAAAGTGACACTCACCCTATCGATTTCACGGCTTGCATAAAGTAGAATTTCTTATGTTGTTACATAGAGTATCGACTTGTTGTCATAGTCTATACGCTCACGTGGTTTTGATGCATAGCATATAAAATATAACAATGTTTAGAGTACTTTGTGGAAAGACGATTATCATATCAAGTAGTTGTTCTTGAGTTGAGATGAGAATAGGGTTTAATTTAGTGTGACATGAAGGCTATCCAAAGGTTGTTCCTGGGCTCAGAGGTGTGACATAGAAAGTTCTCAGGATCGTGGGTCACCGAGGCAATCCCTGGTTTGGGAGCTTCCTAGAGATGGAAATCTTGAGAGGAACAAAGGTTTGATTCGTATTGTCAGTAAGGCCATGCATTTATGTTCAGTCTAGATATTATCGTGGGTTCCTGGCCAATGAGAACTTGTTCATAATATTTCAGTTCCTCAAACGAATCGTCGGGGCACCGGGATCATGTCGGCCTCGGAGAAACAAGGGATAGCTGAGCTGGTTAATGCATCGGGTAATTCGAGAACTTTCAGGGGGGCTAGCTACCTGTGCTGAAAGGATCGTGTAACCCTAGATATATCCAAGATGGAGTGTCGCCAGTGACTTACATGTAGATTGAGTCGGCGTGCTAGCGGTAATCCGTGTGTATGTCATTGTTTGAGTCAATAGATGGATTTACGACACACAACACAACTATTAAGTCTAAGATTTGGTTTTTGTAAAGACACGTGTTATGATACAATGTGTGAGAGTATAGTTTGATAACATGGCACTAGATCTGGATGTTATAAAAATGTACGATTGTGTTTTAAACAGGGAAGACCGGAAGGTCAGTATGAGTAAGATTTACTCTATCTTGTAGCAGGTCACGATGTTGCGACACAAGTAGGCTTTATTGTTTATGCCATTAAACTGATTCTAAGATAAGACAAGAAAGACCACTAAAATCATAGTGCGTACTGACTAAAATAATATGTTGCTTTTGTATGGATGGACGAGATGCCTCCCTACCAGTGCATTCTTATGTAATGATGTCCTACCAGTTTGCATGCAAGATACATGTAGTAACTCATTCGGGGCGGAGCTCGCTTGGACGCGTTGAGGTATGGAGTTTCCTTGGTGTTTCGAGGTGTGCAACTGCATTGAAGACTTCACGTGTATGGCACATAATGTATGATCATCGCCTATTGTAATCTTCTTCATGTTGTAAGCCTCAGGGCATGAGTAGATGTAATTGAAAGATGAGAGAGAGAGAAAAAGAGAGCTTGAATGATTTAAATCTTGGCTTTGAGCCGTTGTAACATTTTGTTTCAATAACAATAAAGATGATTTTTTCTATATAATTTGTGTTGATTTAACTTTTCTGTTTGGAACTTCTGTATGACTCTGTAAAATAACTGCTTAATCGGCTGTTTCATTATTCGCCTTGTACGAGTGCAACTTAGGCTCGCACGACATCATGCCATAGCGAGGATAATCGGTTCTGCAGAACCTGGGCATGACAATCTCTATCCCAAGGATAACATAAGCATCTCCCATCTTCTTTATACTAAATTTGGATAAAAGAAACTTCTTTGTCTCTGTGATACAATCTAGATTCGTTTCCAAAATTAGCATATCGTCCATATAGAGAGACACAATAACCCCTCTTCCATCAGTGAACTTAGTTTACGCATACTTATATGTATCGCTGAATTTGTTGTCGTTTGATCTAATAATATTATTAACTTCTCATACCACATCTTGGGAGCCTACTTTAGACCGTACAAATTTGTTTCTAACTTATATACTTTTTCTTCAAGCCTCTTGATGACAAAGCCTTATGGTTTCTTCATTTAAATCTCTTTGGTCAAATCTTCATTCAGGAATATTGTTTTGACATCCATCTGATGAAGCACCAACTTGTGAATTATACCTAGAGCAATAAGCATATTGATAGTTGTCATCTGCACAACTGGAGCATAGATATCAAAATAGTCGATCCTCTGCTTGTGAGAAAATACTTTAGCTTGTGATAGTTGTCATCTGCACAACTGGAGCATAGATATCAAAATAGTCGATCCTTTGCTTGTGAGAAAATACTTTAGCCACCAATATAGTCTTGAATTTATCAACAGTTTTGTCGTCCTTAATCTTCATCTTAAAGATCAATTTGCATCCGATGGATTTATCTCCTTTAGGCAGATTGACTAACATCCAAACGTATGCGTGTATGCACGACATATGCAGTTATGCGTAGTTATACGTATATATGCAAATGCGAAACATACGGGGCTATGTGCCACAATGTGCATCCGCGTGTCCGTAAATCTATGTGCATATGTTGCTCTGTTTTGCGCATACTCGAGCTGTGCAGCTTGCACGTATATGCGCTGATTATAGGAATTTTGAGTATCAATCCTATTTTTTGGGAGTTGGTACTTTAGTCCCAAATCAGTCAGGATTGGAAATGGGGTTGCCACCGCTCTCTATAAATAGAGTCATCTTGTCTTCTTTTTGAAAAATATAAGAAAAATAAAAAATAGGTACAAAGAGTCCGTTCGAGTCACACACATGGGTGACTATGAACATTTCAGAAGCTCTTTTGTAAAATTGTTGGCTCCTGAGAGCAGGTCATCGATAGAGGGCGAATCGGTGGTCTTCACCACCCTAGCAAGAATAATTTTTATTCTAACTTCTTGTCCTTCCTTCTTCTAGTTGTAAACGTTCTATCTCAATTGCAACTGCGTTCGCAAGGAAGATCGACCTCTATTTTGTTATACGTTATATTTCAATTGTAACTGCGTTTGGAAAGAAGAACATGATTGGTTATTGTTAGTTTAAATAACTTGAGTTTTAATCAACTTCGTTGGAATTAGTTCTTCCAAGGAACAAGTTTTTTACGTGAAGCTCTGGACCCCGACAACAATATCATGATCAAACAGAGAGCATACTATAAAATCTCTAAATCTTTATTCCTGGTCCCTGTGATTCATCTTTGATCTACCTCGAGACTGATATTTTTTTATACATTTTCTTTAAAAAAGATGGAAGAAAATAAATAATGAAATTGATAATAAATTAATAATAGTTTATTTTACATTTCTATTTTAACAGTGCGAGTTATCTTATTTTCTAAAGAAGACTTTAGAAGCGAGTATGTATGTCACTGTAACGCCCCACTCCTAAAATACATAGGACTAGGATACGTATACATGCCAGCTACGTATCAAGTGGACTCCAGTCCAGCTCGAATACGTATAAGCTATCTTGGTTTTCTAAAACTATCTATCAAATCTGTCCGCCCCTGTTTTTCAAATTTGGTTTAATTAGTTTTAATTAGATGTTAATGACCTAGTTAGCTTTAAAATGATTTATTATAATTATTGGGAAATTTTCTAGAATTTTTAAATGAGTTTTAATTACAAAAATGTAAGTTTGCAATTTTATAAAATATTTTAAATGAGTTTTGCAATTATTTAGATTGTTTAAATGCTGCTTGCAATTTTCTAAATGTTTTATGCAAATTTAATTTGCATATAAACAGAGCGGGAGGGGATTTGCAAATTCGTTTTTGCATTAGACAGTGGGAAGGACCTAACTGTAATTACCTAAAACCTAGGGGCCTTGCTACAAATTACCATCCCCTCCACGACTTTCTCTCTCCTCCCGTACCTGGCCCCGACGACCGACGACCGACGACCGCCACGGCGACACCGACCTAGCCCACTTCAACCGCCCTATCCTTCCTATAAATACTCCCCGGCCGAAACCCTAACCCTAGTTTATTTTTCGACCACCCCAGCCCATCTCTACCCCACTTTACCTTGCCGAACCCTAATTCCGGTGACCCCCAGCACCACCTCCACAGCCACCTTCACCGCCATTGACCACCACCGACGTGTTCGTCGAAGTAAGGCAAGTACAGCGCCACCCCAGCGCCGCGACCACAACGCCCCTAGCCGCCGGAAGCCCCCTCGACTTCAAACCACGACGCCGGATACGAAGATAACAGCCCCAAAACCGTATCGTGTGTGTCCCAAACTCACGCATGATGTTCGCCTGGACACGTGGAACCTAACAGTAGGGTTGGACACGCGTTAGTAGTATCGTGCGTGTCATGCTGGGCGCAGACACACGACACTGGGTCAGATTCATTGCTCGTGTCCTTAACAGTCTGGATACGAAGCCGAACTGTTACTTAGATTAATGGGTTAACGGTTTTAGTTTTGTGTTATCGGGTTTGAAAACCCATTAGCTTAAACCCTAATAAATCTAACCCAAACCCTTTCCCTAACAAATGACTCGGGCTGACCCCCTTGCCAGCCAGAGCGCGCTAAACACCCCCCCTGCCCTGGCCGAGTTCGAACCCCACTTTCCTGTTTTATTTTGATTTGTTTTGTTTTGTTTTACTTTTATTATTATATATATGTATATATGTATATATGTATTTATATATATATGTATATATATGTATATGTATTTGTATATATATATATATTATATATACTGTTATATATATACTGTATTTATGTATATATATGTATATTTATTATATATCATAATATATAAATATAGTATATATATAAATACAGTATATTTTTTTTTTATATATAAATACAGTATTATATAAATACAGTATATAATAATATATATATATATAAATACAGTATATATATAACAGTATATATATATATATATATATATATATATATATATATATATATATATATATATATATATATATTTTATATATATATATATATATATATATATATATATATATATATATATATATATATAAAAAATATATATATATATATATATATATATATATATATATATATATATATATATATATATAAAATTTATATTTAGTATTTTATATATATATATATGTCTATTTATTTTATATATATATATATATATATATATAAAATAAATAGACATATATATATAAAATACTAAATATAATTTATATATATATATATATATATATATATATATATATATATATATATATATATATATATATATATATATATATATATTTTATATATATATATATATATATATATATATATATATATATATATATATATAATGGATATAAATTTCTATATAAAAATATATATCCATTATATATATATATATATATATATATATATATATATATATATATATATATATATATATAAATTTCTATATATTTATGTATATATATAATTGTGTTTGTTGTATAATTATGTAAATATTTTCAAATACAAATTTTAGTGGTAATTATTATTATATAAAATTTTACAAGTTATTTTATTATATAATTTTGTGACTTGTATATTTTACCACTTTAAAATATATTATTTATATTTAAATTCATGTATTTTATAAATCATGGCCAATTGATGTCCAAACCTAGCATGGGTTTTGGGCCCAATTGTGTCTAATACATTCAGAGTATGTACAAGTCATATTGGACTTGATTCGTGGCTCTGGGTCCTGTATCTGGACTTCGGTTCAATTTCGAATACATGGACAAAATAGTAAATAATTAATTAATTATTTTCCAGAAATTGTTACTTGTTGTTTTTGAATTTATATATATTTTTTAATTACTGTAAAAATCTGGGAAAAATTGTATTTAAATACTATGTTTATTTAGCTAATTTATTATAATTTTTTTAGTATTTAATAAGTAATTTGGTGTTTTATAAAAATAGGAAAATAGAACTCATTTTCAGGGTACATATGTTTGCTGATTTTTAATAAATATTTATAAAGGTTTATAAATTCCAGAAAAATTAGTATAAATTTCCAGAAAAATTATGTAAAATTGAGCTTTTTGTCTATCTCAAAAATTGTTGAAACATAGTGTACAGTTTGATTTATTTATTGAATAGTTACGACTTGCAATATTTTGTGCTGTTTTGAGTTATAATCGTTTTGGACCTCACCCTACACTAGTATAAAGACCCTAGAAAGTTAGTTTGGGTATTGTGTCCCCCCATATTGGTCTCCTATACTAAAGTCATCATTTGGCTAGGTGTCCAGTCAAAAAGTCGTATCACACAACTAGTGTCTTAGTGTTTAACTTAGTATAAAAACTAACTTTATGTGTTATTTCTACAGTGACGAGTCACCAGGCTTCTATAGCATTTCTATCACTACTTTGCTTTGCTAAAGGCAAGTACTTCTACAAACTTTACATACTATTACAATAATGAACTGTGATTCCAACCATGTTAAATGCTGATCCTTGGGGTAGCAAGTTAAATATTCACATATTGTATTATTTTCAGTCCCTACCATATTTAGAACAGTTTTATATCTCTCACATGATTAGAATATGGGTTATAGGAAAACTGATAGTTGAGTACGTGATCATGCCCCCCTTTATCGTACCGAGCAAAGTTTTATTTTATATGTTACTGCACCGTAGGCCTTTATCTCAAAGCTGTATTTGTGCATATGTACATCTATCACCTTTACACTTGTATGGAAGTACATTTCATTATGTGCCCCTGCACATTGTACACCTATTGACGATCATGTACCTGCTACAGTGTTAAATATTACATATACATCTGTCTCCATGACATATGTATCCTTGCCATTAAAGGTTATGATGTGACATGATTCTAGTTTATTACATTCCTGTTTATTTCATGTTTCGTATATTTAGTTTGCTGGAATTAGTACTTGCTCCCGTCCTGACAGGATAACGTTGTAGGTATACTTACTGAGGCGGAGTTGCTTTATGATTCCTATTTAGAGTTGCTACTTACGTGGATGTACCTGCGGAAAAACTCGTCTAGTTGTCTATTTACTTTGGATTTTTGAGAGTAGTCATGTATTAGACTATGTATTTTGTGACTAGACCTGTATCCAGCTTTATATTTTAGACTTGTACTTGGATCTTATTGATATACGAGATGACTTTTGTGTTTGTGACATTTACGACTCTTCATTACGTATAGAACTGTTAGCACATTTTAGTCTTATCTTGTTATCTTTAGAACAGCTTACTACGTTTTATCTCAAGTGTAGGCTGGACATGACTCGGCCCGGCCCAACAATTTGGGTAGCGGATCGTGACAAAATCAACTAACATATACCTATCTCAATCAACAGAATATATAATACAAAGAATATACAATAAGTGTCATAATCTGCAGCCCAATAACACATATGTTTGAGTAGACCCGAAGAATAATATAGGTCTTCAAAACTAGGCTAAAGAACAGAGATATAAATAATAAGTAAACTATGGATTCACGATAAAATACCTGAATCAAATATAGTAGAAGCACCATGTCGTCGGACTACTCATGCATGAACGACTACCTGAAGAGATCACTAGGTCCTCGGGGGACATAGCGTGGTACATACAATATGCCATTGAAGCAATAAAAAAATATGATCTAAAGGGTACTACCATAACCAGTGTAAGTGATATGCATGTGAAAACATATACTGGATATCAGGCTTAGTCACTGAGTCTCACAAGCTCCTCAGCAAGCTATTGCCCTCAGGCACCGTATCGTGGGACCAAAGGGCATACGAGTAGATCAAGTAGATAACCACCCAAGCTCTACTACAGAAACGAAGGTATACTAGTAGAATACCATCCAAGTCCCTATATGGAAACGAGGCTAAACTAGTAGAATAACAACCAAGTCCTATATATAAAAATGAGGATATTCAAGTAGAAATATATATATATATATATATATATATATATATATATATATATATATATACAGCCTGATATAGCGGTAATGTTCTCCCCCACCCCATGTCTAGAACTAGCAAGTCAAGTCAAGTCTAGTATAATAAGTCACAAGTTCAAGTATCAATCTAGTATCCTATCACGAAGTCCATAACCACAAATACTCATGTAAACTCCGTAACGTGAATCGTGTTTCTGTGGTCTATCGTGTCACTGAAATACAAATAAAGTACATACAATGTCTAATGTTGATACTCAATGACTACAAGATATCATCGGCCTTCAAATACAATATGGACGCAAATTATCAACTATTCCTACGCCCTAAATGAAGATAAACAAGAAATAAAAACAACAATAAAGGAAAGAAATATGAACTGTAACTACGGCAAGGTACACTTGCCTGGATCTCCAAGCTGAAATGTAAATATTCTGCTCTGGCATTCAAGTCTGAACGATACCAAGAGCCTATATAAACAATAATATCATATCATACACTATGATACGGTTCACTAAACATGCACAAGAGTACATGATACGCAACGACATTAGTCATTAGAGTCTAAACCAGACAAGGTTTCTAACTAAGTGGGTTGACTAAGGTTAACCAAATAAGTGTCAAGTAGGTGTGTAATCATCAAGTCTACTAGTCACATAACATCTGTAAGTCCTCTAAATGTACAATTTCTCATATATCATAAACATGGTCATAACTAAGGTCCATGTAGTTGCTAATTTGCTTCTCAAATATGTAGGTACTAGGTATCCTACCTATTAAGGTCTTCTTATATAAGTATGACATGCACATTTTCAATACTCATAAGGCAAGTGCTAACCTAACTCAAGTAGTCATTTAAAGTATGTCATCATCAAATTCAAGGGTAAATAGAACTCATTAATACTATCCTCAATGACGTGCAACATTATATAATTTTATTCTTCTTCACATGTTTAAGGTTTTCTATTATCAACTACAACTAGTGCATATATCAATCACCACTTCTAGTGTTAACGCAACCACAACTTTCATACAAATCATTCTATATACATGCTTATCAACTATATATAAACACATAATTAAATACTATCTAGCATGTCATATGTTTTTCTAACATGGTATTTATACATACAAAATAACTATCTAGAAACAAACCTAGACATGTGTACAACTAAGTACATAACTTTCATCAAGTCTCATTCAATTGTGACTATGCATGTAACTCCTTAAATATAAAATTTATATTCTGAATTTTAGTGATAAATGGACTTAATACTATGATGAACAAGTGTTTACCAAAGTTATATTAATGACAAGGTGATAAATAACAACTAGTTATATAAGGACATTCCTTGTTTCTAATGAACACTACAAGAAGCTAGGGTGTCTTATAACAGTCGAAAACCATTGCAAAAATAATATAACCCATTGCAAAATTATTCTACAACAGTTATTGGAACCATTGTAATTTTGAGCGTTGCATATTCCTCTTACAACGGTTATAGAAGGTTCTGCAACGTTTTTATAAATAGTTGCAAATAATGTATTATGCAACGGATCTCACGTCATTGTATGATGGTTACATAGTGTTGTCAATAATATATTTGGCAATAATTAACAAGCCATTGTAAATATTGAGTAAAGCACGATGGTTGATAACTGTTGCCTAAAATATTTCATACAACGATTAAAAATTGTTGCGGATAATAGGCAACGATCAATAAAAAAAATACTATTTTTACCTCTAATGGGGCTCGAACTACCAACCTCCTAGATCACATACCTCCGCTCTACCACTAGGCTACAAGCTCATTTGTATATAAATACTTATATATATAATATATATGTACTTATATTATTTTCATCAATTGAAGCTTTTTGATCGATGTTAAATATATTATCTAATATTTTTTTGTTAGCAAACATGGAACCAATTAATATGATTAAGTCTAATGATTAAATCACTATTATGTATAAATAAAATTCAAGTTGGACATTGAATTTGCAACGACTATAAACAAACTATTTCAAGATCAATATTTTATAATAATTGTTTATTCTTTTTATAATGGTTATCATAAACATTGTTATTAAACAAAAAATTACAACTGGTAGCATAAATCGTTGCACAATCATTACAAATAATAAGCCCACTCACAACAGGTTGCAAAAATTGTTGTGCAACTGCTGCTAACAATAAGCCTTTTATAAGGCTTTATATAATCGTTGCAAAATATTAATAAATTTGTAACAAATACTTCAAACCCTTGCATAATCGTTGCCCATTCAACTCGCTTTGACAACACTTTCATAAAATTGTTGCTTGACCGTTGTAAAAAAGAAAAACGTTTAGCAAGTGTTTATGAACCGTTGTAAAAAATGTATTAGGTAATGGTTAATCTATAGCCATTACAAATATATTTAATTTAGAAACGATTATTTCAACCATTATGTAACTGTTACAAATTATTGTTCCAGCAACATTCATAAAAGTATTGCACTAAAACTGTTACAAATTTTGTAGTGGAAGGAGTGCTAGAATTTTATGCAACAAATGGTATTCATGAAGAAGAAGTTGAAGTTTATGAACAACAAGTTGAAGAACATAAAGATAGGTTTGAGGTGGAGGAGTTTGATCATTTACCAAAGGGGAATAGGGGTGAAATGGATTGTGCGCACTCCTTGCACAAATCTGTCCATATTTGGACACTTCGGCTCGTAGATGTTGTTCAGGACACCAAAACTTTAATCCAAGTATTGTGGGGCTTAGAAAATTTAGGGGAGAAATACAGAAAGAGGATAGGGTGATTGTTGAAGGGGTTTTGATGCTGATAGCAGTAGCAACAAGGTGTTAAAGTGTTGCTATTGCTGGCGGATTCAATAGGGTGTCTTCGATTTGTAGGAGGTGTTTGGGTGAGTTATGGGATGATTCAGGTGCCGAGTTGTAAACAAAACTTTTTGAGAGGAGGTAGGGGAAGGAGATTTGGGTGCTATGGTGGTGTTTTGGGGGCTGTGGAGGTGGTGGAGTGGCCTGAGACAGGGATAGACTGAATTCGGATTTAGCCTAGACACCTATGAGGGAGGGGCTGTTTTGAGGAAGTTAGATTGAGTATTGATGGCAGGTTTGTGAAGAAAAAATGTTTGGGATAGAGAGAGGAAGAATTTTACCAATTTTTTGAGAGAGATACGTTGTGTTGAGGGAGTTATGGCCGGATTGGTGGTGTGTTGCTGAATTCGGATTCGTCTGGATAGGGGTGGAAAGATGGTTGTTTTGAGGAAAATGGAGGAGGATTTTGGAGATGGTTTGTAAGAGAAAATATTATGCAGAGGGTTAGGAAGAAGTTTTGTTCATATGTTATGAGGTAATAAGGTGAGGAGAAGTCTATATATAGCCAGGCATTAAGGGGAGGTGAAGGGTTGAGTGGAGAGTTAATGGTTGGGGGGGTTTATAAGTTATGGAATGGGAATGGTTAAAGGTGCTTGGGGGTTATGGAAGATGAGTGAAAATTATTGGCTGCCCATTTTGTGTACTTGACCATACTTGAATCCAACCTTTAGTGGTTAAGTGGCGAGTTTTATACTTGAGTCAAGTCCAACGTATATAGGGCTAAAATTATTTTTAGTAGGTTAAGTGTTAGATTTTGGATGTTATATCATTATGTTTGGTATTTTATAGAGAGGACTATAGTATACAATGTTTGGCATGAAACCATATAGGGGTATGGAGATATTTGGGTTGAGTTTGGGCTAGGTTTGGGCTAAGTCAAGCGGTAGCTCAATAGGACTAGGGTTTGTATAAGTGTGGTTTGTAATTGAATTGAAAATATGAGGAAGTTTTTTTTGGGTGTGACACACATGTCTTGGATGTTGTGAGCTTAATATAGTGTCATGGACATATAGTGATTGCGAGGAACAAGCCAAGTTAAGTTTCCAAATTCAATTGGGAAGGTTACAAGTTCAAGCTTAGGTTTGAATTGGAATTATGTGATGAATGTTGTGTGATTATATTATAGCACAAATGAGTGTGTTTAAAAGTGACACAAAGGTCAGGATTGAAGATTGATCTGTCTAGATTAAGAATGTAAAGTTGTTGGTTATTAAGAACTAGTGTAGTATTCTAATCATCGATGCAACGGTAAGGTACACCGAGGGTATCAAAATTAAAGAAGTGATATAAAATAAAATTTCTTGTCCTAATTGTCATGACCTGCTCCCGAATAATCGGATATGATTCGGACTCGTCGAACCTACGTTGTAGACATAACATAGTAAGTTGTACGAAGTCTCTAAAGAACTTTACCAGATAAGACAAAATCCAAATCACAACATCTATTACGTTCCAGAGTTCAACAGATTACGAAGATACAATAGCAAAATTTTATACAAAAAGAAACTTTAAACTAAAAGACAGTAGCAGCTCCTAGGTTCTGAGTAATAGTGTAGTTCTGCTCAACTAAATCCTCGGGCTCCTGTCCATAAAATGTATAGCCTCAAGTTTGCCTGCAACGTATCCAGTCAGGAGCGGAGCAAAGTACATTCTACGATAATGAAACAAGTACGACATGATGAACAATGAAAAGGAACAACAAAACTGGATGAACATGAACTGTAAATGTGTAATCTACTAGACTGAATATGAAACATGTATCAAAAGATCCTGACATGTGATTCAATTTGAAATAGCTATTATAATATGTGACTAGCTGGGATAAACACATGAATAAGCACAAGGTACGACTTAGAATCCTACGTGCACGATGTGAGATCTAAGCTATCCACATGAATCCTAGGTTGGGTTTGGTCACATATTTGTAGTATTTTTCCTCCCCAAAAACTAGTAAAGAACATGAATCATGCTAAGTACCAGAACCAAAAGATATGATAAATCGTGTAAACAACGTATCCAATATGAAAAGAACTTGACATGAAGTAAATGAGTCAAAACCAAAGAAGTACTTGTCTTTGTCCTTGCAAATCAATGTGTCTTAAATTGCCACCTAGAATAGGGCAATAATAGGTTAGATTCTAACAATGACATTATCTAGTTATCCATTTGCTAACTATCTCTAAACTAGTTATTTATAGAATACTACTAACTATTCCTAGGACTAGCAATATTACTAATCAAATGAATAGATAATGCTAGCAAGAAAATAATATTAAATGACTAGAACTTGAAAATAATTTTAGTACAACATTAGCAAACTAGCTTTTGGTAAACTCTATGCGTAGCTAAAAATATACATACACTAGCTGGCAAGAAATAATTTAGTAAAACAATATTATTATTTTTGAAATATACATTATGATACACTAGAATATTGTAACAAAAAATATGATAATAATAGTCTTAGCAAATATATTCTAGCTTAGTCACAAATATTTAAGATTAATATTTTGAAAGAACATTAAGCATCATTTGGTAAACTCTACTTTAAGGTAAACATATATTATAAGGATAAATAATATATTTACTAAACTATTATAAAACACTGGTACATGAATATACCATTATAGTTTTATACTAACAATGTCTATACAAAATACATATTCACATATAAATATATATATACAAAATACATATTCATATAAATATATATACACCATATTATACATATATAAATATACATATGTAAACCAGCCCAACCGAAATTAAATTGATTATCTACTGGGCTGAAGCCCAGTCCACCTAAACAAATAATTGTCCTATAATTCCAAACTGGGCTCTAACCCAGTCCATAACAGAAATGGCAATTTAAATAACTGACACTGGGCTTTAAGCCCTCAGATCATTATTAAGTTGAATAAGGAAACAAATGGGCTGAGCCCATTGATCATTTACATTAAGGTTTTAAACCCTAATAACTAAGGAGAGAGAGAGATGATGCTTCTCTACTCTTCTAAAGAAATAAAGGGAAGAAGAAACATACGAAGAGGAGAAGGAGAAGAAGAAAAGGGAATTCGAGAGGTATTTCGGAGGTTCGAGAAGAAAAGAAGGGGTCTAACCTGAGCATCACCATTGGCGATGAAGGAAGGAGGCAGACGTGCACAGGCGCCGAGGCGGCGCTCACAGCGTGCTTGGCGGCAGCTGACGGATCGGGTCGAACTTCGACTGAGGGAGGCGGCGGCTTCGAGGCCCGTGGGGAGATCCGACGCAGAGGGTGTACTCTAGATTGTAGAGGGTGTACTCCTTTATTTCATTAGTGAAGGCTTCTCAGGGTTGGACTCCGATCGTCCCGTGGTTTTTCCTGCAAGGGTTTTCCACGTCAAAAATTCTCTGTATCTGCATGGTTTGTTTTGGTATTTTGATTCGTGCATTGTATTGCTCGATTCTCTCGCAGGTACTCTCTAGTTTGGAGAAAGGTTTCCGCGTTTCTTTTCCAACAAAGTGGTATCAGAGCCAGGTTCTGGAATTCAGAAGGGTGTCAGAAGTTGACAAAAAAACTAGAAAAAAGAGATGGACGCGAAGCCGGTGCGCATAGTGAACCTGAACGGCACCAACAATCATTATTGGCGGAGCAAGATGAAAGATTTGCTGTTTGTCAAGAAGCTGCATCTACCCGTATTTGCATGCGAGAAGCTCAGTGATAAATCTAAAGAGGACCAAAAATTCAAGCATATACAGGTGTGCGGATATATCAGGCAGTTCGTTGACAAAAACGTGTACAACCACGTTACCAATATTGAACACGCGAAGACGTTATGGGATAAGCTGGAATCTTTGTATGCGAAGAAGACCGGGGTAAACAAGTTTTTCCTGATCCAGACGATGATAGATCTATGGTACAAAGATGGGGCATCTATTACAGATCACTTGAGTGATTTCCACGGCATGGTTGACTAGTTGTCTTCAATGGGAGTCAAGTTCGATGATGAGGTTTCAGCGACTATGGTTGCTGTATACATTGCCAGACTCGTGGGAGACCGTACGAGTATCTATTATCACTTCTACTTCAGAGGGCGTGGTCAGTTTAGAGTTTGCCAAGAGCGGGGTGCTGAATGAAGAGATACAGAGACGTTCTCAGGGCACTTCATCCATATCCCACCACTCAGAGGTATTGGTTTCAGAGAGCCACGGAACGGGCAAAAGTAGGGGTCCAGGTGGTGGCAGAGACAAGAGGAGAGGGAAATCGAAGGGTCGTTACGACTCGGATTGTTACCATTGTGGCAAGAAGGGCCACATCAAGCAGAACTATTTCGCTTGGAAGAGAGAAAAGAAGGGCGACAAGGGAAAGTAAGATGAGAACACTACAGCAGCAGCCTTGATACATGGAGGCGATGTGATCATCGTAGGTGATGAGGTTATCACAAACCTCACATGTGATAACATTTCTTGGCTGGTGGACTCAGGGGCTTCAGCGTATGTATCTCACAACAGGGCACTATTTGCCATTTACATGACAGGTGATTGTGGAGTATTGAAGATGGGCATTGGAGATGTATCGAAGGCGGTTGCCATTGGAGATGTACATTTGATAACGATGATGGGTGCAGTTCTTGTTCTCAAAGATGTTCTCATGTCCCTAATATCCGTTTTAACCTAATATCGGTTGGAAAGTTGGATGACGAAGGATTCTTCAGTCTCTTCGGGATTAGTCAGTGGAAGCTTTCTAGAGGTTCGATGGTGTTTGCCAGAGAAAGCAAGAAGTTCGGTCTCTACTATATGGAGGGGAGCGCACAGGGAGCACAGGAGTTGAACGCCGTCAGTGATGCATTTACCGAGTTGTGGCACAGGCGGCTCGTCCATATTAGCAAGAAATGGATGAGCTACTTGGTAAACGGGAAGGTGATTCCATGGCTCAAGTCTACAAAGTTGGAGAAGTGCACGCACTGCTTAGCTGGGAAGCAAAATAGGGTGTCTTTCCAAAGTCACCCAAGTTCAAGGAAGTCGGCGTTGCTCAAGTTGATTCACTCGGATGTCTGCGGTCCTATGAAGGTAAAATCCGTTGGTGGTGCATCTTAAAGACCAAGGATCAGGTGCTACCCACTTTTAAAGAGTTTCAGGCCTCTGTTGAAAGAGAGACGGGCAAGTAGTTATTGTGTGTTCTGTCCGACAACGGCGGTGAATACATTGGTCCCTTTGATACTTATTGTAGAGGGAAAGGGATACGACACTTAAAGATTCCGTCCAAGCTACCTCAGCTCAATGGTGTAGCGGAGCACATGAACAGGATGCTGATGGAGAGGGTATTGTGTTTGCTATCAGAAGCAAACTTGCCGGGCAGTTATTGGGGTGAGGCTTTTCTCACAGTTGCTTATGTTATTAATTTATGTCCTAGTGCTCCTTTGTAGGGTGATGTGCCTGATAAAGTATGGTACGACAAAGAGCTGTCATATAACTACCTGTGAGTGTTTGGCTGTAAGGCCTTCGTGCATGTACCGAAGGATTAGAGGTCCACACTTGAGCCGAAGACGAGGCGATGCATATTTGTCGGCTACGGTCGGGATGAGTTTGGCTATAGACTCTATGACCCGGTGGGAAGAAAGCTCTAAAAAAGTAGGGACGTGGTTTTCGTCGAGGATCAGACCATGACCAACACTCAGGATTCTGAGACGCCTTCTGAGGCTGAGGAATTGCCTGAGTTAGAGTCATTTTACTTCGTGCAGTTTCCAGAGGACATTACAGAGGATCCAATTATAGGGGAGCCAGTAGATGGAGTTGCTTCCAACCTTGATCATCAGCATGCCGACGGTGGTCAGGATGTTCCTCAGGAGGATGAGCATGTCGGGAAGGCAGTTTTTGAAGGAGAAGAGGCTGTTGGTATACAGCCAGCACCTGTGGCGCCATTGATAAGTAGCGACAGAGAGTGTCGACCATCTACGAGATACTCACCGGGTGAGTATGTGCTATTGACTGATGGGGGAGAGCCCAAAAGTTTTACAGAGGCTATGGAAGACGAACAAAGGCATGAGTGGATGAGGGCTATACAGGAGGAGATGAGTTCCTTACACGCCAATTCTACTTATGAGCTGGTGCGGTTCGTAGAGGGCAAGAAGGCTTTGAAGAATCGATGGGTGTTTAGAGTGAAGCAGACGGATGATGCTACTCGCCCTCGATATAAAGCGAGGCTGGTAGTTAAAGGCTACGGTCAAAAGAAAGGCATAGATTATGATGAGATCTTTTTGTCTATCATCAAGCATTCGTCTATTCGGGTGGTGCTAGCATTAGCAGCCAGTCTCAACTTAGAGGTCGAGCAGATGGACGTGAAGACGACATTCCTCTACGGTGATCTTGAGAAGGAGTTATACATGGAGCAGCCAGAGGGATTCTATGAGAAGGGCAAGTCACATTTGGTCTGTCGGTTGAAGAAGAGCTTGTATGGTCTGAAGCAGGATCCGAGGCAGTGGTACAGGAAGTTTGAGTCATTTATGGGGGTGCATGGTTATACACGGACGACGTCGAATCAATGTGTATTTGCGAGGTATTTTGTCGATGATGATTTCATTATTTTATTGCTCTATGTAAATAATATGCTATTAGTGGGTCAGAATGTCACTAGGATAGCAGAGTTGAAGCGCCAACTGGGCGCGGCCTTCTCTATGAAGGATTTGGGTGCAGCGAAGACTATTCTTGGGATGGAGATCAGCCGAAAAAGAGAGTCCAAGCTGCTACATTTGTCCCAAAAGAAGTACATTCACCGAGTACTTCAGCGTTTCATGATGGACGGGTCGAAGAAAATGAGTTGTGTCACCCTCATTTCCCGTATTTCCCGTATTTCGTATTTATACTCGTATCTCGATTTTGGCATGTATTTTTATTTTTCTCAACTTGTGGAATTTCGGTATGTAGAAGCATGGAATTTCACAACCAGAAAGCCCATGCGCCAGACACTACATGCGCCAGAACTCAGACGAAGAACTTCACAGCAAAGTCAATAAGTATAGACATTTGAAGAAGGACTTTTTATTTATATATAAAAGTCTATTACATGTCTAGAAAAGGTTGTACAAAGGAGAATTTCTACAAAGGAAAGAGCCTAAGTCTACAGCCAGCGGCCACCATGCGCCTTCAGATAAGCGCAGCGGCCACCATGCGTCTCCAGATAGGCGCAGCATCACTATGCGCCACCAGTGAGGCACAGCAGATATCATGCACCTCCATCCAGGCGCATCCCATCATCTCTTCAGCAGCTCAGTTATGTGCATCCCTTCAGCCAAATTCTTCCAGCCAGGCTCACCTGGCCGAGCAGAGCCCAGTTATGTGCCGCTCTTCCAACCAGGCTCGCCCGATAAATGCTTCGACACAAAGCATTTAACCCTCTGGCTGGAATCAAGGAAGAGAAGAGCACCGCAAATGCTGTGGCCAGGGGAGGCTTCGAAAGAGCCTCCAAAGCCGAAGGAAGACCGTGATCGAAACCACGGCTAAAGGAGCAGCTTTCGACACGATCAAAGTGGGGAAACCCTACTTTGCAGGAAGAGAGAGCCTTGCACCACCATTCCGATCTACGGCTCTTCCGGAATAACGGAGACGAGGCTCGAGCATCCCTATCTTTGGATGCAACAGGCACCTTCCGCCTGTCTCAGAAGCCCTCGACTCCGTCTTTTGGATGTAACAGTCACCTTTAAGTGCATCAAAGACAACACAGCGTCTCATCTTCACCCTCGGGAGCACTTCGTCAGCAGAATGCACCCGTATGTTCAAGTTCATATTGGAAGTACGTGAGGGAATGAGAAGCAAATCTTCTCTCCATACTACTATTTATAGGCCGGGCAGATCAAACCCACGTGCCAAGTGGATGGCCCTCCGAATTCCGTGCAATGAATTTACATTAAATGGATGAACCGGACGCCTCGAATTCAGCCAAACGGCTATTTATAGCACTCGAAGAGCGAGACAGCCGCATCATTAAAAGACATGTCCGATGCGCCAGCCAGACAGCGCATCACACGGACGCGCCCTTCGGCATCAGGCGCATCACACAGACGTGCCCTACAGTACTCGGCGCATTATAGAGGGTGCGCCCCCACACATCTCCATACCGAGTGGAACGCCAACCGACGTGCCCACTCAGCTGTCCATCGAACGTCACCAACATTAAATGCTGAACTGACAGAGTTGGCAGCACGCCTCCCAAAGTCTGAACAGTTGACAGCTTTATTCAGAAAACGAAGCGTTGGCAACGTCAGCATCATCATGACTCTATTCCGACAGCTACTGCCACGTGGCCACCCGCATGCGCCTCTACGGCCATGCGTCCAAACCAGCATGCGCCTCAAAAGCCATACACCTCAGACCCTTCACTGATCCCTAAAGAGAGAAGAAGAGTCTCCGGTTGAAGTTTTGCATGCGCCTCAAAAGCCATGCGCCCCAGACTGATCTCTGATCCCAAAAGACAGAAGAAAAGTCGCCTGCATGCGCCTCAAAAGCCATGCACCCCAAATGGTTTGTAACTCCTAAAGGTTATGAGCCGCAGCCTCCTCCTGCGCCCAATCCAAGGTGCAGCCCACTAGATCACTCCTCTCCACCAAATCTGAGATCTTCGAACCATGAGTCGACGATACGTGTCTTTTGACTCAACTCGTCCAAGATTTCAGCAACGGAAAGATCTTCTCTTCTGCTACGTGCCGGCTCACAACAACAGTATGAAGAGTTCTCCCCTTCGATCAGGGCACAGCATCCATGCGCCTCCATCAGCAACCTCCACGTGGCGTCCCCACACCGGCGCATCCTACATGCGCGCATGAGCAGCCAGCCTGCAAAACTATAAATAGAAGGATCATCCCCTTCACACACACACAGAGACTCAGAACATAAGACTCACAGAGAATCCACAACAGAGAATCACCGGAGAGGCAGTTCTAGACACTCAACGTCTTCCTCCTCTCAGCAAGCTCCAGCACCCAGAGCAATCAACACCTTCAGAGAACCGATAACCGCCGGCAGCCGGTCAACGGAGTCAACGCATTACCACTCGCTCCATTGACACTAAGGACCCAGCTTAAACAAAAGTGTACTCCTAGGACTACATCTAAGTCCTATATTGTATCACTGTTCTGTTTGTATTAAGATTTCAATCAAAACAATTTTAATGGCAAACAAGCTGACGACTCTGCTGGGGACCTCTTTCTCCTCTACCGAGAAAGTCGTGTCACAGGCCGACGACGTGAAGGTGGGCTCCTCCCACAAGACGCTGGTAGCGCCTCAATCAACAGGCGTACGAGGAGTTCATTTCTGAAGGAAGTGCGAGTCCTTCGAAGCGGCTGTCGAAGCCGAAGAAGACCCGCGCAGTCTGGGTGCGCAAAGTCGACGCCTCGGGCACCACCATTGAAGGGGATGCGCCCGTCCAGCCTTCCCTTCCTGCTGACGTCCTCAGCAGTCAAGGTGCGCCCGCTGATGCAGCGCATCTCTCAGGGAAGCGTGCGGCTGACCACGTTCCCCAGCCATCTTCCTCTCAGGCGAGGAAGATACGTCGACGGAGCAGGGGCGCAGCCAATGCCCCGCACATTATTTCTGATGCACCACAAAGAGCCTCTGTCTTTGACAGACTCACTCGCTATAACGGCGAGGAGAATTTGGATGCTGAGTACTATGCGCCCCAGCGGGCTGGTACGAAGAAATCCAAGGCGGCACGGGCCATACGCCACAAACGTGCTATGCCAGCAGCCGGCCAGAGGCACGCGCTTACAATCACGCGTGCTGCCAATGGCAAGCTGTACAAGGTTGACTCAGGTGCTCCTGTACTGACAACGAGTCGACCTTCAAAGTCCTCATCTCGCTTGGGCGCATTCACTGCATGCACAACCAAGCCGAGAGAGGCAAACTCTGTGGTCTTGAACTCCCGCGCCTCCTCTGGTTGTGCGTTCGAGGTCCGTTCAAGTCACTTCAAATAATGTGGTTCCCCTACTACTGATCGTGATGCCTGCTTGGTATTAGATCAGGGGGCGCAGCACTCGCTCGACCACCCCGGCGCTTGGCCCTGCCATGCGCCTGAGAGGGGTGTGAGGGTAGCACTCTCCTCCAACGACTTGCGCAACGTGATCACTCACAAGCGCCGGTCAGGAGAGTTGACCAACAAGCACGATGCGCCTCTCACGGGGCACACTTGTGCAGTGGTCACCATCAACTGCTGTTGCAAGACGGCAGTACCGCCAAAGCAGTCGGTCTTCCAACGGCTACATTCATCGACACCCCTCCGACATCGCCTTGGGACGAAGGTGTCAGCAGAAGAAGAACTAAAGATTGCGTCATGCAACATGATCTCCAATTCCTCATCTGTCCGGAAGACGACTGCCAATTCCTCGTCTTCATCCAAAAGCCAGCCGAGGAAAACCAAGGCAGCTGTCACGACCTCTGGAGTGTTCGAAGGCACTCGGTCGAGGAAGAAGTCCTTGGAGGAAGCTGGGGGTAGCCAGACCCTTGTCGAGCCTCCTTTCGAAGACGAAGATGTCCAAAGCACAGCTGCGGCGGATCTTCATCAAGGCGAAGATGGCCTCCCTGAAGCCCCTCAAAAGGACGATGTCCTCCAGGACACCGCCGGGGGTAGTGCTGAAAACGAAGAGGCCCTTCAAGACAGAGGTGAGGGCAGTCAGGCCCTTGCAGATGCGCCTGTCGAAGACGAACTCCAGAATGTGGCTAGGGGTGGCCAAACACCAGGAGAAGTCACTCCCCCACATGAGAGCGAGGCTGAGAGCGAAGCCTCAACTAATCCATCCACTTCCGGCCGTGTCATGACCGTATACATGACCGGGGGTGATCTTGAGACTGATGCGCCGCCACAAGACATTGTCCAGCGCATAGACTCGCTAGAGGGAGGACTCAAAACCCTCTCTGCCTCAATGCAAGCACTGACTCAAGCAGTGTTTGAGATGCGGTCGGCCTTGATCAGGACACCTTCAAATGGTCCCGACCCAGGAGCCAATGGAGAGTCGAGTGTGCCCCTCCAGCGGACACCCTCAGACACAGAAGCACCCCGGACATCGGAGCCCTCAAACGCTCCACTCCAGGTAGTACCTCCTTCCCCGACTCCTAGCTCCACAGAGGACGTGGTCGAAATGATCAAAGATCTGCGGGAGCGCTTCGAGTCCAAGAACAGGCAGGAGGAGCGCCAGAAGATGGGCATTCCCCAGCCTTATCCCCTTGAGTGGAACAAGGTGGTTTATCCCCCAAAGTATAAACCACAAACACTCACGCCGTATGACGGGAAGGACTCTCCACGATGGTACCTGACGTACTTCCAGTCGCAGACAGGGCATCTTCCAAAGGAGGACGCGCTACTCACCAGCATCTTTGTGGGGCCCTGAAAGGGGTGGCGTATGACTGGTACTGCAGCCTCCCCGATCATTCCATATCGTCCTTCGACGACCTGACACGCCTCTTCCTCGACCGCTTCTACGACAGTGGGAAGGACATGACGATGGCGTCTCTCATTGAGATACGCCAGAAGGACAAGGAAACGGTTCGGGCATTCATCGAACGCTTCCGTCAGGCCGGCTTCAGGCTACCTCCAGGCATGCCAGAACATGCGCTTCTCTCCGCTTGCAGTATGAACATGCTGCCTGTAGTAATGCTCTGGCTTAACTCTACTCCCCCTCCCGACTGGAGCTCCCTAATCATTGAAGCTGAAGCTGCAGAGAAGAAGGCGGCCAATGCACGTCTTCTGGGTGTTAGCTTCCCCGCCTTTGACGATAAGGGGAAAAAGTCCGCAACCAACAACTCCGAACGAGAAACAAAGGGGAAACAGGCATTGACTGTTAATGCCTCGAAGGGCGCATCTGCGCCTACTCAAAAGTCTCCACTGGCACCGAGACCCAAGGAGGTGTATTCATTCAATGATGACGACACCCTGCAACTCTTTGAGATACTGAAGCAGGGTGACAAGATCAAGCTTCCGGACCCGAAGCGGCCCGATGAAGTCGGAAAAGTGGACAACCCGAGGTACTGTCACTACCATCGGTTTGTCGGACATCCGACTAAGGACTGCTACGTCCTCAAAAATTACATCCAGCGCATGATCAATGCGGATGTAATCTCCGTCGACTACGAAGAGAAGACGGTGTCAGCTAATATGGTGTCACTTCAGTTTAGCACCTTGCCGCCAACTACCACACAAGATGGCGTCGTCCCCATCCCTAAGGCGACAATGGACGTGGTGAATTTGCCACCCACCCGTGACAATGTGAGTGGACTTGTCCCACTCACCACATCTCGAGGAGAGGTCCTCTGGGTTCACCCCGACCTCGTCTCCGAGGTAACTCAACCGGAGGTACGCCCTACCTCCAAAGCAAAAGGCAGGAAGATCAAGTCTTGCCGCACGGTCTCTTCTTCAACGGAAGAGGCGCTTCCTGTGCAGACACGTGCACAACAGAACTCCCAGCCCGGTGAAGCTGCCGTCGAAGTGGTGCCTCCTGGCACCATCCCTGAGGAGGGTCCATCCAAGCCCTCAGCAGCCAATAAACAAAAGCAAGTGGAGGCCCGTTTCGACAGACCTCTGCGGAAAGAAAATGCTTCGGGGCTAGCCAAGCCCCACAATTTTGACATTCTGGCACAACTGGCCAGTACTCCTGCACGCCTGTCTTTGTTCGAGCTCCTGCGTCTCTCCAAGGACTCCCGAGAAGCTCTCTGCGAAGCTCTGAAGGATGCCGAATCCTTTCTCAGTCAGGTCAAGCAGCCTGAAGACCTCCCAACTACTTGTGCACACTGTCATTGTGCGGATGAAGTTATCCCAAATATAACCTTCACCCAACAAGACATGCTGCTCAAGCATCACCGACATAACCGACCGTTGTATTACACAGGGTACATCGGTTCGGTAAAGGTGAGCAGGATTCAGATCGATCCGGGGTCTTCCCTAAGCATCATTCCAAAGGCACTGCTATCAAAGCTGGAGATCCCAATGTACCTGCTGGCGCCCTCCAATACGACCATCAGCGGCTTCAACGCCAGCAAGAGCGAGCCACTGGGCAAGATCCGGCTGAAGTGTCACATCGGCAGCCTCAAAACTAAGGTAACTTGTTATGTGGTGGATGCCGAGGTCAACTACAACATCTTACTCGGACGACCATAGTTACATGAGTACATGGTGGTGCCCTCCACGCTCCACCAATGCATGAAATATGTATCCACCAACGGCGTCATCCGGACAGAGTTTGCAGATATCGATCCCTTCAAAGGGATTGAGGCCTACTTCACCGATTCCGACTTGTACAAGCCACTTGACGAGGAGGAAGCCAACGATGCCGATGATGAAGCAGAGACGGCAACAGAGCCGGACTTGGAGCCCGAAGTGACTCCTGACGCCCCCTTGAAAATCCGTCTGAAAGGGAGACCACCCCAGAAGGCGCCTCCAATGAGCATCAAGCTATCAGGAAAAGCGCCAGCTCGCGAAGCTCCCCTGAAGATACGCCTCAAGGGGAAGCCACCATAAACAGCGGCTCCCCTGGTGGTAAAATTACAAGGGAAGGCGCCACTCATCGAAGGCGCAACCGAGGCACCCCTCAAGGTGCGTCTTAAAGGCAAGCCGCCGCAGTCATCCAAGATGCCGGAGAGGGCTCACATAACCCTCTCGGACCCCAAAGTCAGAGCGGTGGAGGACTCTCCTGATCCGGCCCCAGTGCTTACAGACGAGGAGCTTGGCGAATATATCTCTGCTGATGTAGACGCACCCTCCTTCGACAATGTAATCCCACGGGATAAAATCTCATACTTTATCAATAATAGAGTGTCTTTCAATTATTCTTGTCTTCCACACTGGAATGCCATGTATACATTAGACAACGCTCTACGGTCGTTGCAAACACAAGTAACGACCGTCTACCATAATCAAATAGTCCCGTCTCAAGAAGTCTTCATAGTCCCTCCACGAAGCCGAGACGAAGGCACCATCATCTCGGGCAAAATCGAGCGTCGTCGGGACCTCCCGTCAATCGAGCCCGAACCTGATACCGGCAGAGTACAAGTCTATCAGTACACAGATGCGGCTAAGCACATCATCCAAAAGATGGACTACGACCTGAAAAGCAATAAAGGCCTAAACTACGGCAAGGGTCGGCATCTCCCTGTCCGGCTTTCGATGCCCAATGGAAAGCCACAGGATTACTATAATTAGACTCGACGGGGGTTAGGCTATGTCACGCCGCCATCAACTCCAGAGAGTTCAGACGCAGAAGACATAGAACATTCCCACTCGTCAGAAGCATCGACGTGGGATTCCGATACCAGTATCGGATCAGTCTTCAGGAAAGTGCTGTCAGCTAACATGACATCGGCGCAACCTCAGAAGGATGAAGGCGAGGACCAACCGCCGGAACCCTTCGAAGAAGAACCCTGGGCTCAACGTCTAGGAGAACAATGGGAGTCTCGTTTTGAGTTACGAGAACCTCCCACCGAAGACGAAGTCGAGCAGATCGACCTCGGGGATGGGTCTTCTTCTAAACCCATCTTCATCAGCAAAAGCTTGGAAGGAGAAGACCGAGAATCTTTAGTCCAACTGGCTAAGGAGTATATCGACGCCTTCGCCTGGAGCTACGAAGACATGCCGGGTCTCGATCCACAGATCGTGATGCATAGGTTGAACATCTTACCAGATGCCAAACCTATCAAACAACAACAGCGACGCTTCCGCCCGGACATCATGAACGCCATCGATCAGGAGGTAGACAAACTCTTGACCAGTGGCTTCATCCGTGAGGAACAACACCCGGACTGGGTAGCCAACGTCGTCCCTGTCACCAAGAAGAACGGGAAGATACGAGTCTGTATCGACTTCAGGGATCTCAACTCTGCTTGCCCAAAGGATGAATTCCCGCTCCCAATCACCGATGTAATGATCGACAACACATATGGCTTTGAACGCATGTCCTTCATGGACAGGTATTCAGGCTACAATCAAATCAAGATGTTCCCCGATGACGCAAAACACACGTCATTCAGGACTCCGAAAGGTGTTTTCTGCTACACAGTAATGCCCTTCGGCTTGAAGAATACCGGTGCAACGTACCAGCGAGCTATGAGCACCATCTTCCGTCAATATCTTCGCAAGACAGTTGAGTGCTATGTTGACGACATCGCAGTCAAGAGCCGCCTCAAAAGAGATCACCTACAAGACCTGAAGACGGTCTTCGATCTCATGCGGGCACATCAACTCAAAATGAACCCCGCTAAATCCTTCCTGGGGGTTTCTAGCGGCAAATTCTTGGGCTTTGTCATCACGGCAAAAGGCATTCATGTCGATCCCGAGAAGACTAAAGCCATCCTTAACATGGACCCTCCGAAGAACCTTCGAGAACTTCGGGGCTTACAGGGACGTTTGGCATACATCCGGAGGTTCATAGCAAACCTCTCCGGTAAATGTCAACCCTTTACTCAGCTCATGAAGAAGGGAGTCTCTTATGTCTGGACAGAGGAGTGCCAAAAGGCTTTCGACGACATCAAGGCTTACTTAACAAGCCCGCCAGTCCTAGTGGCACCTGTCGCCGGCAAACCATTCCTCCTCTACGTCCGTGCCATGGATCATTCCCTCGGCGCTTTGCTGGCTCAAAACAGCGATGCAGGCTACGAGCAAGCAATCTACTACCTCAGTCGAACACTCATCGGGGCCGAACACCGGTACAACCCCGTTGAAAAGGAGTGCTTGGCTTTGGTGTTTGCCATTCAGAAGACTCGTCATTACGTCTCGGGCCAGACAATTCACGTCATCTCCCGAGTCAATCCGCTCAGAGTTCTCATGACGAAGCCAGGGTCATTAAACTTCCGACTGGCTACATGGGCGATCCTACTAACGCCATACAATATGGTGTTTGTCCCGCAGAAGGCGGTCAAGGGTCAGGCTCTGGCTGACTTTTTAGCTGCACACCCCATCCCAGAATCTTCAAAACTCTATGAAGACATCCCGGATGAAGTCCAAGAATCAAACGTCACTGAAGGAAGCCCCGTCTGGCGGATGTTCTTCGATGGCGCTTCAAGAACGGGCCCCAACGGCCAAATCATCGCGGAAGTGGGGGTAGTCTTGGTCTCCCCCGATCAGCTGGTCATCCAGCGCGCATACTCCCTTTCGAAGCCGTGCTCCAACAATGTTGCTGAGTACAATGCACTCGTCATGGGACTCCAGCTAGCACAACAGCTGGGGGTGGATCATCTGGAAGCCTACGGCGACTCGAAACTCGTCGTAAACCAGATTCGGGGGCAATACGAGGTTCGCCATGAAGATTTGATCCCTTACCATGAAGTTGCATTGAACATCATTTCAACCTTCACTGGGTTCTTCATCGAACATGTACCCCGCCTACAAAACTTGGAGGCTGACGCTCTGGCTGGCCTCGCAGCCTCATTGGCCGCGCCCCTTGGGACTCAACATTATGTTACGGTGACTGGCCGAGACCTGATTTGTCCCAGAAACAACCTATGTTTGCAAATGGCTCACGCCATGCCGACGAACACCGATGTTAATGTCCGAGACTGGAGATTCCCGTTCATCGACTTCGCCGTCTACGGAATCCTTCCGGAAGACCCGAAGGAAGCCGTCTCAGTCAGGAGACGCTCTCTTCGATTCTACTACGATACAGCCACTAAAACGCTGTACCGACGCTCCTTTGACGGGCTTCTCCTTCGATGCCTGTCTAACGAAGAAGCAGCCGAAGCTCTTCGAGAAGCTCATGACGGAACTTGCGGAGCTCACCAACCAGGGCCTAAGTTGCAAGATCGACTGCGACGTATGGGCTACTACTGGCCAACCATGGTTGCCGACGCAGTGGAATATGCTAAGAAGTGCCATGCATGCCAACTTTATGCAGACTTCATACATACACCATCTGAACCTCTACATCCTACAGTCGCCTCCTGGCCATTCGAAGCCTGGGGCATGGACATTGTAGGGCCAATCACCCCTCCTTCATCAAGAGGACATCGTTTCATCCTGGCCATCACCGATTACTTCTCCAAATGGGCGGAAGCAGTCCCACTAGCGGAAGTAAAAAGCTCCAGGGTGGTCAGCTTTATCAAACACCATGTCATTTACCGTTTCGGGGTACCCCGGCGGATCATCCATGACAATGGTCCTCAGTTTATCAGCCACATTTTCAGCAGGTTCTGTGACAAGAATCGTATTCAAAACGTGGCCTCAACCGCCTACAATCCGACAGCAAACGGATTGGCCGAGGCGTTCAACAAAACTATCGTCAGGCTACTCAAAAAAGTCGTATCATCCAACAAACGCGACTGGGACGAAAATCTTGGCGAATGCCTTTGGGCCTACCGCACAACGGTACGGACCCCAACAGGCAACACTCTATTCTCCCTGGTCTACGGGAGCGAAGCAGTACTGCCTCTCGAGATACAGATACCTTCGCTCCGCGTGGCAATCACAAACGATCTCACAGAAGAAGACAATCAACGTCGTCGTCTGCGGGAACTGGAGGCACTTGACGAAAAGCGTCTCCTAGCTCAACAACGCATCGAACTTTACCAAGCCCGTATATCACAGGCTTTCAACAAGAAGGTCAAGCAAAGAACTTTCCAAGTTGGCGACCTGGTTTTAGCAGTCAGAAGGCCAATGGTGTTAACTCACAAGACACCAGGGAAGTTCGAGCCCAAATGGGAAGGACCCTTCATCATCGAGACGGTATACTCAAACGGTGCTTACCGTCTCGCCAAACCCAATGGGGACTTGTTCATGATGCCCATCAACGGCAAGTTCCTAAAGAAGTACTATTCTTGACATCCTCCAAGACATGTATTTCCCCAAACAACCTCTTCTCACAAAATCAATCGCTTCCGGAACCCAGCTGTTCCGTGGCATCCTTCCGTAGAAAGATAACCATGTCCACATTACCTCTGAGTTATCTCTCTACATCCTACAAAGCGGAACCTTACACTTCGTGAGCTTACGCTATCCTTCATGTTTACCACGTCCACATTACCTCTGAGTAAACATCCCGTACAAACAACTCCTATGTTGTCGTACATTGATCGTAGAACTTCCACGTCCACATTACCTCTGAGTTGTTCAGCGTATCCCCCAGGATCATTCCTACCACGTCCATAAACACCTCTGAGTAGGAAGATTCTATCATTCGAACCTAATGATTGCCATGTCCACATTATCTCTGAGCAAACATGTTGGTTCCTTTATACTTATTATCTGTACCTAAAAACCAAGGTGCGCAAAAGATAATAGGTCCACATAAATCATCAAGTTCATGAGATTAAAAATGAACACATCACAAAGAGATAGTGTATTTCTTTATTTTTCAAAAAAAAAGAGTACAGAAATACGTTATTTCTCCAGCAAGAATTGAAAAAACACATAAAAAGAAGAGAAGCTACAATCCCCGATCCTCCCCAGGGTGGGATGAGAGTTCTCTGACTCGACGTCTCAGGTCGGCAGTGCGAGTTTCCACAGTCGTCTGGACTCGCAGCTCGGCTTCTTGACGCATTAACCCGACAGCCTCAGCAGAAGTTTTACTCTCATACTTCTCATCAAGCTGTCGTCGCTGCTGAGCCAAAGCAAGGGTCCGCTGAGTAAGAGTCGCTTCCTCCTGCTTGAATGCCACGTGTTCAGCCAGGACACGATCAGCTTCTAGTTGAAGTTGGGCCCGCTGGTCTTCAAGACGGCGCATCTGAGCATCAACCTCTGCGATGTTAGCGTCCACCGCAGCCCGCTTCTCCGTCGTCTTCTCCATAGATTGAGACAACTGCTCCGCTGCAGCCTCAGTCCCAGCCACTTCACGCTCCCAACTGCTCACATCGGCCCGATAGGAAGCCTCGATTTCAGCAATCAACTTCCCTATCTCTGCATCTATCAAGACAGAGAGGTCATTTCGTTGGATGCGCTGCAGTTCCGCGAGCCGCTCGTCCAGCTCAATCACCGAAACCTCCAGAATTTCGGCCATATGGTCATGGCCTTGGTGAATGCAGATCAGCTCGATACAAGGCGTTGCCAAAGCTTTTGCTGTCGCAAAGCTCCCCTTGCCATCCATCACTGCAGATACTCCTTTCTCCAGCATTTTGTACACTCCCTCGATGAGGAACTTCACATACTCGTCGGCATCCGCCAGCACCTACGGCGTCATAGCAAGAGTTGGGGGAGCTACTACAGTTTGCGGACCGGAGGAGGATCCGCCAACCTCGATCTGAGAGGTTTGAACCTCGGCTGCAATAGGCTCTTCATCAACAGGGGCCAGACTGCTAGTCCGAGGTGCCGAAGGAACAGAAGGAGCCGGCACATGCGTCGTGATAGTACCCCAAGTAGAAGGAGCAACAGAGGGTTCCACACCCTTACCCTTCTCAAGCCCGGAGACATCACCGACGTCAACGGCCACCTCTTCTACCCCCGACGTTCTATCAGCATCAGCCACCTCCCCCGGCAAAACGGGAAGGTCAACATTTATCTCCTGGCCAGCCCCAGGAGACAAGACCGGCAGAAGAGTCTCATTCTTCTCAAGTCCCTCTACAGGGACAGAATCTGTCGCTACCGCCTGATCGGTAGCCATCTCTATGTCCATGGTTGAAGCCAAGGAAGGATTCGACAATGATTCAGCCGACCTCCCTTCATCATGACAAGGAGGGGAATCAACCCTCTCCTCTATCCTCACTGCTTCTGCTGCCCCCGCAACAGACTCCTGCAGCTCCGGAGCGGTGTCATCGGAAGATGATGAACTCCATTCCTCTTCATCACCAGGGAGCTGTGCACTTGCTAAACCATGTGAAGCCTCCGCTGTGGCCTTTGTCACCTCGGAAGCTGCTGCACCCTCAGGTTCCCTCCTGACATAACCCGGAAAAACCGGAACCTCCACGATGACAGTATCCTCCGGATCTTCCTCCATGAGAGACATCAATGTCGGCGGGATACGCACTCCAGACGAGCTCGTCATCTCTTCTCGCCTACTCCCACCCGACTTTGGGGTACGAGGTTTTCTTTTTAGCGGCTCCTACAAAAGAAGATGAGGCCTCATAAGTGGCGGAACCAAAATCAGATTTAGTAGGATGTCCTTACCTCTTCGGACGCCGAATCCGATGACACTGTCGGTAACGATGCCTTCTTCTGCTTCTTCGACACAAGAGATTCAGCCCCTGTATCTGCACATCGTTTCGATCGATCGCCCGAGGGTTCTGCTTGTGATGCGGAGGGGGCACTCCGTTGACCCACCCCTGACGGATGATACGGCCGGGCCTTCACTGGCGTCTCCCCAGTCGCTGCTAACTGGGTGCCTGCGATAAGGCTGGTCTCCCTGTCATATCCGGAGGGCGGGGCAGCCATAACACAGTAAAATTTGGCGGCCGAGTAAAGAATGGGCGGCCGCGGATCGGGGACGGGCAACGTAAAACGAGCTCCGGTACATCCGGCATTATAGTAATGCCAAGCTCGTGCACCATCCAACAAACTTCCAACATACCCCAGGGTATTACTGGGGTTATCCAACATCATCTGAGCATAACCAAATTGCCGTGCAAAACGGCTCGGCAAGTATGGTTCCAGGTAGCACTGATTCCTGTTCCGGTACACCAGATGGGACGGCCGGATACTTTGCAACCAGCGGAATCCCCATTGAGGCAGAGTGGTGGTACCTTCGCCCAGGTCCCTTAAATCCTCGTTGGCCTCAAAACCCAAATAGATGGGACCAACTTTGGTGATCTCCCAACCCTGAAGACGGGATAAAACCTTTCTACAAACCGGGACACCGGTATACGACCAGCTCCTCCGATGGAAACGACGAAGGAATGCATCTCCAGCCTTATAATCTTCTTCCGAGCCTGGGCTCATCACACTGGGATGATGCAAAATCAGCCATCCCATCAAATAGTGAAACGGCAGTTCAGCGCGCGGGAAGTTATTGTTTCTGCCTCTGTCATGAATCACATTTCCAGCAAACTCTCTCAAACCTCGCTGCAGGTTACATACCATTGCGGGGAGAAGAGCCAAACGCCGGCCGAAAACCAGCTTCACGGCTGGCAGGATTAAGTTTCGGGTCATCCTCTCTACGGCACCGGATCCGCCCGCGAACACGCAATCCCGGAGCCATATCATCAGGTAGGATGCCAACACCGCCTTGGGTGACATCCGATAAGCAAGATGCCAGAAGCAGCTGTAGGAGCGTGCATCTGACTGCTGGTCCTCATTTCCTCGGGGATTTTTCTCCCCTAACCTGCTTATTTCGGACAACACTTCGCTACGAGAGAGCGCCGGTGGGGTAGAAAATTGTGAGGGATCCTCCTTGTCTTGTCTAAAGACATGATCTCTCCAAGCGGTCACATGAGGCTGCGTCCCGTTCCTATCCTGTCTCTGCATATAGTAATGATGACTCGCCACTTCCTTGAAGACGGCCGTCATCTCCTCAGCCCTGTCCCCCAGGACTTGAAGTTCCTCGTTGGTGGGAAAGTACTCTTCATAGGGTTCCGACCCCCAAGGGAGTTTTGATACCTCGTACATCTCATGAAGTGCGAACCCTAATTCCCCCACCGGAGTAAAGAAGGTCCCAGTATGGATATCAAACATCTCCAGGAGTACGAGGAACATGTGCCTATTAAGGTCAACACCTGCCTGGGTAGCACGGATCGCGGCAGTCAACCCGATCTCTCGGAGCTCAGTCCGAAACCGCGACAAGATCCAGAGCGTCAGTTTATCCTATTTGGAGACGTAATGGCACCAACCCTCCACCCGAAACTCTCCTGTCGGGTAGGAACGTTCCATCAAAAACATACGATGTGTAAAAGTCGAAGCACTATAAGCAAACGTATCAATGGGTACATCACTGAAGAGGCTCCCAGGACGTAAAGTCCGCCAAGTGTAAGAAGACCCAGACCGTACAACGGTCAAAGCATCCCTTTGGTCGGAAGTAGAATCAATTTGGATGACACCAGTCATCGCTCCCCCCTGAGAAGGGGTAAGCTCCCAAGACATTCTCCTCTGGGAAACAAGGCGACAGAAGGACGTTAAAGGCCACTGACGTTCAAGTTGCTTAACAGTTATATGCACTCCATTCGCAGTAAAGAACCAGTCCTCCTTGACCTTCAGTACTGACGAATCAGTAGAAGTGAGACGGTCTCCAAACAGGAACTCAGGCTTCAGGAAGGTCACTTTATCTGATGTGGAGGGTTTAATGACTCCACGCTCCATCATCCGTTTGAGGAACCAATACTGCTGTTCACGGATTAGGGTCATTCTCTCAGGAGGCTGATCCAGCATAAGAGCATCTTGAGCAGGGTTTATCACTTCCTCGTTATGCTCTACTCCCATTTGGTTGAAGGCAGCCTCCAAGAAAACTTTACTCAAAGGCGGGATTGCCATCGACACTAGTAAAAAATCAGAAAAAGTCAGAAGAGAACACACAAATGTATCTAAAGGAGAAAACTGCGGCGCATCATCAGGGTTTGAACCTATGCGCGTCAGCAGTATAGCCTCGGCACATCACCAGGGTTTGAACCCATGCGCGTCAGCAGTATAGCCTCGGCGCATCACCAGGGTTTAAACCCATGCACGTCGGCGGGCAAAGACCGCGGCACATCATTAAAGACTCAAGGCCTATGTGCGTTGGCGTACGGACAATGAGACTTACCAACCACCTCCGGCCGAACTTCGACAGGCCGACGAGGAACGATAGCCGCCGCAACTTCCGCGGGCTCCTTCGCTTTCTTCTTCTCCTTGTCGGCAGCGCCGCAAGGAGTCTTGGGAGCCATTCTCTCGAAGAAGGAGAAGTTAGGGTTTTTGAAGAAGAAACTCTAAAGAAGCAGAGGCACAGAGAAGAAGAACCCTTTCTCTCTCCAACTCTTACCTTTTTATAGGGCTTGGTCGCACGCGTGAACAGATGACGTATGATCTCAGCCGTCGCCTCGGGTTCTATGCAAGGATAGCAGCAAATAAAACCAAAAGATCATCATTAATCTTTTCGGTTACCGAGGCACCATCATCATCAACTGAGAAGAGCATGCGCCCGAACAGGCATGCGCCCAGAAATCATGCGCCCTGACCTCCATGCTTCTTATTCAAAGTGTTCCAAAACTTATTCAAAAGTTTTGAAAACTTTGAAGGGGGTCTTGTAGAAGCATGGAATTTCACAACCAGAAAGCCCATGCGCCAGACACTACATGCGCCAGAACTCAGACGAAGAACTTTACAGCAAAGTCAATAAGTATAGACATTTGAAGAAGGACTTTTTATTTATATATAAAAGTCTATTACATGTCTAGAAAAGGTTGTACAAAGGAGAATTTCTACAAAGGAAAGAGCCTAAGTCTACAGCCAGCGGCCACCATGCGCCTTCAGATAAGCGCAGCGGCCACCATGCGTCTCCAGATAGGCGCAGCATCACTATGCGCCACCAGTGAGGCGCAGCAGATATCATGCGCCTCCATCCAGGCGCATCCCATCATCTCTTCAGCAGCTCAGTTATGTACATCCCTTCAGCCAAATTCTTCCAGCCAGGCTCACCTGGCCGAGCAGAGCCCAGTTATGTGCCGCTCTTCCAACCAGGCTCGCCCGATAAATGCTTCGACACAAAGCATTTAACCCTCTGGCTGGAACCAAGGAAGAGAAGAGCACCACAAATGCTGTGGCCAGGGGAGGCTTCGAAAGAGCCTCCAAAGCCGAAGGAAGACCGTGATCGAAACTACGGCTAAAGGAGCAGCTTTCGACACGATCAAAGTGGGGAAACCCCACTTTGCAGGAAGAGAGAGCCTTGCACCGCCATTCCGATCTAAGGCTCTTCCGGAATAACGGAGACGAGGCTCGAGCATCCCTATCTTTGGATGCAACAGACACCTTCCGCCTGCCTCAGAAGCCCTCGACTCCGTCTTTTGGATGTAACAGTCACCTTCAAGTGCATCAAAGACAACACAGCGTCTCATCTTCACCCTCGGGAGCACTTCGTCAGCAGAATGCACCCGTATATTCAAGTTCATATTGGAAGTACGTGAGGGAATGAGAAGCAAATCTTCTCTCCATGCCACTATTTATAGGCCGGGCAGATCAAACCCACGCGCCAAGTGGATGGCCCTTCGAATTCCGTGCAATGAATTTACATTAAATGGATGAACCGGACGCCTCGAATTCAGCCAAACGGCTATTATAGCACTCGAAGAGCGAGACAGCCGCATCATTAAAAGACATGTCCGATGCGCCAGCCAGACAGCGCATCACACGGACGCGCCCTTCGGCATCAGGCACATCACACAGACGCGCCCTACAGTACTCGGCGCATTATAGAGGGTGCGCCCCCACATATCTCCATACCGAGTGGAACGCCAACCGACGCGCCCACTCAGCTGTCCATCGAACGTCACCAACATTAAATGTTGAACTGACAGAGTTGGCAGCACGCCTCCCAAAGTCTGAACAGTTGACAGCTTTATTCAGAAAATGAAGCGTCGGCAATGTCAGCATCATCATGACTCTATTCCGACGGCTACTGCCACGTGGCCACCCGCATGCGCCTCTACGACCATGCGTCCACACCCGCATGCGCCTCTACGGCCATGCGTCTAAACCAGCATGCACCTCAAAAGCCATGCGCCTCAGACCCTTCACTGATCCCTAAAGACAGAAGAAGAGTCTCCGGTTGAAGTTTTGTATGCGCCTCAAAAGCCATGCGCCCCAGACTGATCTCTGATCCCAAAAGACAGAAAGAAAGTCGCCTGCATGCGCCTCAAAAGCCATACGCCCCAAATGGTTTGTAACTCCTAAAGGTTATGAGCCGCAGCCTCCTCCTGCGCCCAATCCAAGGCGCAGCCCACCAGATCACTCCTCTCCACCAAATCCGAGATCTTCGAACCATGAGTCGACGGCACGTGTCTTTTGACTCAACTCGTCCAAGATTTCAGCAACGGAAAGATCTTCTCTTCTGCTACGTGCCGGCTCACAACAGCAGTATGAAGAGTTCTCCCCCTCGATCAGGGCGCGGCATCCATGCGCCTCCATCAGCAACCTCCACGTGGCATCCCCACACCGGCGCATCCTACATGCGCGCATGAGCAGCCAGCCTGTAAAACTATAAATAGAAGGATCATCCCCTTCACACACACACAGAGACTCAGAATACAAGACTCACAGAGAATCCACAACAGAGAATCACCGGAGAGGCAGTTCTAGACACTCAACATCTTCCTCCTCTCAGCAAGCTCCAGCACCCAGAGCAATCAACACCTTCAGAGAACCGATAACCGCCGTCAGCCGGTCAACGGAGTCAACGCATTACCACTCGCTCCATTGGCACTAAGGACCCAGCTTAAACAAAAGTGTACTCCTAGGACTACATCTAAGTCCTATATTGTATCACTGTTCTGTTTGTATTAAGATTTCAATCAAAACAATTTTAATGGCAAACACGGTATTTCTCGTATTTTGGGTTTTGTCATGGCTTGGTTTTATTTGGATTGGTTCAGTTTTTATGTGAGTTGGATCACCTTAACCTATGCTACCCCTCAACCCACCATAACTCCCCCTCTTTATAACCCCACCTACCACTCTCTCTCCTCATAACTTCCACTATTACTTTCCTTCTTCTTCTTCTTCTCCTCCCTCCACAACTCTCCTAACCCTAGGCAAGTGCATCTTGCCACTACATGAGAATCCTCTTTTATTTGTCCCTTTGCTAGATTAGGACATGGTGATCAACATTAGAACTTGGCATTTTATGATTTGGAGTCTCCATTGTTCTAGATCTAAGTTTTTTCTATTTTCGGATTTTGCATGGTTTGATCTATTTGAGTTAGGTTTTATGGGTTTTTGTTCTTTCCATGTGGAAGAGCATTCAATTCCACCCAAATTGGAACTTTGGAAATCCGGAAATGGAGTTCGGATGGCCAAGTTATGATGATGTGTAGCCTTGAGTTCAACCATGGTATTCTTGCTGTTTGGAGAAGACAGTGAGCAGTGTGCAGAGCTGTTTAGCTTACGCACACTGAGCTGTGCACGCTCTTTAGCGTGCGTACGCAGACTTGGGTACGCTTCCTGTTGTAAGCGTATCTCCTTGAGCGTGTGTGACTTTTCACCTACGCTGCTCTCTCAGCGTGCGTGACTTTTCACCTACGCTGCTCTCTGTAGCGTGCGTGACTTTTCACCTACGCTGCTCTCTCAGCGTGCGTAACTTTTCACCTATGCAGCTCTCATGCGTGCGTGACTTTTCACCTACGCTGCTCTCTCAGCGTGCGTGACTTTTCACCTACGCTGCTCTCTGTAGCGTGCGTGACTTTTCACCTACGCTGCTCTCTCAGCGTGCGTGACTTTTCACTACGCAGCTCTCATGCGTGCGTGACTTTTCCCCTACGCTGCTCCCCTGACCCCTTGTTTAACCCATTGACACTTGGAGTTTTGGTTTTATTTCTTTAAGCTTGGCTCTTCTATTGTCCTGTATATTGATATTTTATTAGATATTTTACGCCCAGTGAACTTGATTTTACTTAATATGTTTGGAATGACTATGGTACATGGCATGGTATGACAAGGAACTAGCATAACACGACAGTGACCCGTAGTGGTGCACTCCTGACATGACCAACCTGACATGATTGTGGCCCGTCGTGGCGCACTCCTGACAAGTACCCTGACTTGATTTATCTTGATAATTTAACTTGACTTGCCTTGACACCGTGGGTGGTTCTTTCTTGCTTGCTTGTTAAATCCACTTGTCCTGTCTTGCATCATGTCTAGGATGGGACTCCTGAGTACCACGGTCAGGAGCTCCTACTAAAATGGACTAAGGTTAATACTAGAATAACACAGTAGTCATGAAGAGATTGACACAGCTACAGGCAATCCCGTTACCTGGACGCTCTTGGGATCTGTAGCCTGCCGTCGAGTAGGGCACATTTCTAGCACACCGTCGCGTATTGCACCCTCTAAGTCCCCTAAGGGCACATTTGTCTTTCGGACGATGTACCCACCTGAATTCAACTCCTAATCTTCGACCTGGGTAGCCTGGATGGTCTGCAGGGCTTGTGGCTGTGGAACAATCTCACTGCATCTTGTTAGTAATTAGGTCTGTGATAATCCTAGTTAGATAAAGTAGTAAGCCGTAGTATCTGCTTGGCCGTGATTGATTGAATGAGGTATAACTAGTTTAGCCATGTCTTGATCCAGTACAAGATTGCTTCCTGTCTTGAATTCTTGCATTATTATCTTGCCGATAAATGGTAGGAAACCAAGTTCTGTTCAGATGAAGGGTTACAACCCCGGTCCTTGTTTGGTTTACGGGTTGTAACCTGGCTATCGGAATAGTTCTATGGTTATCTCGTCGTATATCATCCTGCCATGTTTTCGTAATTTCTAGTTTTAATATTAGATTTTTCTTGTGCTGAATGCTGGCTTTTGTTCTTATTTCGTGGCCCCCTTGTGGCACTTGCTCTTTCTGGGGTTGACCCAGCTGGTTTTGTGTGGCCAGATTTCGGAGCAGCTCCCAAGGATCTGCCAAGCTTCCAGCCCAATGGTGGCGACTAGAAGGAACCCGGCTACGAGTGGGTTTTCTATTTTGTTTCGCTCACTCTATTGTAAAGTTATTCTTTTGAGGCGTTTAGCCGACGAGCACCTGTTAGCTCGATGCACTTTTACTTACTGTCTGCCTACGGGCTGTAAACATGATTAACAAATCCTAGGGTTGATCATGTACGACTAAACTCTTGCTAGTCCCCACATTTTGTAATGACTAGCTTCATGATCAGCTGAATATGTGATATTTGGGATGCCTTATTATTGTATATTTAATGATCATACATCTTGCGACCTTACTTACTTGCTTGTGATTGAGACATTAGGCTTGTCCATGACCATAAGAGACTGTTGGCTTGTAGTAAACCCTCATATTTCTAGACAGCCGTGACCGTATATCGAGGTGGTTTCCATTTCAATATATGTAGCTGGATATGTCTACCCCCGCTCTCCAGTATTCTGGTTCTGGGGCGTGACACGGTTTAAGTGGTGGCCTATGCAGGTCTTGTCAATCAAGAAATGTGAGGGTTTACCTAATAGATGTCTCAATCAGTATTTGCCCTTGATCTCCGCCCGTATTTTCAAATCCCTGAAATTCTTGCCCTGATTACATGCTTGTATCGTTGATCTGTCCTGGTCCTTCCTTATTGTTTCCCTGTGTCGTCTTCTTCAGCGGCACTGTACCTGACCCTGCCGATCAGCAAGGAAGAGCACCTCCCGTGGGCCAGCAGCAACTTGGGGATCAAGCCCAGCATTCCGGAGTCGCCTCCAGAGTGATACCTACTGGAGGAGAGTCACCAGTTCGGCCCGTCCAGCCCGCAGAGCCCGATGATGGTACCTTAGTAGGCCTCATCAGAACCTTGATAGCTTTCCAGGATCGTCGAAGCGATGCCCTGTACCAGACAGTTCAAGATGTTTTGACCCGAGGCGGACATCAAGGGAACCAGGCGGCCAACAGCTTCAAGCGCTTGAACCCTCCTTTCTTCGACGGTACCGAGGATGCGATTGCCGCGGATGTATGGCTTCAGGATACCGAGGTAATTCTGGAAGCAGCTAGGACACCCGAGAATGAGAAGGTGGCGGTGGTACGCCTGCAGTTGTTGGACTTGGCTCGCAGTTGGTGGGCGGCGCAAGCCATGGGATTAGTAGCACCCATTGCTTGGGCAGTGTTTAGAGAAAGATTCCAGATGAAGTATTTCGATGCTGTGGCTCGGTACGACCTGCAGACTAGATTTACCAACTTGAAACAAGGAGGCAGAACAGTCGACAGTTATGCATCGAAGTTTCTAGACTCAGTAGGTTTGCCCCCACCTTGGTAGCGACCGAGTTTGATAGGGCCCAGCGGTTACAGCAGGGACTGCATTTAGAGATCTTGTTCGCGGTTGAGCAGTTCGAGCACCAGACATTCGATGCAGTCTTGAGAGCAGCTATGAGGCATGAGTACACCTCCCAGAGGATCGTGGATAGGACCGGAAGTTGGAAGCGGTCCCACAGTCAGATGCACCAATCATCAGCTCCAGCCCCGGCAGCTAGAAGTTTGACCATTGGGACTCCGAGGCGGGCGGTCTCAGTAACGTCGGTTCATCATTCGACCTCGACGTACCCGCAGCAGCAGAAGCAGAAGCAGACTTCCGCGATGGGATGTTCTCATTACGGGAAGCCAAGGCATGTGGTGGCAGATTGTCGCAGGACGCAGGGATTGTGCCTGGCTTATGTAGCAGCAGATCATAGGATAGGGGCTTGCCCGAATAGGGGTGGTTCATCAGCATCCAACCCTTCTAGCACTTCGATGAGAGGACCGGCCCCAGCACCAGTTCAGCAGTAGCAGTATCAGTCTTCGAGGCCCTTGCCGCCTCAGTCTCAAGCATTCCAGTAACAGCACCCCCAGCAGTATGCACAAGCCCAAGCTCAGACCCAGAATAGACAGAGAGGTTTCCAGCAGAGGGGACCAGCAGCTAGAGGACAAGGTCAGGCCATGATGATAGCTATGGAAGAAGAAGTTGCACCAGGTTAGGTTGTGGCAGGTACTATTCTCGTCAACTCCTCTCCAGCGTCTGTATTATTTGATTCTGGTGCATCGCATTCATTTATGTCTGTACGATTTGCGACACGGATAGGATTGGAGCCCGAGTCATTATCAGTGAGGCTCAATATACTTACTGGTAATGGTCTTATGGGAGTAGATCGAGTATTTTCCTCGTGTCGGATCGTAGTTAGCGGTAGGGAGTTCCCAGCTAGATTCATAGAGTTTCCTATGGCAGACTATGATGTAGTCCTAGGCATGGATTGGTTGAGGAACCAGTATGCTAGGATAGACTGCCATATTGGCAGAGTTGTCTTTAGTATCCCCGACGAGCTAGAGTTTTTGTTTTCCAGGGGTGCAGTGGAGCCATCTTTCCCAGCATTGCGGATGGCAGTAGCAGCAGTGCAGTTACCCCAGATAGTTGAAGAGTTTCCAGATGTCTTTCCAGAGGACCTTCCAGGGATGCCGCCAGAGCGGGAGATTGAGTTCACTATAGACTTGATTCCCGGGACAGCACCAGTATCAGAGCGAGTCTACAGGATGGCGCCTTCAGAGTTGGAGATTTTATACAAGATGATTGAAGAACTGAGGACCAAGGGATTCATCCGTGCAAGTGGATCGCCTTGGGGAGCCCCGATGCTTCTTGTAAAAAAGAAGGATGGTACGTCCAGGCTATGTGTTGACTATCATACCTTGAATTCGGTGACAATCAAGAACAAATACCCTCTTCTGAGGATAGATGACTTGTTTGATCAGCTCAGAGGGGCTTCAGTGTTCTCGAAGATCGACTTGCGGTCGGGATACCACCAGATCAGAGTCAGAGAGCAGGACATCCCGAAGACAGCATTCAGATCGAGGTATGGGCATTGGGAGTTCCTTGTTATGCCCTTTGGAGCGACCAATGCGCCAGCAGTATTCATGGACCTCATGAATCATATTTTCATGCCTTACTTGGATCAATTTGTGATCGTGTTCCTAGATGACATCTTGGTCTACAGCAAGAGTGAAGCAGAGCATGAGCAGCATCTCAGAGTCGTCCTCCAGACGCTTAGGGAGCATCAGTTATAAGCCAAGTTCAGTAAATGCGAGTTCTGGCTCGATCGTATTTCATACTTGGGTCATATCATTACCCGAGGAGGAGTGGAAGTGGATCCCCAGAAGATTGTGGCTATCGAGTCATGGCCGGTACCCAGCTCAGTGGCAGAGGTTCGCAGCTTCCTTGGATTGGCCGGCTACTACCGGCGGTTCATTTCAGATTTTGCAAGGATTTCAGCGCCGATGACCCAGTTGACCCGCAAGGATGTGTCGTTTATTTGGACAGCAGAGTGTCAGGAATCATTTGAGAAGTTGAAGCAAGGTTTGATAACGGCTCCCATTTTCACCCTTCCAGATGGGACCGGAGGATTCACAGTTTATTGCGACACTTCAGGCAGAGGATTGGGGTGTGTCTTGATGCAACATGGGAAGGTAATATCTTATGCGTCACGTCAACTACATGATCATGAGAAGAATTACCCGACCCATGACTTGGAACTGGCGGCGGTAGTATTTGCTTTGAAGTTGTGGAGGCACAACTTGTACGGAGATAGAGTGGAGATCTTTACTGATCATAAGAGCCTGAAGTATGTTTTCACCCAGAAGGACCTTAATATGCGGCAGAGAAGATGGCTCGAGCTACTAGTGGACTATGATGCGGATTTGCAGTATCATCCCGGGAAGGCCAACGTCGTTGCAGATGCATTGAGCAGGAGAGCCGGAGTTTATTTCCTGACGGCACAACCAGAATTATTGGCAGATCTTCAGAAGATGGGAATTGAAGTGGTTCTTCCAACCAGCGTGGCATTGATGGCCAGCCTGCAGGTTCAGTCTAGCATAGTTGAGATAATTCGGGTGGCGCAGTCAACAGATTCCAAGATCCAGCGACTCAGAGCAGAGTGTGAAGCAGGAAGAAGGCCAGAGTTATGTATCCATGAAGACGGTACACTTCGGCACGACACTTGTCTTTGTGTACCCAGTGGAGATATCAGACAGGAAATCATAGCAGAAGCCCACAGTTCACAATATTCTATTTATCCGGGTGGAACGAAGATGTACCGTAATATTCGTCAGCATTTCTGGTAGAATGGCATGAAGAGGGAGATAGCCCGGTTTGTCTCTCGGTGTTTGGTTTGCCAACAGGTTAAAGCTGAACATCAGAGGCCCGCTGGACTTCTTCAACCCTTACCGATCCCAGAATGGAAATGGGAGCATATAACCATAGATTTTATGACCGGATTGCCCAGATCTCCCGCCGGCAGAGATGCTATTTGGGTAATTGTGGACAGGCCTACCAAGGTGGCTCACTTTCTCCCATTCAGAGTTGGACAGTCGACGGCACAGTTAGCAGAGATGTATCTCAGACAGATCGTTAGGCTTCACGGTGTGCCAGTCAGCATCACCTCGGACAGGGATTCAAGGATCACATCACACTTTTGGCGCAGCTTGCAGAAGAGTTTGGGAATTCGCCTTCAATTCAACTCAGCTTATCACCCACAGACGGATGGTCAATCAGAGCGCACAATCCAGACCCTTGAAGATATGTTGAGATCCTGTACCCTTGACTTTGGTGGTTCATGGGAGAATTATCTACACCTTGTGGAATTCTCGTACAACAATAGTTATCAGGCCAGTATCCAAATGGCACCCTTCGAGGCTCTTTATGGCAGGAAGTGCAGATCCCCGCTAGCATGGGACGATGTCGGGGAGAGGCAGATGCTCGGACCCGAATTGATTTTCCAAACGATTGAAGTGGTCAGAAAGGTCAGAGATCACCTCCGAGTTGCCCAGGACCGCCAGTGCCATTGGGCCGATGCTCATCGGCGTCCCTTAAAATTTGTTGTCGGTGACCATGTATTCCTTAGGATCTCGGCTAACCGCGACGTCATTCGCTTTGACGTGCGGAGAAAGCTTAGTCCTAGGTATATAGGGCCGTTCGGTATTCTAGAGTGAGTACGAGATGTATCATATCGTCTCGCTCTTCTACCGTCGCTAAGTGAGGTGTATGATGTATTCCATGTGTCCCAATTATGACGGTATATTCCGGACCCGAGCCACATCCTAGACCATTCGAAATTGGTTGTTGGTACCAACCTTTCGTATGAGGAGAGGCCCGTGTCTATATTGGACCGGAGGGAGAAGATACTCAAGAACAAGACTATTAAATTAGTCCGTGTTGCTTGGGGTCATTACTCTCTAGGTGAGTCAACGTGGGAGCGTGAGGACGACATCCGATCGCGATATCCCTACCTGTTTGACTCGTGAGGTATAATGTCTTTCTTATGCCTTACGTTTTCCCTTCCTTGCTTGCGTTGTATGATTGTATGACTGAACTGCTTAGTGTAACTTGCCTGTGCTTAATGTAGCTTGTCGTGACAATCTCTAGCTCCTTGATTAAATTCCGAGAACGGAATTCTTTTAAGGTGGGTAGAGTTGTCACCCTCATTTCCCGT
This sequence comes from Iris pallida, assembly GCA_029216955.1. Taxonomy (NCBI): domain Eukaryota; kingdom Viridiplantae; phylum Streptophyta; class Magnoliopsida; order Asparagales; family Iridaceae; genus Iris; species Iris pallida. The sequence goes on from JANAVB010037681.1 coordinate 44,372, forward strand.
ATTTTCCGTATTTCATATTTATACTCGTATCTAGATTTTGGCATGTATTTTTATTTTTCTCAACTTGTGGAATTTCGATATTTCTCGTACTTTGGGTTTTGTCATGGCTTGGTTTTATTTGGATTGGTTCGGTTTATATGTGAGTTGGATCACCTTAACCTATGCTACCCCTCAACCCACCACAACTTCCCCTCTTTATAACCCCACCTACCACTCTTTCTCCTCATAACTTCCACCATTACTTTCCTTCTTCTTCTTCTTCTCCTCCCTCCACAACCCTCCTAACCCTAGGCAAGTGCATCTTGCCACTACATGAGAACCCTCTTTTATTTGTCCCTTTGCTAGATTAGGACTTGGTGATCAACATTAGAACTTAGAATTTTGTGATTTGGAGTCTCCATTGTTCTAGATCTAAGTTTTTCCTATTTTTGGATTTTGCATAGTTTGATCTATTTGAGTTAGGTTTTATGGGTTTATGTTGTTTCCATGTGGAAGAGCATTCAATTCCACCCAAATTGGAACTTTGGAAATCCGGATTTGGAGTTCGGATGGCCAAGTTATGATGCTGTGTAGCCTTGAGTTCAACCATGGTATTCTTGTTGTTTGGAGAAGACAGTGAGTAGTGTGCAGAGCTGTTTAGCTTACGCACACTGAGCTGCGCGCGCTCTTTAGCGTGCGTACGCAGACTTGGGTACGCTTCCTGTTGGAAGCGTGTCTCCTTGAGCGTGCGTGACTTTTCACCTACGCTGCTCTCTCAGCGTGCGTGACTTTTCACCTACGCTGCTCTCTGTAGCATTCGTGACTTTTCACCTACGCTGCTCTCTCAGTGTGCATGAATTTTTACCTACGCAGCTCTTATGCGTGCGTGACTTTTCACCTACGCTGCTCTCTCAGCGTGCGTGACTTTTCACCTACGCTGCTCTCTGTAGCGTGCGTGACTTTTCACCTGCGCTGCTCTCTCAGCATGCGTGACTTTTCACCTACACAGCTCTCATGCGTGCGTGACTTTTCACCTACGCTGCTCCCCTGACCCCTTGTTTAACCCATTGACTCTTGGAGTTTTGGTTTATTTCTTTAAGCTTGGCTCTTCTATTGTCCTGTATATTGATATTTTATTAGATATTTTACGCCCATTTTATATCCTTACGCCTTTTGTCATGAACTTGATTTTACTTAATATGTTTGGAATGACTATGGTACATGGCATGGTATGACAAGGAACTAGCATAACACGACAGTGACCCGTAGTGGTGCACTCTTGACATGACCAACCTGACATGATAGTGGCCCGTCGTGGCGCACTTCTGACAAGTACCCTGACATGATTTATCTTGATAATTTAACTTGACTTGCCTTGACACCGTGGGTGGTTCTTTCTTGCTTGCTTGTTAAATCCACTTGTCCTGTCTTACATCATGTCTAGGATGGGACTCCTGAGTACCACGGTCAGGAGCTCCTACTAAAATGGACTAAGGTTAATACTAGAATAACACAGTAGTCATGAAGAGATTGACACAGCTACAGGCAATCCCGTTACCTAGGCGCTCTTGGGATCTGTAGCCTGCTGTCGAGTAGGGCACATTTCCAGCACACCGTCGCGTGTTGCACCCTCTAAGTCACCTAAGGGTACATTTATCTTCCGGACGATGTACCCACCTGAATTCAACTCCTAATCTTCGACCTGGGTAGCCTGGATGGTCTACAGGGCTTGTGGCTGTGGAACAATCTCACTACATCTTGTTAGTAATTAGGCCTGTGATAACCCTAGTTAGTTAAAGTAGTAAGCCGTAGTATCTGCTTGGCCATAATTGATTGAATGAGGTATAACCAGTTTAGCCATGTCTTGATCCAGTACAAGATTGCTTCCTGTCTTGAATTCTTGCATTATTATCTTGCCGATAAATGGTGGAAAACCAAGTTCTGTTCAGATGAAGGGTTACAACCCCGGTCCTTGTTTGGTTTACGGGTTGTAACCTGGCTATCGGAATAGTTCCATAGTTATCTCGTCGTATATCATCCTGCCATATTTTTGTAATTTCTAGTTTTAATATTAGATTTCTTGTGCTGAATGCTGGCTTTTGTTCTTATTTCGTGGCCCCCTTGTGGCACTTGTTCTTTCTGGGGTTGACCCAGCTGGTTTTGTGTGGCCAGATTTCGGAGCAACTCCCGAGGATCTACCAAGCTTCCAGCCCAATGGTGGCGACTAGAAGGAACCCGGGCTACGAGTGGATTTTCTATTTTGTTTTGCTCACTCTATTGTAAAGTTATTCTTTTGAGGCGTTTAGCCGACGAGCACCTGTTAGCTCGATGCGCTTTTACTTACTGTCTGCCTACGGGCTATAAACATGATTAACAAATCCTAGGGTTGATCATGTACGACTAAACTCTTGCTAGTCCCCGCATTTTGTAATGACTAGCTTCATGATCAGCTGAATATGTGATATTTGGGACGTCTTATTATTGTATATTTAATGATCATACATCTTGCGACCTTACTTACTTGCTTGTGATTGAGACATTAGGCTTGTCCATGACCATAAGAGACCGTTGGCTTGTAGTAAACCCTCATATTTCTAGACAGCCGTGACCGTATATCGAGGTGGTTTCCATTTCAATATACGTAGCTGGCTATGTCTGCCCCCGCTCTCCAATATTCTGGTTCTGGGGTGTGACAAGTTGCCCCCTTGCGGCCCACTTTAAGTGCACTAAGGAGCAGTGTCCATCTACTGAGGACGAAAAAGAAGATATGGAGCGGGTTCCATATGCTTCAGCTGTGGGGAGCCTTATGTATGCTATGGTGTGTACAAGGCCAGACATCGCTCATGGAGTTGGCACTGTTAGTAGGTATCTTTCAAATCCTGGAAGGGTACATTAGAGTGCAGTCAAGTGGATTCTACGATACCTTCAGGGCACTGTCGATTGGAGACTTTCTTTTGGTAGTGACGAGACGAAGCTGGTTGGCTATACCGATGCTGATATGGTTGGAGATGTAGACATGAGACGATCGACTTCGGGCTATGTGATGATGTTTGCCGGAGGAGCGGTATCGTGGCAGTCGTGGTTGCAGAAGTGTGTTGCCTTGTCGACGACGGAGGCAGAATACATTGCGGCGACGGAGGCTTGCAAGGAGCTACTGTGGATGAAGAAGCTGTTGCAAGAAATGGGGCTGAAGCAAGAGCAGTATACTTTAATTTACGACAGTCAGAGTGCTATTCACCTTGTGAAGAACCAGACATTTCATAGTCGATCCAAGCACATCGAGACTCAGTATCATTGGATACGGGATGTGGTTGAGAAGGTTCATACTGATGACAATGGAGCAGACATGCTCACGAAGGTTCTACCAAGGGAGAAGTTTGAGTACTGCAGGCAGATCGTCGGGATGACGACCTCCTCCACCTAGTTGTGAAGGGGAGATTTTTTGGAGTGGGTGGGGTTCCCAACCGATGTGGAGAAGACCCCGGAGTGCGAGAGCGCCATCTGTGTGTCAGAGAAGCTCGGGGAGGTGACGAGGCAAGTCGGAGATGACGGAGACACTCGGGAGCTGCCAGAGGAGCTGCTGGAAGGAGGAGGGCAAAGTTCGGGCCGAACTTTGTCCCAGAGAGAGTTCTGGTCGAACTCTGTGTTCTGGTTCCAGAACCTTGCGGGTTGCCAGATACAGAGTTCTGGCCGAACTCTGCCCTAGGACAGAGGTCTGGCCGAACTCTGTGTCATCGGGGTCGAAGCAGTTTTTGGGTGATTTATCGCCATTGGATCTTATCCTACGGTCCAGGTTTTGCTGTGGTTTAGGGGATTTATACATGGTTATTTCTAACCCTAATTACAACATAACATTGAAGAACAAGAGAGAGAAAAGAGAGGCAAGAGTGCCATTACAACTTTGGGAGAGAAGACGGAGAATTGAAGTTGGGGCTGGGAATGGAGACGCAGCGACCATGTCGGGGGACGCTGCTCCTCGATGTTGAAGTCGAGGCTATCGGAGACACGCGGATCCGGACTGATCGGCCACGCGAGCCCAGGCGACGGTTCGAAAACAAAGCGGGGAGCTCGGTCGGCCAAAGGTCTGGCCTCTGATCATCGAGCGGCGGAGGATGCAGCTCAAGGAAAGAACATCGATGAGAACCGAGTCCAGATCGGGTTAGATCTGACCAAATCAGTAGATTTGGCAGTGGCAAAGTCAGGAATGGTGGGGTGGATTCGGTGTCGAGGTCTGAAAATAGTGGTGGCCGGTCGGGTTGAAGTGGCGATGACGATGGCGAGGTGGTGGTCAATAAGTTGTGGAGGATGGTCGGATCGTCGGGGATGGTGCTGGTGGCCGAGGATCACGGAGATGGTGGTGCTTCGCTAGGGAACACCGGCAGAGGACGTCAACCCGGCTAAGGTGAGTTGATCTATGGTGTTTAAATTCTGTCGGTGGTATTGGCGTGGAGATGAGGAGCTGGTATTTGTGGTGGTGGGTGTTATGAGGGATGACCGGAGTTGGTCCGGTGGTGTTGAAGCTGGTGGCGGTGGCGATCGGGATCGGGTTTGAGGTCTAGATCTAGAGGTGTTGGGCGGTGGAGAGGGAGTAGACGGGGAGGTCGGGACAAGGCTGGAAGGTCGATCTGGTAGTGGTCGAGTTGAATTGCTAGGCGAAGCTGCTAGTGGTGTTGGGTGGTGGCACTCGATGGATGGCCGGAGCACGGTAAAGTTGTGGCGAGCAGCCAAGAGAGAGTGTATTGTGTGTCAGAATTATTGTAATAATTAATAATTGGAAACACCCATAATATTTATATTATAATAGTGGCGTGCTCTCTAAGTCAGTCCTATGGCACCCTCAGTAATTATCATCAGATCTGGAGGTAATAAGAATACATTTGTAACTACTCTTGTAACTACCCAATCAATTAATACAGCCCATTAAGTAATCAGCAAGCAGATATTTAGTATGTAACCTCATAACAGTAACTAGCAATAACCGAATTTAGAATAATGATTAAAACTAATAAAACAGAATTAATTAATTAATAATAATAAGGATTAATTATTAACAATAATCAGAATTTAAGAAATAATATTTAATATTATTAAGCAGGATTAATTAGTATAAAATAGTTTTATTAAAGAAGCTAGTCTTATATATGAAAATATTATACCTCGAAAAAGAAATTTAGGAAAAATTCTAAAATTTACCAAACTTGGTTGTAGGAAGTTACACTAATCAACTATGGTCTTACTCTAAGCTAAGTATACTTTAAATTTAGTGAAAACATTTACAGTCATACTCGTAAAAACTTTTTCAAACAAGTATTGTATTGCATGAATGATGAATGTATGAGCTTAACAACAAAGTAAAAAGATATCTAAGTATAGGAGTTAAATGCACGTGCAACTGATGGAAACCCGCATCGACAATCGAATTCATAAAGAAAAAAATAAAATAATATCTGTTACGCAAGAACAAATAAAAATTAAATGTATATATTAGGAAGCTAATGTCACCTCGACAAGTTATAACATTTATTTATGGAAAACTTTATGATATGTCCAAAGACCGTAAAAGTTTTATAAAAAATCTACCGCAAAATAACATTTTATCGCGTGTCCAGAATTAGCGAAAAAAATATAAAAGGGTTCGGAATGACCTTTTTGTCCTTATAATTTATTAAAAATACCTACGAAACCTACTCTTCAAAAAAACATTTTAATTCTTTCTCTTCTTTCATACGCTGCTCACTTTCGAATCTAAGTTTTCTCCTCCAAAATCTTCAAACCTTTAAAAACGTGTCAAAAAATTTCGGAAAGGCCGACAAACGGTAAAACTGTTAAAATAGAGGTCCAAACATCATTTTTTGTGATTCTAAAATTTTGGAAGGCCGACAAACGAGGAAGCAATTTATCTCAGGCTCCTTGAAAATACGCTCCTTTTACGACAAACCGAGCCTCGTTTTGACCTCCCAGTCAAAAGTTATGGCCCTCCAAAGTTTCAACTGGCCATTTCCCATGTTAAAATGCAGGAGAATGGCCATTCTCCGTGGTAATATCACGGAGAATGACAGTTCTTCGTGTTAATATCATGGATAATGACAATTCTCAATGTTAATATCACGGAGAATGGCCATTTTCTGTGTTAAATTGACGGAGAATTGCCATTCTCCGTGTTAAATTGACGGAGAATTATCATTCTCCGTGTTAAAATAACGGAGAATGGTCACTTTTCATGTTAAAATGTAGAAGAATGGTCATTCTTCGTGATTTTAACATGGAGAATAACCATTCTCCGTTGTTAGAATCACGGAGAATGACCATTCTCCGTGTTAAAATCATGGAGAATTGTCATTCTCCGTGTTAAAATGTAGGAGAATAGTCATTCTCCGTGGTAATATCACGGAGAATGGTAATTCTCCGTGTTAATATCACGGATAATGACAATTCTCTATGTTAATATCACGGAGAATGGCCATTCTCCGTGTTAAATTGACAGAGAATTATCATTCTCCGTGTTAAAATGACGGAGAATTGTCATTCTCCGTGTTAAAATGACGGTGAATGGTCACTTTCCGTGTTAAAATGTAGGAGAATGAATGGTCATTCTCCGTGATTTTAACATGGAGAATGACCATTCTCCGTTGTTAGAATCACGAAGAATGACAATTCTCCGTCATTTTAACACAGAGAATGGTCATTCTCCGTGTTAAAATCACGAAAAATTATCATTCTCCGTGTTAAAATGACGGAGAATGGCCACTTTCCGTGTTAAAATACAGGAGAATGGTCATTCTCCGTGTTAAAATCACGGAGAATGATAATTCTCCATTGTTAAAATCACGGAGAATGACCATTCCTCGTGTTAATTAAAATACAGGAGAACGGTCATTCTCTGTGTTAAAATCACGGGGAATGACCATTCTTCGTGTTAAAATGACGGAGAATAGTTGACAGAAACCTAATTTTTTGTTTTTTATTTTTTTTGTAGAAAAAAATGTCAGAAATAAATATTCAAGTGTTTTTCGTTCTTCTTTCAAAACGATGCTAACTCTTATGGAGAAGAAGAAGAAGATCTTCTCTCCACAATTGACATAATCGTCGAAAAACTTCAAATCTCTCCACGAAAATGATGATAATGATGATGATGAGCGATGATCGGAGTTCGACTGAAGAAAAGCACAATGAACTATGAACGATCTTTGCGATCTCTGCTGAAGATGAGGGCAATGAAATTCAGATCTATCATGAAGAAGAAGACGAAAATCGCAATCCAAATATGAGTTTTAGAATTCAAATACATATATATGACCAAATTTGTGCGATGGGGTAGTTATGGTATTATTAAAATGGCAATTTTATAAATACGGAACATTTAAAGGAAATCTTGGAATATTTAACGTGGAAATATATAACTCTGGATATTTAATAAAACCAACCCTGCGGGTGGATTTTTTATAAAAACCAACCCCAAAATTGGGTAACTCAGCAATTTCCAGTTTATTTATCTTAGTTAAAATATATGTCCACTCATTTGTTTCATGAGTTAATCTTTTACAACTTTTCAAAAAAAAAATAAAAAAAATAAAAGAGATTGTAAATAGAAAATCCAACCCTTTACAAGCTGCTTCTAACGTAGCAATGATTGTTCTTTATCCGACAGTGTTGATTTCGATCTAATGGAGGAGACAACTCTCTAACCAAAACTCTTCTTTTTTTGAATTTTTGAAGTACAAGATCTACCAAAACATAGATCTCTTGTAGAAACAATAACTTCTTCCATGAATTTTCTTGAGAGTGTGACAGAGAAAATTTCTTTCGCCTACAATATATAAGAAATTATACTTAATTCCTAAACTAGCCAAATGAATCTAGACCGTTGAAATTTTATCAAATGATCCGAAAAATAAGGTTAAACCTGTTGGAGTGGGTGGGGTTCCCACCTATGTGGAGAATACCCCGGAGAGCGACGAGCATCATCCGTGTGTCGGAGAAGCTTGGGGAGTGCATGGATTTTATTTTGGTACATATATGGTAAAGAAATATATGATTGGATTTCCATATTTACTTTGATTATATATTTATGATTGGACCCTTCATATAGTAGCTTTCCATATTATTGGGTTTCCAATTATGGTAAGCTAATTATGATTGGATTTCCATTAAATATATGATTGATTTATATTGGAAGTTTCCATATATATTGGCCTTCTATGTATGGGTTACCAAGGGCTTATAAAAGGGTGATGCATGCTAGTTGTAAAATTAACTCAAAACAAAGAGTGCTTTACAATCTTTGAGAGAGAAAGAGAGGATTAAGGACTATTGTGAAGGAGAGATTGCTTCGAATAATTTTTCGGCATCTCTTGTTCTACAGAGTCCGCAATCAAAAAATTTCTTCTTTCAAGTGAGTTGTGGTGATCCGTGTTGGATCGGGAGGAGCTTGTAGATGATGTATTCTCTTTATTCCATTAGTGGAGGTTCTTCAGGGTTGGACTCCGATCGTCCCATGGTTTTTCCCGCAAGGGTTTTCCACGTCAAAAATCTTTGTGTCTGCGATTGTGTTTGGCATTATTGGTTTGTGTGCTTTTGCTCGGTTCTCTCGCAGGACTTTCTGGTTTGGGGGAACGGTTTCCGTGCTTCGTTCCCAACAGAGTGGTATCAGAGCCAGGTTCAAAGAAGTGTTAGGAGTTGACAGTCAAATTAGGAAGCAGAGATGGAAGCGAAGCCGGTGCGCATGGTGAACCTGAACGGTACCAACTACCATTATTGGCGGAGCAAGATGAAGGATTTGCTGTTCTTCAAGAAGCTGCATCTTCCAGTATTTGTATCCGAGAAGCCCAGTGACAAATTCGATGAGGACTGGAACTTCGAGCATATACAGGTGTGTGGGTACATGCTGCAGTTCGTTGACGAGAACGTGTACAACCACGTTGCCAATATTGAGCATGCGAAGACGTTGTGGAAGAAGCTGGAATCTTTGTACGCAAAAAAGACCGGGGTAAACAAATTGTTCCTGATCCGGACGATGATGGGTCTGCGGTACAAAGATGGTGCATCCATTACGGATCACTTGAGTGAGTTCCAGGGCATGGTGGACCAGCTATCCTCGATGGGAGTCAAGTTCGACGACGAGGTTCAAGGACTTTGGTTGCTATGTACATTTCCAGACTCGTGGAAGACCGTACGAGTATCTATGATCGCTTCTGCTCTGGAAGGCGTGGTCAGTCTGGAGTTTGCCAAGAGCGGGGTACTGAATGAAGAGATGCGAAGACGTTCTCAGGGTACTTCATCCACATCCCATCACTCAGAGGCACTAGTTTCGGAGAGCCGCAGAAGGGGCAAAAGCAGGGGTCCAGGTGGTGGCAGAGACAAGAGCAGGGGGAAGTCCAAGGGTTGGTACGAGGACTCGGAGTGTTACCATTGTGGCAAGAAGGGCCAAATCAAGCGGAACTATTTCGCTTGGAAGAGAGAGAAGAAGGGCGACAAGGAGAAGCAAGATGAGAACACTACAGCGGCGGCTTCGATACATGGAGGCGATGTGATCGTCGTAGGTGATGAGGTTATCACAAACCTCGCCTACGATGACAATTCTTGGCTGGTGGACTCAGGGGCTTCAGTGCATGTATCTCACAACAGGGCACTATTTTCTACTTACACGACATACGACTTTGGAGTATTGAAGATGGGCAATGGAGATGTGTCAAAGGCGGTTGCCGTTGGAGATGTGCATTTGAGGACGAAGACGGGTGCAATTCTTGATATCCGTTTCAACCTGGTGTCGGTTGAAAGGTTGGATGATGAGGGATTCTTCAGTCTCTTCGGAAATAGTCAGTCGAAGCTTTCCAGAGGTTCGATGGTGATTGCCAAAGGAAGCAAGAAGTTCGGTCTCTACTATATGGAGGAGAGCGCACAGGGGGCACAGGAGGTGAACGCAGTCAGTATGCGTCTACCGAGTTGTGGCACAGGCGGCTCGGCCATATCAGCGAGAAGGGGATGAGCTACTTGGTGAACATGAAGGTGATTCCAGGGCTCAAGTCTACAAAGTTGGAGAAGTGCACGCACTGCTTAGCTGGGAAGCAAAATAGGGTATCTTTCCAAAGTCACCCAAGTTCAAGGAAGTCGGCGTTGCTCGAGTTGATTCACTCGGATGTTTGCGGTCCTACGAAGGCAAAATCTATTAGTGGTGCTTCTTACTTTGTAACTTTTATTGATGACTGTTCCAGGAAGGTTTGGGTCTATGCCTTAAAGGCCAATGATCAGGTGCTGCCTACTTTCAAAGAGTTTCAGGCCTCTGTTGAAAGAGAGACGGGCAAGAAGTTATTGTGTGTTCGGTCCAACAACGACGGCGAATACATTAGTCCCTTTGATGCTTATTTCAGAGAGCAGGGGATACGACACCAGAAGACTCCACCCAATATACCTCAGCTCAATGGTGTAGCGGAGCGCATGAACAGGACACTGATGGAGAGGGTACGGTGTTTGCTGTCAGAAGCAAACTTGCCGAGCAGTTATTGGGGTGAGGCTCTTCTCACAGCTGCTTATGTTATTAATTTATCTCCTAGTGCTCCTTTGCTGGGTGATGTGCCTGACAAAGTATGGTACGGCAAAGAGCCGTCATACAATCACCTATGAGTGTTTGGCTGTAAGGCCTTCGTGCATGTATCGAAGGATGAGAGGACCAAACTTGAGCCGAAGACGAGGCGATACATCTTTGTCGGCTACGGTCGGGATGAGTTTGGCTATAGACTCTACGACCCAGTGGGAAGAAAGCTCTACAGAAGTAGGGATGTGGTATTCGTCGAGGATCAGACCATGACCAATGCTCAGGATTCCGAGACGCCTTCTGAGGCTGAGGAATTGCCTGAGTTAGAGTTATTTTGCTTCGAGCAGTTTCCAGAGGACAATACAGAGGATCCAATTATGGGGGAGCCAGTACATGGAGATGCTCCCAACCTTGATCATCAACCTGCTGATGGTGGTCAGGGTGTCCCTCAGGAGGATGAGCATGCCAGGGAAGCGGTTCCTGAAGAGGAGGAGGCTATTGGTATACAGCCAGCACCAGTAGCACCACTGAGAGGGAACGACAGAGAGCGTCGACCATCTACGAGATACTCACCGGGTGAGTATGTGCTATTGACTGACGGGAGAGAGCCTGAAAGTTTTGCAGAGGCTATCGAAGACGAACACAGACAGGAGTAGATGGAGGCTATATAGGAGGAAATGAGTTTCTTATATGCCAATTCCACTTATGAGCTGGTGCGGTTGCCAAAGGGCAAGAAGGCTTTAAAAAATCGATGGGTGTTTAGTGTGAAGCAGACGGATGGTGCTACTCGTCCTCGATACAAAGCGAGGTTGGTAGTTAAAGGCTATGGTCAGTGGGAAGGCGTGGATTATGATGAGATCTTTTCACATGTCGTCAAGCATTCGTCTATTCGGGTGGTGTTAACATTAGCAGCCAGTCTCGACTTTGAGGTCAAACAGATGGACGTGAAGACGGCATTCCTCGACGGTAATCTTGAAGAGGAGTTGTACATGGAGCAGCCAGAGGGATTCTGTGAGAAGGACAAGTCACATTTGGTCAGCCGGTTGAGAAAGAGCTTGTATGGTCTGAAGCAGGCTCCGAGGCAGTGGTACAGGAAGTTCGAGTCGTTTATGGGGGAGCATGGTTATGCACGGACGACGTCGGACCATTGTGCATTTGTGAGGTATTTTGTCGAGGATGATTTCATTATTTTATTGCTCTATGTAGATGATATGCTATTAGTGGGTCGGAATGCCACTAGGATAGCAGAGCTGAAACGCCAACTGGGCGCGGCCTTCTCCATGAAGGATTTGGGCGTAGCGAAGACTATTCTTGGGATGGAGATCAGCCGAGGGAGAGAGTCCAAGTTGCTACATTTATCCCAAAAGAAGTACATTCACTGCGTACTTCAGCGTTTCAGGATGGATGGGTCGAAGAAATTGAGTTGTTCCCTTGCGGCTCACTTTAAGCTCACTAAGGAGCAGTGTCCATCTACCGAGGACGAAAAGGAAGATATGGAGCGGGTTCCATATGCCTCAGTTGTGGGAAGTCTTATGTATGCTATGGTGTGTACGAGGCCAGACATCGCTCATGCAGTTGGCACAGTTAGCAGGTACCTTTCAAATCCTGGAAGGGTACATTGGAGTGCGGTCAAGTGGATTCTATGATACCTTCAGGGCACTGCCGATTGGAGACTTTCTTTTGGTGGTGACGAGCCGAAGCTGGTTGGGTATACTGACGCTGATATGGCTGGGGATGTAGACACGAGGCGATCGACTTCAGGCTATGTGATGATATTTGCTGGAGGAGCGGTATCGTGGCAGTCGTAGTTGCAGAAGTGTGTTGCCTTGTCGATGACAGAGGCATAGTACATTACGGCGACGGAGGCTTGCAAGGAGTTGCTGTGGATGAAGAAGCTGCTGCAGGAAATAGGACTGAAGAAAGTGCAGTATACTTTGCTTTGCGATAGTCAAAGTGCTATTCACCTTGTGAAGAACCAAACATTTCATAGTCGGTCCAAGCACATCGAGACTCGGTATCATTGGATACGGGATGTGGTTGAGAAGAAGGATGCGGCGCTTGAGAAGGTTTATACTGATGACAATGGAGCGGACATGCTCACGAAGGTTCTTCCGAGGGAGAAGTTTGAGTACTGCAGGCAGATCGTCGGGATGACAACCTCCTCCACATAGTTGTGACGGGGGAGATTTGTTGGAGTGGGTGGGGTTCCCACATATGTGGAGAATACCCCGGAGAGCGACGAGTGCCATCCGTGTGTCGGAGAAGCTTGGGGAGTGCATGGATTTTATTTTGGTACATATATGGTAAAAAAATATATGATTGGATTTCCATATTTACTTTGATTATATATTTATGATTGGACCCTTCATATAGTAGCTTTCCATATTATTGGGTCTCCAATTATGGTAAGCTAATTATGATTGGATTTCCATTAAATATATGATTGATTTATATTGGAAGTTTCCATATATATTGGCCTTCCATGTATGGGTTACTAAGGGCTTATAAAAGGGTGATGCATGCTAGTTGTAAAATCATCTCAAAACAAAGAGTGCTTTACAATCTTTGAGAGAGAGAGAGGATTAAGGACTATTGTGAATGAGAGATTGCTTTGAATAATTTTTTGGCATCTCTTGTTCTTCGGAGTCCGCAATCAAAATTTTTTTTTCTTTCAAGTGAGTTGTGGTGATCCGTGTTGGATCGGGGGGAGCTTGTAGATGATGTATTCTCTTTATTCCATTAGTGGAGGTTCTTCAGGGTTGGACTCCGATCGTCCCGTGGTTTTTTCCGCAAGGATTTTCCACATCAAAAATCTTTGTGTCTGCGATTGTGTTTGGTGTTTTTGGTTTGTCTACTTTTGCTCGGCTCTCTCGCAGGACTTTCTGGTTTGGGGGAACGGTTTCCGCGCTTCGTTCCCATCAGAGTGAACCCTTTCAGACCAAAATTTCGGTGTGCACGACCGAAATTTTTATTGTGCATATCAATGTTTTAAAAATCAGACCAGACTGGCTAGTTCAACCAGTTCATTCATGAACTGATAAAGTTTTTTTTATCCGATTCAGTATTGATCTGGTTTTTTTAACTGGTATTTTTGTAAAACATACTAGTCATATGAGATTAAATTTGAATAACTTATGTTAATCCAGTGGTTGAACCAATCTGATCCCTCTGTGACAACCTTAACTCAGTTATGCATCGGAATTCCGGTTCCAGAACCACAATTCTAATTCTATCGACTTGCCATACTCGACGTACAACTAGAAATCCAACATGTTCTCATTATTCTTGACCCTTAACTCTGTCCCAACTCACTGACAAGTGGACCTGCCGAATATGACATATGGATCCTAATTTTGTACTTCAGCACATCTGCGGCGTTGGAAATGCATCGGAAATCCCAAACTTCAGAAAAGTACCCCTCTTTTTCCAAATTAAATAGGATTTTTGACTTTTATCCCACTTATTAATATGAATTTATACTTACATTCCACTTTTTAATTTTATTTGACTTACATTCCACTTTTTTCGTGACAACGAATTGTTTTCGTGATAAAATAAATATTTTTCGTGACAAAAAAATGAAATATAAGTTTAAAAAAATTAAAAAGTGGGATGTAAGTACAAATTCGTATTAACAAGTGGGATGAAAGTTAAAAAATTCCAATTAAATATCCAATAAAATAAGCTGGTAGCTCCCCATGATCTTGTAAGTTGGGTTTTCCGAATTTTTTTTTTTTGGACTTTCATCCTACTTATTGTTATGAATTTGTACTTACATCAAACTTTTCAATTTTATTAGACTTACATTCCATATTTTGTCACGAAAAATATTTTTTGTCACAAAAAATGGGATGCAAGTCTAATAAAATTAGAAAGTGGGATGTAAGTATAGATTCATATTAATAAATGGGATTAAAGTCAAAATTAAAAAAAATAAAAATAATGACAAGTTGATGTTTTTAAAGTATTTTTTCCTAATTAAAGTATAATGTAGTTTCTCAAAGGAAATGGCTCCCTTGGTTGGTGTAGAATTGGAAGGCCCAAGAGCGCATGACCAAAACTTTTCCCTCGTTCTACTCTTCCACCATCCTATATTATAATTCTTGCTTCTTTGGAGAACTAACCAAATAATCAAAAGGAGCACGACTCTCTCTGGGTTTGCAATTCCTAAACAAATACAAAATTAAGTTGATTTACCAAGTCAAGACTACGCCTATGCCGCATTCATTCATTCATTCCCCCCCCCCCCCCCCCCCCCCCCCCCCCCCCCTCTGACATATTGACTTTTGCGGAATATTTGAGAATTGTTGAAATTCCCATGCGGAACACGCCAATATGACCCAAATTCGTACAGGCTATACGTGCCTAAAGAATAGAAATTCTTTCAACATAATATCATAACCCCATATTCTAACTTGTTGTTTGTTTAGGACATCTTTACTTATGAATCATGGGTTCTTAGATCTGGTTTGGTTCGCAGAAAGAAAATTAATTATTTGCTCTCTTTTTTTGGAAAATTATAATTTTTATTAATTTTTCTTTTAGATGTTTGAAATTTTTTAGATAAATGGGAGAAAATTTGAATAATTGAGGGTGGAAAAGTAAATCAATGGATGAGTAGAGGACCATTTTACATCTATTTTTTCCTTTGAAAATTAATTATTTTTCTGCTATTTTTTTTTGGCATCCAAATATTGAAAATGAATGACTTTTCTCTTCCAAGATTCTGATTCTGGGAACCAAAAGTGGCCTTAGAGTTTCCTAGTTTATTGAACTCTTGTGGAAACCCAAAATTAAAATCCAATAGAACACTACCTAAGAGCATCGTTAGTAAGGCCCATCCCATTTTCTAGATTCTAGATTTAGAATGTAGGAGCTCATTTTGTAGAATAATAAGTCTCATCCCTAGTCCTAATTTCTACAATTTCGGTCCCAACCCATCCATGGGTGCTAAGGGTTGGGCCTCCCAATTTCTAGATTCTAGATTGTAGAAACTCGTTTTGTAGAATAGTAAGTTCCAATTTGGAGCCCAACTTTCTAGATTCTAAACTTTATATTATTTTTTTCCTACATTAATTTTTGACCACACAATTTTTGGGACCGGAGCTCACTTTATCATTTCCTACTATTCTCATACAAACCCAACCCATTCTACATTTACCTTATTTTTGAAATTTTGGACTCCAAATTGCATTGGAGAGTCCCAACTACTAATGATGCTCTAAAAACTACATATAGCGACTGACATA
This sequence comes from Iris pallida, assembly GCA_029216955.1. Taxonomy (NCBI): domain Eukaryota; kingdom Viridiplantae; phylum Streptophyta; class Magnoliopsida; order Asparagales; family Iridaceae; genus Iris; species Iris pallida. The sequence continues at coordinate 60,131 of JANAVB010037681.1, forward strand.
AACGATGCATGTGGTTCATTGCTTATCGGCGGGAGACCAAGGGCTGATAAGCAATGGATCTCAAATGAGACAAGCAACTGTCACTAATATGTCGCCTATTCGGCTTCTAAGTTGTGCAAGTCATTCGTCGGTAGATGAAGAACGGACCGCCTATATTTAGTCCAGCGACAGACAATTCATCATTCGTCCGACGTCTACGGTAGAACTTAAGTTTCGTCATAATCTTATTTTCTATCAATCCACTCCCAAATTAGAGTAATGCTACAGTTACAACAAAATATTTACAACCCTCTGACAACCAGTCACCCATTTTCTTACATGTGGGCCAGGTGGTAGTCTGGCCCACATGTCAGCAAATGGGTGAAGGTTGTAAAAAAGTTATAAACATTTGGTTGTAAACTTAACATTATTACCCAAATTATCACTTCTTTTGTCTTCTCTATCCCCCAGTACGCGACCCCCTCCATCTCCTTTCCTGTGATGACTCCCTCATCTCCTCTCTCCATGATGCAGCCGAGCTCCCCTCGTCTGGTCCACTGAAGATAACATTTCATTTAGTCATCGTCCAATTCTGGCAACGACAGATTTTTAGAATCAATTATCCCGATTTTTTGAATATTACCTCCAATTTGAGGGGTTTGGCTAGTTGATTTTTAGAATCCCAAATTTGAGGACTGATGATGATTAATGACCTAGATGGTGATACTGAGATTTTTTTAGGTTCAATCATTTCTTTTTTTAAACTCCAAATTTCTTTAGGTTAACAACATTTTACTTAGATTTATGTCATAAGATATTTTATGATCCATGAGTTAAGTTCTTTAGTTGATGGTTACTGCCAGATTTTGTGTTCAACTCTTGAACTTGCGCTTGTTAACGACCATCAGTTCTCTGTTTCACCCTTCTGCTCTAAGGAGCTGTTTGGTAAACAAGAAGTGGATTTGAATTTGGACTTTCAATAAGAAAAGAAAGATAGGAATCCATGCACTTTATTATCCCGATAGTAGGGAACAAATATGTTTGGTTGAGATAAGAAAGTGAGAAGTTGGAAGTGGAAGAGTATATTATGTTGAAATTATTCAATAATATGGGCCATATATGTAAATTTAATTGTGTTGGGCTATCTAAATAATTAAGCCAAATTAAAGTAGCATATTTGAAAATTGGTTTAAGGGTATAATTGTCATGGAAATAATGTGTAGATACCAGAGATAAATATAATTTGATGAGGGGCCAAATTAGAAATATCAAAACATATAAATATATGTATTCATTAGGGTTATGGTCCCCAACTCATACGGCAACCAAAGAGAGGGTTTCTCTATTCTCTTTTGTATCCCCATCAACAAAGAGATGAACAAAGATTTCATCTTTGTTATTAAGGACCGTAGCGGGTTGGAAGATCGAACCCTATAAAAGAATGACCGCTTCATGATCAATCAAGCCTAGCAATGGATTCAGGTATGCTTCCGTAATTTAATTTATGTTCTTCATCTTATGAATCGACAGTGTACAATAAATTTCTAACAAGTGGTATCAGAGCCTCCCTTGTTTTGATTCATGAGTTTGAAGTTTCAAATTATTATTATTATTATTATTTTGGAAATCCTATATTCTTCGATCTAATTTAGTTTAGATCTTATGCTTGTATGGAACTGTTTGGTTTATGTTGTTTCTCACTTTTCGGCCATGAAAGAACATATTCATCTCTCTTCTGTCTTCGGTCGTAAAAGGACAATTGTTTAGATTGTCGATTTTTTGTTGAATGCGTTAGGAATTTATACTGATGTGCCAGATTATATCACCAACACTAATTTTAAGGGACACATGCTTGAAAATACAAAATTCATGAACTTTCCATCTAATTAATGTGTGATAGGAGATGGGCTCATATTAGTGCTCATGGTGGTCTGGAACTCTGAACACTTAAACAATCATATACAAAGATAAAAAATCTTCTTCTTCTTTAACAATTCTCTTTCAATGAAAACAACCAATGACTGCCCACTATTAATAGGAACTAAATGGATGTCCATTAGATATGTTCCTATTTCAGAATTAGGAATCATGCATCTAAGTTAGTTTTTGGTCTCTTTTGATCCGAATTTAAGGATTTCAAATGGTAAATGATTACAACTATTATTTTGTAATCAATTGATTGGTTGCTTATTGTTCTCTTGAAAGTATAATTCGAATGTGTTCGTCATGGAGGTGGTTTATTAAAGTTTGTTCCTTTTTTTGTATCCGTCTGGCTGCCACTTCAAGGGCTCCCTTATTTTATGAGGACTACAAAGCATCCTTGTACAATCTTATCCACCAAATTGTTGGAGTGGGTGGGGTTCCCAACCTATGTGGAGAAGATCCCGGAGTGCGACGAGCGCCGTCCGATGTCGGAGAAGCTCGGGAGTAGTTGTTACTGCTGCTGCTGCCCCAAAGGGGGTTCTAGACCAAGTCTGCCGAGTTCGGGCCGAACTCGGTCCCAGGCCGAGTTCTGGCCGAACTCGGTCTGGCCGTTCCAGGGTTTGGCCATCCAGTGCTGGTTGCCCCACACAGAGTTCTGGCCGAACTCTGTGTGTCGGGGGGCTGAAGCGGATTTCAGGATGAGTTTTTATCATTGGATCTAATCCAACGGTCCAGGTTGGTTGTGGGATTAGGGAGATATATTGAGTTTTTTCAACCCTAATTCATGATCGTATTATCGCATTGGACAACACAAGTTTGAGAGAGAAGGAGGCAAGAGTGCCATTGCAACTTCGGAGAAGAAGACGGAGGATCGAAGGTCGTTTTCGAAGGAGATCGTGTTTTGGGTAATCTCTACTCGTCGTTCTCGTTCTTCGTAGCCTTGTGATCATTGTTCTTGTCTCTGAGTGTTGTGGGGATCCGATTTGGATCGGGAGGAGTTTGTAGAGGGTGTAATTCTTCTATTCCATTAGTGGAGGCTTCTCAGGGTTGGACTCCGATCGTCCCGTGGTTTTTTCCGCAAGGGTTTCCACGTCAAAAATTCTCTGTGTCTGCGTGGTTATTTTTGTGTGCTTGTTTTTGGGTTCGTGCGTTGTTTGCTCGGTCCTCTCGCATGTACTCTCCGGTTTGGGAAAAGGTTTCCGCGCTTCTTTCCCAACACAAATAGATACAAGCTGATGTACAATGTTGGGAAAAATACCAAAAAGAAAGCATTCGAGAACTTTTAAGTTAATTGGCAGGGTGATATGCTGAAGATATGCTGAAGATATGCAACTAACTTTTAAGTTAGTTGGCAGGGTAATATTCTGAAGATATACATGCACCAAAATAATATTTGCCATTATCTATTATCTTATGTTATATAAAACAGATTTAGCACTTTCTTTATGATATTGTTATTGATTTGGCTTCATAAATTTAGTTTCCGATAAATTCATGCAAAAGGATTCACATACTTATGATTATTTTATTTGATGTAACCCGTTGATGTGTATATCTTTAGTAGATGAATTTTGGTGTAATCTTTAGTAGATGAATTTTGATATAATCTTTTGATGCATATATTCAGTACAATCTAATCTGTTGATTATTTAAATTTAAATATGCATGTACAGAAGATTTTGGACATGATTCAGTTTTGTAAAATTTAGTCAATATTCAAATTTTTTGTACCTTTTGTGACTAGCAGTAGTCGTCTAATATTCTAAATAGACCTATTGAAACAAGATGTCGCCAAAGTGACCTCTCTTGCGTAGATAGTCTGTCAGGGATATTGGATGTTTTTGTGTGTAAATTCATACAAGTATTAGCTGGCCCAAAGGAAGGTTAATACTTGGCCAAATTGTACACATATTTGTGGTGATAAATGTGTGATAATTATAAGGTTTACATGTGAATAATAACTCGATCCAAAGATAGACTTATTATTTGACATGACTTATTGTCAATGTTTGATCATTACACCAATAATACCACTTGCATTTAATATCACTGTCCAAAGACTTGATATTAATGATGTACTAGGTATCTTGAGATGAGATTCACCATTATTTGAATTTGTTTGACTATATTTTATGCTTTGGTCATTTATTAGAGCATATTTATTTTTGTTGATTTGTTCTCTTTACAGTTAATGTTGTTAAAATATCTGCCAATAAGATTTTAATTTTCATGTTAATGGGATAAACTTTAAGGGCAAAAAGAAAATGAATACAGTATCTGCTAAGGGGTCAAGCTCAAAAGAAACAACAATATAAAACTAAGGGTTGTTCTTTTGTGATAAAATAGGACACATAAGAAAGAAATGTATAAAGTACCACACATGTCATATAAAGAAAAATATATTTCTAAATTTGATCTGTTCTGAGGTTAATTTAGATTTAGTACCAAGAAATTTATAGTAGTTAGATTCTGATGGGACTACCCATATTAATGTTCTAGGCAAGGTTGCCTGAGTTACCGAAAGTCAATTGATGGTGAAAGATACATCTATATGGATGACGATAATTCGGTAGAAGTGAAAGCAATAGGAAATTTTAGGTTATTTTTAGGAACCGATTATTATTTGGATTTGATAGACACTTTTATTATACCGACTTTTAAACGAAATTCAGTTTTGGTTTCATTATTGGACAAATCTGGTTATCATTGTTCTTTTGAAAACAATAGGTTTAGTCAATCTTCAAATTCAAATATTATTGGTAACGGTTCCCTTAAGGTTTATGATAACCTATATTCAGTTGAAACTAATGTATCTTATAATGAAACCTTATAAGTGAAGTCATGTGGTAATAAATGCAAAATTAACAATATTTTTTTGGCCTTATTATGACATAAGCATTATGTCACTTCTCTAGAAATAGAGTTGAATGATTTGTGTCTGATGAGATTTGGATTCCAGTGACTTTATAGACTTTAATGTTTATATTGAATGTGTAATGGGAAGACAGGCCAAAGTTAAATTATAAGCAGTTACTTTATTGGTTATGCTATAGATCAATAGGTTGATAATTATACAATCCCACACTAAGAAATTTTTTTGAGACGAGAAGTATAATATTTTTTGAGGATGTTGAGTTTGGAGGAGAAATAAAGTCAAGATCATTGTCTTTGAGAAGGAATCAATTACGATTCCTACTATCACTTTTGACGATGCAGGAGGATTCTATACCTGTCATGATCAAGAAGCAATATCGAATTACCTCTATAAGTCATTGTTGAGATACCTTAACAACGACAACGTAGCGGCACCCCATTCAAGATAAGGTAATTATTCCTAAGGAACAAACTCAACAACCTAAAGAACTGGTAATATTAAGATGGTCCACCAGAGAAAGAAGAAATATAATTTCGGATAATATTTGTCATATTTCTCTAGAAACGTGAGAAAGACTGTGGATACTGAAGATGATCTAATCAACTTCCATCAGGCCATGGAAAGTTCCAACTCTCAAAAGTGGATTGAGGAAATAAATGAGGACTATACGTCTATACAAGACAATAAAGTTTGGGAACTTGTCCCATTACCAAAAGATGTGAAGCTCATTGGTTGTAAATGGATATTTAAACCGAGAATAATTCGAAGGATAATGTGGAGAGGTATAAAGCACGTCTTGTAGCTAAAGGCTTTACTCAAAAGGAAGAAATTAATTTTAAAGAGACTTTCTCTCCAGTTTCTTCGAAAGACTCTTTTATAACAATTATGGCACTTTTTGCACATTTTGATCTCGAGTTACATCAAATGGATGTCAAAACGACGTTTTCCAATGGTAACATTGACGAAACTATTTATATGGTACAGCCAAAAAAACTTTGTGTCGGGAGATCCAAAGAATATAGTTTGCAAATTGACAAAATCCATTTATAGACTCAAGCAAGCTTCTCGTTAGTGGTACTATAAATTTTACCAAGTTGTTACCTCGTTTGGTTTTGAGGTTAACGTTGTTGAAGATTGTGTGTATCACAAGTTCAGTGGGAGTAGGAATAATTTTTTGGTTTTGCATATTAATTAAAGTATTCAATGCAAACCAGGTGACACCTCTCGTTAAAGGAGATAAATTCGGTCTCAATCAAGTGCCCTAAGGTTAGCCTTAAAATTAAAAAAAATACGATATATTTTTCTTCATGATCAGTTGTAGGGAGTTTAATATATGCACAAGTATGTACGCTTCACGATATTGCATACATATTAGGATGTTAGGCATATATTTAAGCAAATATGGATGGATCATTGGGTAGCAGCCAAACTACTTAAGTAATTAATAGAGAACAAGAAATTATATGCACTTTGTAGGAGATGGAATAATTATGGAGATCATAAGGTATTCTGACTCCGATTTTGTTGGATGCCAACACAACAGGAGATCTACATCAGGTTATGCTGGCTAATGGAGATATATTTTGGATGATTGTCAAACATGCACTCATAATTTCTTCCACCATGGCAGCAAGGTTTATAACATGTTGTGGGACATCTATTCAGGGAATATGGTTGCAAAATTTTGTCACAAGGCTGTACCTATTGTACGGTGTTAAAAGACCACACAAAATTATGGTGTGACAATAAAGCAGCAGTACTGTATTCTAATAACAACAAGAACTTGTATAAGTCAAATGATGTTGACATAAAATTTCTAGTTGTGAAGGAAAGAATTCAGAATGGTAAAAGTGTCCATGTAGCACATTAGGACAAACTCTATGTTAGCGGATCCGCTCACAAAATTATTATTGTAATGACCGTGGTTCGTATTACGTATTTGGAATACGTATACGTATCTTGACTCGTATTTTATGTCTCCTGGCTTGGTTCGGCTTGTTTGGGTTGGCTTGGTTCGCCTTTGGTTGTTTATTGGTTCATCATGAACCAAGGGGAGAACCCTTACCTACCACCATCACCATTTATTAACCCATTCCCTCATTCTCTCTCTTCATTTACTTCTTCTTCTCCACCATTACTTTTTCAACCACCAGGAGGAAGAGAGAGAGAGCTTAGGTAAGTGCAAACTTGCTTCATGATGGATCTCAAGTTTTATTGTTCTATTCTCTTTCTTACTTGATTCTAAGCCTCTTTAGAACTTGACATTTTTAGATTTGATAGATGGATTTTTGTCGATCTAAGTTTGTAATTTTTCATTTTTCTTGGTTTTAATCTCTAAAATTTGGGTATTTTCTAGAACTAATGGTTCTATGTTGTAGAGAATTCAATTTCATGCAGTTTTGGCTTTTGTTTCGCTTGATTTCGACTTCGGATGAGGAAGTTATGGCCATGACAAGTTTCCAGAACTTTCATGGCTGAACTTGCTGTTTGGGGACGATGACCCCCATGCGCCCGGGAGGCCATGCACCGGAAGGCCATGCGTTGTGTAGTCCCGATAACGCATCCCTTAACTCCGAGCGTGTCATGCGCGTAGGCATGTACTGAAGACGCAATGTGAGTTTCCCACGCGCCGATTGTGCAGGAATCCCACGTGCCGATTGCGCAGGAATCCCACGCGCCGATTGCGCAGGAATCCCACGCGCCGATGTGCAGGAATCCCACGTGCCGATTGCATAGGAATCCCACGTGCCGATTGTACCGGAATCCCATGCGCCGATTGTGCAGGAATTCCATGCACCGATTGTGCAGGAATCCCACGTGCCGATGTACAGGAATCCCACGTGCCGATTGTGCAGGAATCCCACGTGCCGATTGGCAGGAATTCCATGCGTCGATTACGCAGGAATCCCACACGCCGATTGCGCAGGAATCCTACGTGCCGATTGTGCCGAAATTCTACACGCCGATTGTGCAGGAATCCCACACCCCGATGTGCAGGAATCCCATGCGCCAAAATTGCTCTATTTTACTGTTTTTTCTTGTTTAAGTTGTTTTATAGCTAGAATCTTAAAAAACTCAAAACATGAAAGTTGTAAATCTTTTCCTTGGCTTTAAGAATATGTCACTAGTTATTTTATGTAAGTTTCTCTCATTCATGATAAGGTAAGAGTAGAACACGATAGTGGCCCGCTGTGGCGCACTCTTGACAAGTAAACTGACATAATATATCTTGACATGCTGTTATGACAGCTAGCCTGACATGACAAGTATAAAAGGCCTGGACACCGTAGGTGATTGTGTTTGTACAAATAAACTGGTACTGTCTTGCATCATGTCTAGGATGGAAATCCCTGAGTACCACGGTCAGAGATACCTACTGAAATTGACTAAGGCTAATTAACTAGAATGATACAGTAGTCATGAAAAGATTCACAGCTACAGGCAATCCCGTTATCTGGGCGCATTCAGTAGACTTGTAGCCTACCGACGAGTAGGACACATTTCCAGCACACAGTCACGTGTTGCATTCTTCATAAACGAACATTCGACCTAGATAACCGGAGGGTCTGCAGGGCTTGTGGCTGTTGCAATAAGCTCATTGCATCTTGCTAGTAAATAGGCATGTGATAACCCTAGTTAGTTAAAAGTGTAATGCCTGTTGTTCGTATTACGTATTTAAGAATACGTGTACGTATTTTATCTCGTATTGGCCATGGTTCATCTTGGTTTGGGTTGGCTTGGGTTGGTTCGGCTAGGCTTGATTAGCCTTGGTTCATCATGAACCAAGGGTGAACCCCCTACCTACCACAACCAACCCCATTTATTAACCTCTTCCCATTCTCTCTCCTCATTATTTCCTTTCTTCTTCATTACTCTCCACCACCAACCAAGAAAACCCTAGCCTAGGCAAGTGCAATCTTGCTTCATGAAGAAACCCACCATTTTTATTGTTCTAACCTCTTCTTTGCAACTTTCTAATCCATATTAGAACTTGTCATTTTCTATTTTGAAGCTTGGATTTTTATAGATCTAGAATTTAGTCATTTTCGGATTTTCATGGTTTTGATCTATTAAATTCCCTTGTTTTCAAGTTTTGATGGTTCCATGTGGTAGAGAATTTCCTTCTACCCAATTTTGACCTTTGAAAAGTTGGATTTGGACTTGTTTTGACCAAGTTATGGACATTGGAAGCTTAGGGTTCAACCATAGAGTTCCTGCTGTTTGGAGAAGACAGTGAGCAGTGCACGAGCTTTTTAGCATGCGTCACTGAGCTGTGCGCGCTCTTTAGCGCAGCGCAGTAGACCCCATATGCTGCCTTTTGGAAGCGTATGACTCGCATACGCTCGCTTGCTTGACAAGGAGTCGTATGGAGTCCATACGCTGCTTTTTTGGAGCGTATGACTTGCATACGCTCACGTGGATAGCCATGAGTCGTATGGAGTCCATACGCTGCCTTTTGGAGGCGTATGACTCGCATACGCTCGCTTGTGTGACAAGGAGTCGTATGAAGTTCATACGCTGCCTTTTTGGAGCGTATGTCTTGCATACGCTCACTTGTGAGACAAGGGGTCGTATGGACCTCATACGCTGTCCTTTGTGAGCGTAGGCTTACCTGAGCGTAGCTTGACTTGAGCGTAGCCTGACCTGAGCGTATGACTTTTGCACTGAGCATATGGCCTTGGCTGACTTGGTCTTATGTCAGCATGTCACTTTGGTTTTATTTTCTTTAAGCTTGGCTCTTCTATAGCCCTGTATATTGATATTTTATTAGATATTTTACGCCCATTTTATATCCTTACGCCTTTTGTCATGAACTTGATAATCATGAATTTATTTAATAGGTTTGTTAATAATAATTGAACACGGCATGGCAGGACAAGCATACCTGACATGATTATCTCGAATTGCTGTTGTGACGGCTAACGTGACATGACCTGACAAGAATGACTAACCTGGACACCGTGGATGATTGCGTTTGCACAATAAACCAGTATTGTCTTGCATCATGTCTAGGATGGGATCCCTGAGTACCACGGTCAGGGATACCTACTGTAATTAACTAAGAGTAATAAACTAGAATAATTCAGTAGACATGAAGAGATTCCCAGCTACAGGCAATCCCGTTATCTGGGCGCATTAGGTGGACTTGTAGCCTACCGACGAGTAGGGCACACATCCAGCACACAGTCATGTGGTGCATCCTTCATAAATGGACATTCGACCTAGATAACTTGGATGGTCTGCAGGGCTTGTGGCTGTTGAAATAATCTCATTGCATCTTACTAGTAACTAGGCCTATGATAACCCTAGCTAGTTAAAGTATCAAGCCGTACTTTTGATTGGCCGTGATTGATTGGATGAAGTTATTCCAGCTTAGTCTTATCCTGATCCTGTACAAGATCGTGACAAGACACGATTATTGATGCTTGCCTTAACAATAACGATCGGGGGACCAGTTCTGTTCAGGCGAAGGGTTACAACCCCGGTCCTTGTTTCGTTTAAGGGTTGTAACCTGGCTCCCGGAGCAGTTTTGTGTCTTCCCTTCGGTTATTGTCTTATTTGTACGCCGTGCCATGCTTGTCATGTTCTATCTTACTTCAGTAACATGATTATCTATAATGGCCTTAACAATAAAGATCAGGAGTCCAGTTCTGTTCAGGCGAAGGGTTACAACCCCGGTCCTTGTTTGGTTTAAGGGTTGTAATCTGGCTCCCGGAGCAGTTCTGTGTCTTCTCTTCGTTTATTGTCTTATTACCTTATCCATAGTATTTGAGACGGATTTCCATTCAGGTGAAGGATTGCAACCCCGGTCCTTGTTTGGTTTAAGGGTTGTAGTCTGGCTACTTGAATGGTTTCCTCGTACTCAATTATTGTTGTTATTTCTGATAATTTAACTTTAATGTTCCTTACTATATGCTAGTTTTAGTTTCTAAGTGAAGCCTCCTTTGTGGCACTTGCTCTTTCTGGGGTCTGACCCAGCTGGTTTTGTGTGGCCAGATATCGGAGCAGCTCCAGAGGATCCACCGATCTTCCAGCTAGATGGTGACCACTAGACGGAACCCTGGCAACGAGTGGGTTTCTTTTTGTCCTCCCACTTATTTGTAAAAATTAGTCTTTTGAGACGTTTAGCCGGCGAGCACGTGTTAGCTCGATTGCATCTTTATTTATTGTCTGTCTACGGGCTGTAACATGATTGACCGATCCTAGGGTTGATCATGTATGACTGAACTCTTGCTAGTCCTGGCATTTTGTACGACTAGCTTCATGATCATCCAATATGTAATGTATGGGACACCTTGCTATTTTATATTTGGTGCTCTGACATCTTGTAATTACTATTGCTTGCTTGTGATTGAGACAATAGGCTTGTTCATGACCTTAGGAGACTGCTGGCTTGTAGTTAAACCCTTATGTATCTAGACAGCCGTGACCGTATAGTGAGATGGATTCCATTTCATATACGTAGCTGGCTATGTCTGCCCCTGCTCTCCAGTATTCTGGTTCTGGGGCGTGACATGGTTTAAGTGGTGGCCCATGCAGGTCTTGTAAATCAAGATATGTGAGGGTTTACCGAATAGATGTCTCAATCAGTATTCGTCCTTGATCTCTGCTCGTATCTTCTGAATCCCTGGATTCTTATCCTGATCATATACTTGTATCGTTGATCTGTCCTGGTCCTTCCTTATTGTTTCCTATGTCGTCTTCTTCAGCGGTATTGTTCGTGGTCCTACTGACCAACAAGGCGGAGCACCTTCCGCGGACCAGCAGCAACCTGGAGATCAAGCCCAGCATTCCGGAGTAGCCTCTAGAGTCGTGCCTTCTGGCGGAGAGCCACCGGTCCAGCCAGTTCAACCAGTAGAACATGATGACGGCACTTTGGTAGGACTCGTCAGGACCTTGATAGCTTCCCAAGACCGGCGTGGAGATGCCTTGCACCAGGCAGTGACGGATGCTTTGACCCGGAGTGGTCATCAGGGTAACAGCACGGCCAACAGCTTCAAGCGCCTGAACCCTCCATTCTTCGACGGCAGCGAAGATGCGATCGCCGCGGATGCTTGGCTTCAGGATACTGAAGTGATTCTAGAATCAGCCAGGACTCCAGAAAACGAGAAGGTGGCCGTAGTACGCCTACAGTTGTTAGATCTTGCCCGCAGTTGGTGGGCGGCGTAGGCCGAGGGATTAGTGGCACCCATTGCTTGGGCAGTGTTCAGAGAGAGATTCCAGACGAAGTATTTTGATGCTGTGGCTCGGTATGACTTGCAGACGAGGTTTACCAACCTGAAGCAAGGAGGCAGAACAGTCGATAGTTATGCATCTGAGTTTTCTAGACTCAGTAAGTTTGCTCCCACCTTGGTGGCAACCGAGTTTGATAGGGCCCAGCGGTTCTAGCAGGGGCTGCATTTGAAGATTTTACTAGCAGTTGAGCAGTTCGAACACCAGACGTTTGATGCAATATTGAGGGCGGCTAGGAGGCATGAGTACACCTCCCAGCGGATCGTGGATAGGACCGGAGGTCGGAAGCGGTCCCATAGTCAGATACACCAATCATCAGCTCCAGCCCCGGCAGCTAGAGGTTTAACTATTGGAACTCCTAGGCGGGCGGCCTCGGTGACGTCGGTTCAACATTCTACCCCGACGCACCCTCAGCAATAGAAGCAGAAGCAGTCTTCCGCAGTGGGATGTTCACACTGCAGGAAGCCAGGGCATGTGGTGTCAGAGTGTCGCAGAGCACAGGGATTGTGCTTGGTTTGTGGTGCCCCGGACCACAGGGTTGGGAACTGCCCGAACAGGAGGAGTTCATCAGCTTTCTCTGGTCCTTCAGTTAGAGGACCAGCGCTAATCCAACAGCAGCAGCAGTTGCAGTACCCGCTCCCGAGGCCATTGCTGACGTAGGCCCAGGCATTCCAGCAGCAGAGACCGCAGCAGTATGCTCAGGCCCAAGCCCTGATCCAGAGCAGGCAGAGGAATTTTTAGTAGAGGGGACCTGCCCCTAGAGGATATGGTCAAGTGCTGGTCTTGACCATGGGAGAAGAAGGAGTAACACCAGGTGAGGTAGTGGCAGGTACTATTCTCGTCAACACCTTTCCAGCTTCAGCTTTATTTGATTCTGGTGCATCGCATTCATTTATGTCTGCACGATTCGCGACACGGATAGGATTGGAGCCCGAGTCGTTATCAGTAAGGCTCAATATACTCACTGGTAACGGACTTGTGGGAGTCGATAGAGTATTTTCCTTGTGTCGAATCGTAGTTAGCAGTAGAGAGTTTCCCGCTAGATTGATAGAATTCCCGATGGCCGATTATGATGTAGTCTTAGGGATGGATTGGTTGAGGGACCAGTATGCTAGGATAGACTGCCACATTGGCAGGGTTGTTTTTAGCATTCCAGGAGAGCCGGAGTTTTCTTTCTCTCGAGGCGAGGTTGAGCCTTCTCCTCCAGTATTGCGGATGGCAGTAGCAGCAGTTCAATTGCCCAGGATAGTGGATGAGTTCCCAGATGTTTTTCCAGAAAAGCTTCCAGGTATGCCGCCAGAGTGGGAGATTGAGTTCACCATAGACTTGATTCCCGGGACAGCCCCGGTGTCAGAGAGAGTCTACAGGATGGCGCCATCAGAGTTAGAGATCTTGTACAAGATGATTGAAGAGCTTAGAACCAAGGGTTCAATCGTGCTAGTGGATCGCCTTGGGGAGCCCCGATGCTTCTTATGAAAAAGAAGGATGGTACGTCCAGATTATGTGTAGATTATCGTACCTTGAACTCAGTGACAATCAAGAACAGATACCCTCTCCCGAGGATAGATGACTTGTTTGATCAACTTAAAGGGGCAGCTATATTCTCGAAGATTGACTTGCGCTCAGGATATCATCAGATCAGAGTCAGAGAGCAGGACATCCCGAAGACAGCTTTCAGATCGAGATACGGGCATTGGGAGTTCCTTGTTATGCCATTTGGAGCAACCAATGCACCGGCAGTATTTATGGACCTCATGAATCGCATTTTCATGCCTTATATGGATCAGTTTGTGATCGTATTCCTAGACGACATTCTGGTCTACAGCAAGAATGAGGCGGAGCATGAGCAGCATCTCAGGGTTGTTCTTCAGATACTCAGGGAGCACCAGTTATATACCAAGTTCAGTAAATACGAGTTCTGGCTCGATCGCATTTTGTACTTGGGTCATATCATCACCAGAGGAGGAGTAGAAGTGGATCCCCAGAAGATCGTAGCCATTGAGTCATGGCCGGTGCCCAGCATAGTTACAGAGGTTCGTAGTTTTCTTGGATTGGCCGGCTACTACCGGCGATTTGTTTCGGACTTCGCTCGGATCTCGGCGCCGCTGACCCAGTTGACCCGCAAGGATGTACAGTTTGCTTGGACAGCAGAGTGCCAGGAATCTTTTGAGAAGTTGAAGCGAGGCTTAATGACGGCTCCTATTCTCACGCTTCCTGATGGGACCGGAGGATTTTCGGAATACTGTGACGCTTCAGGCAGAGGTTTAGGATGTGTTCTGATGCAGCATGGAAAGGTAATAGCTTATGCATCACGGCAACTTCGTGATCATGAGAGGAATTACCCAACCCATGACTTGGAGCTGGCAGCAGTGGTGTTTGCACTCAAGTTGTGGAGGCACTATTTGTATGGAGATAGGGTGGAGATCTTTACCGACCACAAGAGCCTGAAATATATTTTCACCCAGAAAGATCTTAACATGCGTCAGAGGAGATGGCTGGAGCTACTTGTGGATTATGATGTCAACCTGCAGTATCATCCTGGAAAGGCCAATGTTGTTGCGGATGCATTGAGCAGGAGAGCGGGAGCTTATTTTCTAACAGCGCAACCAGAGCTGTTAGCAGATCTTCAGAAAATGGATATTGAAGTTGTTCTCCCTTCCAATGTGGCCTTGATGGCCAGTATGCAAGTTCAGTCCACTATAGTCGAGAGGATCCGGATGGCGCAGTCGACAGATTCCAAGCTTCAGCGACTCAGAGCAGAGTGTGAGACGGGACGAAGACCAGAGTTATGCGTTCATGAGGATGGTATACTTCGACATGGTAAGCGTCTTTGTGTACCCAGCAGAGATATCCGACAGGAGGTCATGGCAGAAGCTCATAGTTCGCAGTATTCCATCCATCCGGGCAGTATGAAGATGTACCGTGATATCCGGCAGCATTTCTGGTGGAATGGCATGAAGCGGGAGATAGCTCGATTTGTCTCTCGGTGTTTGGTTTGCCAACAAGTTAAAGCTGAACATCAGAGACCGGCAGGACTGCTTCAGCCCTTGCCGATTCCAGAGTGGAAGTGGGAGCATGTGACCATGGATTTTGTGACTGGATTACCTAGATCCCCAGCTGGTAGAGATGCTATTTGGGTTATAGTTGACCGGCTCACGAAAGTGGCTCACTTTCTTCCATTCAGAGTTGGTCAGTCGACGGCTCAGCTAGCGGCGATGTATCTTAGACAGATTATCAGATTGCACGGTGTGCCAGTTAGCATCACCTCGGACCGAGATTCCAGATTTACATCGCACTTTTGGCGTAGCCTACAGGGGAGTTTAGGGACTCATCTCTAGTTCAGTTCAGCATATCATCCGCAGACAGATGGTCAGTCAGAGCGCACGATCCAGACTCTTGAAGACATGTTGCGGTCTTGCACACTTGACTTCGGCGGTTCATGGAAAGATCACTTGCACCTGGTGGAATTCTCGTACAATAATAGTTTCCAGGCCAGTATCCAGATGGCCCCGTTCGAGGCGCTGTATGGCAGAAAGTGCAGATCCCCGCTATCTTGGGATGATGTTGGAGAAAGACAGATGCTTGGTCCAGAATTGATTGCTCAGACCATTGAAGTGGTCAGAAGGGTCAGAGATCATCTTCGAGTTGCCCAAGATCGCCAGCGTCATTGGGCCGATTCTCATCGGCGCCCTCTCGAGTTTTCGGTCGGCGATCATGTATTCCTGAGGATTTTGCCCAACCGTGGCGTCATTCGTTTCGGCGTACGGAGAAAGCTTAGTCCTAGGTATATAGGGCCGTTCGATATCCTAGAGCGAGTAGGAGATGTATCCTATCGTTTCGCTCTTCCGCCGTCGCTAAGCGAGGTGCATGACATGTTCCATGTATCCCAATTACGACGGTATATCTCGGACCCGAGCCACATCCTGGATCATTCGGAATTGGTTGTTAGTACCAACCTTTCGTATGAGGAGAGGCCCGTGTCTATATTTGGCCGGAGAGAGAAGATCCCCAAGAACAAGACTATCAAGTTAGTCCGAGTTGCTTGGGGTCATCACTCTTTGGGGGAGTCAACGTGGGAGCGTGAGGAAGATATCCGATCGCGGTATCCCGACTTGTTTGACTCATGAGGTATAATGTCTTCCTTATGCCTCATGTCTTCGATTCCTTGCTTGAATGAGTGATTGCTTGCCTAGTTATAGTTTGCATGTAATTAGTATAGCTTGTTCTAGTCTCTCTAACATCTTAATTAAATTTCGAGGACGGAATTCTTTTAAGGTGGGTAGAGTTGTAATGCCTGTTGTTCGTATTACGTATTTTATCTCGTATTGGCCATGGTTCATCTTGGTTTGGGTTGGCTTGGGTTGGTTCGGCTAGGCTTGATTAGCCTTGGTTCATCATGAACCAAGGGTGAACCCCCTACCTACCACAACCAACCCCATTTATTAACCTCTTCCCATTCTCTCTCCTCATTATTTCCTTTCTTCTTCATTACTCTCCACCACCAACCAAGAAAACCCTAGCCTAGGCAAGTGCAATCTTGCTTCATGAAGAAACCCACCATTTTTATTGTTCTAACCTCTTCTTTGCAACTTTCTAATCCATATTAGAACTTGTCATTTTCTATTTTGAAGCTTGGATTTTTGTAGATCTAGAATTTAGTCATTTTCGGATTTTTATGGTTTTAATCAATTAAATTCCCTTGTTTTCAAGTTTTGATGGTTCCATGTGGTAGAGAATTTCCTTCTACCTAATTTTGACCTTTGGAAAGTTGAATTTGGACTTGTTTTGACCAAGTTATGGACTTTGGAAGCTTAGGGTTCAACCATGGAGTTCCTACTGTTTGGAGAAGACAGTAAGCAGTGCGCGAGCTTTTTAGCTTGCGTCACTGAGCTGT
This sequence comes from Iris pallida, assembly GCA_029216955.1. Lineage (NCBI taxonomy): Eukaryota > Viridiplantae > Streptophyta > Magnoliopsida > Asparagales > Iridaceae > Iris > Iris pallida. The sequence goes on from JANAVB010037681.1 coordinate 77,035, forward strand.
GCGCGCTCTTTAGTACAGTACAGTAGACCCCATACGTTGCCTTTTGGAAGCGTATGACTCGCATACGCTCGCTTGCTTGACAAGGAGTCGTATGGAGTCCATACGCTGTCTTTTTGGAGCGTATGACTTGCATACGCTCACTTGGATAGCCATGAGTCGTATGGAGTCCATACGCTGTCTTTTGGAGGCGTATGACTCGCATACGCTCGCTTGTGTGACAAGGAGTCGTATAAAGTTCATACGCTGCCTTTTTGGAGCGTATGACTTGCATACGCTCACTTGTGAGACAAGGGGTCGTATAGACCTCATACGCTGCCCTTTGTGAGCGTAGGCTTACCTGAGCGTAGCTTGACTTGAGCGTAGCCTGACCTGAGCGTATGACTTTTGCACTGAGCGTATGGCCTTGGCTGACTTGGTCTTATGTCAGCATGTCACTTTGGTTTTATTTTCCTTAAGCTTGGCTCTTCTATAGCCCTGTATATTGATATTTTATTAGATATTTTACGCCCATTTTATATCCTTACGCCTTTTGTCATAAACTTGATAATCATGAATTTATTTAATAGGTTTGTTAATAATAATTGAACACAGCATGGCAGGACAAGCATACCTGACATGATTATCTCGAATTGCTGTTGCGACGGCTAGCGTGACATGACCTGACAAGAATGACTAACCTGGACACCGTGGATGATTGCGTTTGCACAATAAACCAGTATTGTCTTGCATCATGTCTAGGATGGGATCCCTGAGTACCACGGTCAGGGATACCTACTATAATTAACTAAGAGTAATAAACTAGAATAATTCAGTAGACATGAAGAGATTCCCAGCTACAGGCAATCCCGTTATCTGGGCGTATTAAGTGGACTTGTAGCCTACTGACGAGTAGGGCACACTTCCAGCACACAGTCATGTGGTGCATCCTTCATAAATGGACATTCGACCTGGATAACTTGGATGGTCTGCAGGGCTTGTGGCTGTTGAAATAATCTTATTGCATCTTGCTAGTAACTAGGCCTGTGATAACCCTAGCTAGTTAAAGTATCAAGCCGTACTTTTGATTGGCCATGATTGATTGGATGAAGTTATTCCAGCTTAGTCTTATCCTGATCCTGTGCAAGATCGTGATAAGACACGATTATTGATGCTTGCCTTAACAATAACGATCGGGGGACCAGTTCTGTTCAGGCGAAGGGTTACAACCCCGGTCCTTGTTTGGTTTAAGGGTTGTAACCTGGCTTCCGGAGCAGTTCTGTGTCTTCACTTCTGTTATTGTCTTATTTGTACCCCGTGCCATGCTTGTCATGTTCTATCTTACTTCAGCAACATGATTATCTATAATGGCCTTAACAATAAAGATCAGGAGTCCAGTTCTGTTCAGGCGAAGGGTTACAACCCCGGTCCTTGTTTGGTTTAAGGGTTGTAACCTGGATCCCGGAGCAGTTCTGTTTCTTCTCTTCGTTTATTGTCTTATTACCTTATCCATAGTATTTGAGACGGATTTCCATTCAGGTGAAGGATTCCAACCCCGGTCCTTGTTTGTTTTAAGGGTTGTAGTCTGGCTACTTGAATGGTTTTTTCGTACTCAATTATTGTTGTTATTTCTGATAATTTAACTTTAATGTTCCTTACTTTATGCTGGTTTTAGTTTCTAAGTGAAGCCTCCTTTGTGGCACTTGCCCTTTCTGGGGTCTGACCCAGCTGGTTTTGTGTGGCCAGATATCGGAGCAGCTCCAGAGGATCCTCTGATCTTCCAGCCAGATGGTGACCACTAGACGGAACCCTGACAACGAGTGGGTTTCTTTTTGTCCTCCCACTTATTTGTAAAAATTAGTCTTTTGAGGCGTTTAGCCGGCGAGCACGTGTTAGCTCGATTGCATCTTTATTTACTGTCTGCCTACGGGCTGTAACATGATTGACAGATCCTAGGGTTGATCATGTATGGCTGAACTCTTGCTAGTCCTGGCATTTTGTACGACTAGCTTCATGATCATCCAATATATAATGTATGGGACGCCTTGCTATTATATATTTGGTGCTCTGACATCTTGTAATTACTATTGCTTGCTTGTGATTGAGACAATAGGCTTGTTCATGACCTTAGAAGACTGCTGGCTTGTAGTTAAACCCTCATGTATCTAGACAGCCGTGACCGTATAGTGAGATGGATTCCATTTCATATACGTAGCTGGCTATGTCTGCCCCCGCTCTCCTGTATTCTGGTTCTGGGGCGTGACAAAAAGTATCAAGCCGTACTCTTGATTGGCCATGATTGATTGGATGGAGTTTATTCCAGCTTAGTCTTATCCTGATCTTGTGCAGGATTGTGACATGATATGATTATTGATGCTTGTCTTAACAATAACGATCAGGGGTCCAGTTCTGTTCAGGCGAAGGGTTACAACCCCGATCCTTGTTTGGTTTAAGGGTTGTAACCTGGGTCCCGGAGCAGTTCTGTGTCCTCTCTTCATTTATTGTCTTATTGTAACCCCAGGCCATGCTCGTCATGTTTTACTTATTTCAGCGGTATGATTATTTATACTGGCCTTAACAATAAAGATCAGGGGTCCAGTTCTGTTCAGACGAAGGGTTACAACCCCGGTCCTTGTTTGGTTTAAGGTTGTAATCTAGCTCCCGGAGCAGTTCTGTGTCCTCTCTTCGTTTATTGTCTTCCCTGTACTAATAGTATTTGAGACAGGTTTCTATTCAGGTGAAGGGCTGCAACCCCGGTCCTTATTTGGTTTAAGGGTTGTGACCTGGCTACTTGAATGGTTTCCTCGTACTCAGTTTACTGTTGTTACCTCTATTATTATCAGTTCTTTATTTTATTATCTTTAATATTCTATTATGATATGCTGGTTTTAGTTCCTAAGTGAAGCCTCCTTTATGACACTTGCTCTTTCTGGGGTCTGATCCAGCTGGTTTTTTATTGCCAGATATCGGAGCAGCTCCAGAGGATCTACCTACCTTCCATCTATATGGTGACCACCAGGCATAACCCTGGTAACGAGTGGGTTTCTTTTGTCCTTCCACTCTATTGTAAAATTATTCTTTTGAGACGTTTAGCCGACGAACACGTGTTAGCTCGGTTGCACCCTTATTTACTGTCTGCCTATGAGCTGTAACATGATTGACAAATCCTAGGGTTGATCATGTATTGACTAAAACTCTTGCTAGTCCTAACATTTTGTACGACTAGCTTCATGATCATCCAATATGTAATGTATGGAACGCCTTACTATTGTATATTTGGTGCTCTGACATCTTGAAACTGTTATTACTTGCTTGAGATTAAGACAATAGGCTTATTTATGACCATAGAAGACTGATGGCTTGTAGTTAAACCCTCATATATCTAGACAGCCGTGACCGTATAGCGAGGTGGGTTGCACTTCAACATACGTAGCTGGCTATGTACGCTCCCATTCTCCAGTATTTTGGTTCTAGGGCGTTATATGGTTTAAGTGGTGGCCCATGCAGGTCTTGTAAATCAAGATATGTGAGGGTTTACTGAATAGATGTCTCAATCAGTACTCGCCCTTGATCTCTACTCGTATCCTCTGAATACCTGAATTCTTGACCTGATCACATGCTTTTATTATTGATCTGTCCTGGTCCTTCCTTATTATTCCCTATGTCGTCTTCTTCAGCGGCATTGTTCCTGGACCTGCCGATCAGCAGGACGGAGCACCTTTCGCGGACCAGTAGCAACCTGGAGATCAAGCCCAATATTCGGGAGTAGCCTCCAGAGTCGTACCTACTGGAGAAGAGCCACCCGTTCAGCCCATCCAGCCTGCAGAACCTGATAATAGCACTTTGGTTGGTCTCATCAGGTCATTATTAGCTTTCCAGGATCGTCGAGGAGATGCCTTGCACCAGGCGGTGGCAGATGCTTGACCAGAGGAGGTCATCAGGGTAACAGTGCGGCCAACGGCTTCAAGCGCTTGAACCCTCCATTCTTCGACGACAGTGAAGATGCTATTGCTGCTGATGCTTGGCTTCAGGACACAGAGGTGATTCTAGAAGCAGTCAGGACTCCAGAAGCCGAAAAGGTGGCAGTAGTGTGCCTGCAGTTATTGGATCTTGCCCGCAGCTGGTGGGTGACACAGGCCGTTGGATTAGTGGCACCCATTGCTTGGGCAGTATTCAGAGGGAGATTCCAGACCAAGTATTTTGATGTTATAGTTCAGTACGATCTATAGACGAGGTTCACCAATTTGAAGCAGATGGACAGGACGGTCGACGGATATGTGGCCGAGTTTTCGAGACTTAGTCGGTTTGCTCCCACCTTGGTAGCAACCGAGTTCGATAGAGCCCAGCGGTTCCAGCAGGGGCTTCATCTGGAGATTCTATTGGCAGTGGAGCAATTTGAGCATCATACTTTTGATGCAGTATTGAGAGCAGCTCGCAGGCATGAGTATACCTCCCAGTGGATCGTGGATAGGACCGGAGGTCGAAAGCGATCCTACGGTCAGATGAATCAGTCATCAGCACCAGCCCCGGCAGCCAGGACTTTAACCATTGGAGCTTCGAGGCGGGCGGCCTCAGTGACTTTGGTTCAGTATTCCACCCCGACGCACCCTCAGCAGCAGAAGCAGAAGTAGAAGCACTCTTCCGCAGTAGGATGTTCACACTGCGGGAAGCCAGGGCATGTGGTATCAGAGTGTCACAGAGCAGAGGGTTTGTGCTTGGTTTGTGGTGCCCCGGACCACAGGGTTAGGAACTGTCCGAACATGGGGAGTTCATCATCAGCTTTCTATAGTCCTTCAGTTAGAGGACCAGCACCAGTCCAGCAGCAGCAGCAGCTGCAGTACCCGTTCTCGAGGCCATTGCCGGTGTAGGCCCAGGCATTCCAGCAGCAGAGACCGCAGTAGTATGCTCAGGCCCAAGTCCTGATCCAGAGCAGACAAAGGAGTTTTCAGCAGAAGGGACCCACAGCCAGAGGGCATGGTCAAGTGCTGGCTTTGACCAAAGGAGAAGAAGGAATTGCACCAGGTGAGGTGGTGGCAGGTACTATTCTCGTCAACACCTTTCCAGCTTTAGTATTATTTGATTCTGGTACCTCGGATTCATTTATGTCTGTACGATTCGCGACACGGATAGGATTGGAGCCCGAGTCATTATCAATAAGGCTCAATATACTTACTGGTAACGGACTTGTTGGAGTAGATAGAGTATTTTCCTCGTGTCGGATCGTAGTTAGCAGTAGAGAGTTCCCCGCTAGATTGATAGTGTTTCCGATGGCCGATTATGATGTAGTCTTAGGGATGGATTGGTTGAGGGACCAGTATGCTAGGATAGACTACCATATCGGTAGGGTTATTTTTAGCATTCCAGACGAGCCAGAGTTTTCCTTCTCCCGAGGCGAAGTTGAACCTTCTCCTACAGTGTTGCGGATGGCAGTAGCAGTAGTGCAGTTACCTCGGATAGTCGAGGAGTTTCCAGATGTTTTCCCCGAAGAGCTTCCAGTGATGAAGCCAGAGCGGAAGTTCGAGTTCACCATCGACTTGATTCCCGAAATAGCCCCAGTATCAGAGAGAGTCTACAGGATGGTGCCGTCAGAATTAGAGATATTGTACAAGATGATTGAAGAACTTAGAACCAAGGGATTCATTCGTGCTAGTGGATCGCCTTGGGGAGCCCCGATTCTTCTTGTGAAAAAGAAGGATGGTACGTCCAGATTATGTGTAGATTATCGCACCTTGAACTCAGTGACAATCAAGAACAGATACCCTCTTCCGAGGATAGATGACTTGTTTGATCAACTCAAGAGGGCAGCAGTGTTCTCGAAGATCGACTTACGGTCAGGATACCATCAGATCAGAATCAAAGAGCAGGACATCCCGAAGACAGTATTCAGATCCCGGTATGGGCATTGGAAGTTTCTTGTTATGCCATTTGGAGCAACCAATGCGCCGGCTGTATTCATGGACCTCATGAATCGTATCTTCATGCCTTATTTGGATCAGTTCATGATTATGTTCCTAGACGACATCCTGGTTTACAACAAGAGTGAAGCGGAGTATGAGCAGCATCTCCGAGTTATCCTTCAGATTCTCAGAGAGAACCAGTTGTATGCCAAGTTCAGTAAATGCGAGTTCTGGCTCGATCGCATTTCGTACTTGGGTCATATCATTACCAGGGAGGAGTGGAAGTGGATCCCTAGAAGATTGTGGCCATTGAGACATGGCCAGTGCCCAGCATGGTTGCAAAAGTCCGTAGTTTTCTTGGATTGGCCGGTTACTACCGGCGATTTGTTTTAAACTTTGCTCGGATCTCAGCGCCATTGACCCAGTTGACCCGCAAGAATGTGCAGTTTGCTTGGATAGCAGAGTGCCAGTATTCTTTTAAGAAGTTGAAGCGAGGCTTGATGACGGTACCCATTCTCACGCTTCCAGATGGAACCGGAGGATTCTCAGTATATTGTGATGCTTCAGGCAAAGGTTTAGGATGTATTCTGATACAGCATGGGAAGGTAATAGCTTATGCGTCATGACAACTTCGTGATCATGAGAGGAATTTCCTAACCCATGACTTGGAATTGGCAGCAGTAGTGTTTGTACTTAAGTTGTGGAGGCACTTATTGTATGGAGATAGGGTGGAGATTTTCACCGACCACAAGAGCCTGAAGTATGTTTTCATCCAGAAGGATCTTAACATGCGTAAGAGGAGATGGCTGGAGCTTCTTGTGGATTATGATATCAATTTACAGTATCACCCAGGGAAGGCCAACATCGTTGCAGATACATTGAGTAGGAGAGCCGGAGTTTATTTCCTAACATCACAGCCGGAGTTGTTAGCGGATCTTCAGAAGATGGGAATAGAAGTTGTCCTTCCTACCAGTGTGGCATTGATGGCCAACATGCAAGTTCAGTCTACTATAATTGAGAGGATCCGGATGGCGCAGTCAGCAGATTCCAAGCTTCAGCGACTCAGAGCAGAGTGTGAGGCAGGACGAAGACCAGAGTTATGTATCCATGAAGACGGTACACTTCGACATGGAAAGCGTCTTTGTGTACCCAGTAGAGATATCAGACAGGAGATCATGACAGAGGCTCACAGTTCGCAGTATTCCATTCATCCCGGCGGTACGAAGATGTACCGTGATATTCGTCAGCACTTTTGGTGGAATGGCATGAAGAGGGAGATAGCCCGGTTTGTCTCTCGATGTTTGGTTTGCCAACAAGTTAAAGCTGAACATCAGAGGCCAGCTGAACTTCTTCAGCCCTTGCCAATTCTAGAATGGAAGTGGGAGCATATAACCATGAATTTCGTGACTGGATTACCTAGATCTCCGGCTGGAAGAGATGCTATTTGGGTTATTATAGACATGCTCACGAAGGTGGCTCATTTTCTTTCCTTAGGAGTTGGTCAGTCGACGACTCAGCTAGCAGAGATGTACCTCAGGCAGATCGTCAGATTTCACGGTATACCTGTCAGTATCACCTCGGACAGAGATTCAAGGTTTACATCACACTTTTGGTGCAGCTTGTAAGAAAGTTTGGGAACTCACCTCCAGTTCAGCTCAGCTTATCACCCGCAGACAGATGGTCAGTCAGAGCGTACCATATGAACCTTGGAAGACATATTGAGATCTTGTACGCTCGACTTTGGTGGATCGTGGAAAGGTCACCTGTACCTGGTGGAGTTCTCGTACAACAACAGTTTCTAGGCCAGTATCCAGATGGCACCATTCGAGGCACTGTATGGTAGGAAGTGCCGATCCCCGCTAGCATGGGACGATGTCGGAGAGAGACAGATGTTCAGTCCGAAAATGATTGCTCAAACCGTTGAAGTGGTCAAGAGAGTCAGAGATCATCTTTGAGTTGTCCAAGATCGCCAGCGTCATTGGACTGATTCTCATCGGCGCCCTCTTCAGTTTTCTTTCGGCGACCATGTATTTCTGAGGATTTCACCTAACCGTGGTGTCATTCGTTTCGACGTACGGGTAAAGCTTAGTCCTAGGTATATAGGGCCGTTCGACTTTCTGGAGCGAGTCGGTGATGTATCCTATCGTCTCGCTCTTCCACCATTGCTACGTGAGGTGCATGACGTGTTCCATGTATCCCAACTGCGACGGTATATCCCAGACTCGAGCCACATCCTGGATCATTCAGAATTGGTTGTTGGTACCAACCTTTCGTATGAGGAGAGGACCGTATCTATATTGGACCGGAGAGAGAAGATACCCAAGAACAAGACTATTAGTTTAGTCCGTGTTGCTTGGGGTCATCACTCTTTGGGTGAGTCGACGTGGGAGCGTGAGGATGATATCCGATCGCGATATCCCGACCTGTTTGACTCGTAAGGTATAATGTCTTCCTTATGCCTTATGCTTTCAATTCCTTGTTTGAATAAATGACTGCATGATAGACTGCTTGTTATAGCTTACGATTAGTATAGCTTGTCCTTGCCGCTCTAGCCTCTTAATTAAATTTTGAGGATGAAATTCTTTTAAGGTGGATAGAGTTGTAATGACCGTGGTTCGTATTACGTATTTGAAATACGTATACGTATCTTGACTCGTATTTTATGTCTCCTGGCTTAGTTCGGCTTGTTTGGGTTGGCTTGGTTCGGCTTGGGTTATTTATTGGTTCATCATGAACCAAGGGAAGAACCCTTACCTACCACCATCACCATTTATTAACCCATTCCCTCACTCTCTCTCTTTATTTACTTCTTCTTCTCCACTATTACTTCTTCAACCACCAGGAGGGAGAGAGAGAGAGAGCTTAGGCAAGTGCAAACTTGCTTCATGATGGATCTCAAGTTTTATTGTTCCATTCTCTTTCTTACTTGATTCTAAGCCTCTTTAGAACTTGACATTTTTAGATTTGATGGATGGATTCTTGTAGATCTAAGTTTGTAACTTTTAGGTTTTCTTGGTTTTGATTTCTAAAACTTGGCTATTTTCAAAAACTAATGGTTCTATGTTGTAGAGAATTCAATTTCATGCAGTTTTGGCTTTTGTTTCGCTTGATTTCGACTTCGGATGAGGAAGTTATGGCCATGACAAGTTTTCGGAACTTTTATGGCTGAACTTGCTGTTTGGGGACAATGACCCCCATGCGCCCAGGAGGCCATACGCCAGGAGGCTATGCATTGTGAATTCCCGACAACGCATCCCTTAACTCCGAGCGTGTCATGCGCGTAGGTTCCCTACGCGCATGTACTGAAGACGCAACGTGAGTTTTCCACGTACCGATTGTGCAGGAATCCCATGTGCCGATTGTGCAGGAATCCCACGCGCCGATTGCGCAGGAATCCCATGTGCCGATTGTGCAGGAATCTCACGCGCCAATATGCAGGAATCCCACATACCGATTGCGCAGGAATCCCACGCACCGATTGTGCAGGAATCCCACGTGCCGATTGTACAGGAATCCCACGCGCCGATATGCAGGAATCCCACGTGTCGATTATGCAGGAATCTCACGCGCCGATTGTACAGGAATCCCACGCGCCGATGTGCAGAAATCCTACGCGCCGATTGTACAAGAATTCCACGCGTCGATTGTACAGGAATCCCACGCACCGATGTGCAGGAATCCCATGCGCCGGAATTGCTCTAATTAACTGTTTTTGCCTGTTTAAGTTATTTTGTAGCTAGAATCTTGAAAAACTCAAAACATGAAAGTTGTAGATCTTTTCCTTGGCTTCAAAAATATGTCACTAGTTATTTTATGTAAGTTTCTCTCATTCATTATAAGGTAAGAATAGAACACGATAGTGGCTCGCTGTGGCGCACTCTTGACACGTAAACTGACATGATATATCTCGACATGCTGTTATGACAGCTAGCCGAACATGACAAGTATAAAAGACCTGGACACCGTGGGCGATTGTGTTTGTACAAATAAACTGGTACTGTCTTGCATCATTTCTAGGATGGGAATCCCTACATACCACGGTCAGGGGTACCTACTGAAATTGACTAAGGCTAATTAACTAGAATGATACAGTAGTCATGAAGAGATTCCCAGCTACAGGCAATCCCGTTATCTGGGCACATTCAGTGGACTTGTAGCCTACCAACGAGTAGGGCATATTTCCAGCACACAGTCACGTGTTGCATTCTTCATAAACGAACATTCGACCTGGATAACCGGAGGGTCTACAGGGCTTGTGGCTGTTGGGATAATCTCATTTCATCTTGCTAGTAACTAGGCCTGTGATAACCCTAGTTAGTTAAAAGTATCAAGCCGTACTCTTGATTGGCCATGATTGATTGGATGGAGTTTATTGTAGCTTAGTCTTATCCTGATCCTGTGCAAGATTGTGACATGACATGATTATTGATGCCTGCCTTAACAATAACGATCGGGGGTCCAGTTCTGTTCAGGCGAAGGGTTACATCCCCGGTCCTTTTTTGGTTTAAGGGTTGTAACCTGGCTTCCGGAACAGTTCTGTGTCCTCTCTTCATTTATTGTCTTATTGTAACCCTAGGCCATGCTCGTCATGTTTTACTTTTTTCAGCGGCATGATTATTTATACTGGCCTTAACAATAAAGATCAGGGGTCCAGTTCTGTTCAGGCGAAGGGTTACAACCCCGGTCCTTGTTTGGTTTAAGGGTTGTAACCTGGCTCCCGGAGCAGTTCTGTGTCCCCTCTTTGTTTATTGTCTTCACTGTACCAATAGTATTTGAGACGGGTTTCTATTCAGGTGAAGGGCTGCAACCCCGATCCTTGTTTGGTTTAAGGGTTGTGACCTGGCTACTTGAATGGTTTCCTCGTACTCAGTTTACTGTTGTTACCTCTATTATTATCCGTTCTTTATTTTATTATCTTTAATATTCTATTGTGATATGCTGGTTTTAGTTCCTAATTGAAGCCTCCTTTGTGGCACTTGCTCTTTCTGGGGTCTGACCCAGCTGGGTTTATATGGCCAGATATCGGAGCAGCTCCAAAGGATCTACCTACCTTTCAGCCAGATGGTGACCACCAGGCGTAACACTAGCAACGAGTGGGTTTCTTTTGTCCTCCTACTTTATTGTAAAATTATACTTTTGAGGCGTTTAGCCGACGAGCACGTGTTAGCTCGGCTGCACCCTTATTTACTGTCTGCCTACGGACTGTAACATGATTGACAAATCCTAGGATTTATCATGTATTGACTAAAACTCTTGCTAATCTTGACATTTTGTACGACTAGCTTCATGATCATCCAATATATAATGTATGGGATGCCTTACTATTGTATATTTGGTGCTCTGACATCTTGAAACTATTATTACTTGCTTGAGATTGAGACAATAGGCTTGTTTATGACCATAGGAGACTGATGGCTTGTAGTTAAACCCTCATGTATCTAGACAGTCGTGACCGTATAGCGAGGTGGATTGCACTTCAATATAAGTAGCTGGCTATGTACGCCCCCACTCTCCTGTATTCTGGTTCTAGGGCGTTACAATTATCATCCAAGTTCTTTCATGAGCATACTGCTCATATGGGTGTTATCTTAATTAAGAATATGGCAATATAGTAGGAGTTTGTATTTTATGTATTTGGGTGCTATTTGGTTTTGGACACATTTATGTATTAAAGTATTTTGGATATTTATTTGATCAGATATATGAAAATTCATTTCATTCTATTTTTATTATGTTAAAGTATTGATCTCACTAAAGCTAAGGAGGACCAGTTGGAAATAGACATATATTGATCACATTGCGTGTAATTTCCATGCTACGCATCATGATTGATTTATGTCGTTTAGCTATATGGGTATATATGACCATTGATGCTTTAGTTACGCTATATGTGACGAATGCTGCTTTGATCCTATGTTGATATGGTTAATGGACGAGATTGTCCGGATATACCCTACGGATTAATATAGCAATTTATGAGCTTACTAAGGTTAACACAATTAGAAGCTTACATATGTGGCCTAGTGGGAGATTGTTGGAATTATTCAATAATATGGGCCACATATGTAAAATTAATTGTGTTGGGCTATCTAAATAATTAAGCCAAATTAAAGTGGTCTATTTGAAAATTGGCTTAAGGGTATAATTGTCATAAAAATAATGTGTAGATACCGGAGATAAATCTAATTTGATGAGGGGCCAAACTAGAAATATCAAAACATATAAATATATGTATTCATTAGGGTTATGGTCCCCAAATCATACGACCACCAAAGAGAGGGTTTCTCTATTCTCTTTTGTATCCCAATCAACAAAGAGAGGAACAAAGTTTTCATCTTCGTTATTAAGGGCTGTAGCGGGTTGGAAGATCGAACCCATAAAATGATGACCGCTTCAAGATCCATCAAGCCTAGCAATGGATTCAGGTACACTTCCACAATTTAATTTATGTTCTTTATCTCATGAATCGACAAGGTACAATAAATTTCTAACATATTAGAATAGTAATAAATTATTTAAGTAAAGTATATAAAATTTATTTTAATTATTTAGTCAATTTATTTTAATTATTTATTCATATTAAAGCTACTTAGAGCCACCTTTTCCAACCCACCCACGTTATCCTTGTTTTACTGATCTCCTTCTCTCTCCTTTCACCACCACCACCACCATCACCACCACAAAAAATATGTGCCAGCAGCGGCAGAGACTCTGGATTTTCGTGAGACAGAGGTGTGGGCATCTCGACGGTGGTCGATCTCGACGTCGACTGCTATAGTCTCCTCGATGGTGGAGGAGCCGGACGATGGCAATGAGGCTTGTTGGGGGGTGATGGGCGCTCACTGGCAGGTAGCCATCCCTATCCTTCGCCGGAGTCCTCCCCTATCTACCGCCTCTCATCCTTCCAAGAGTTCAACGCTGGCAGCCCGTTCTCTCTCCTCCGTCAGAGTCCACCGGGAGCCTGTCTTCTTCTCCATCGATGACAAATCCCTCTTCTTCCTCGTCCATTATCAAAAAAAGAGAAAAAAGAGAAAATCTGTCACGACCCGCTCCCGCTTTTCGGATACGGGACGTGTCCAAGCCAGCCTACGCCGCAGAGTCGACGGTAGAACGTTGTTAAGCCCGCAAGAAATAAATGCTCAAATATCACACTTGCTGCTCATTCACATTTCTAATTTATTACAACAGTTACAACATTTATATTTAAAGGAAATACAAAGTTTTACAATTAAAGAAAATGATATAATTTCTTTCTATTTCTAGGTTGGCCTCGGCATATCCAAATCTTCCCAGTGCTAAGAATGATCGCGGCTAAACCTGAAAAATGTTGGTTTCCAGTCAGGAATGGAACAAGTACACAAACCGACGATAATGCGAAAACACAATAGAATTAACAAGACATGAAAATAACATATGAGAGATAAAAACTGGAAAGAAAACTGATGACATGGCACGGTAGATAAATAAACAAGGAAAAACTAATAAAAGACATCTATCTAGGTGGTATGAAATATCCTTTTCGACATGTGAATGGCTAGGGGGTAAATAAGACATACTGCACGTGTCATGTGCAGCTGCTAGCATTCACGAGAGACACTGGGATAATTCTGGGTAGTCCACATGTCTACTAAGATATTTCTCCTCCCGACTACTCCGTGTGACGAGCGTGCCAACAAGCAGCAAGATATATGTATAGACATGAAATAAAAAGACTACTATAAATCGGAAAGCAATCAGAAAGTGTACTTGCCTGAGGTCCTTAGCTGGAGAAACCAATAATACCATACCACTCAATAAGCAACAATCAGTCAACACATGTAGAAGTCTCCGGATGCTGAAATAAACATTACCAACGTTCTCAGAATAGTTAAATTAGCTAGGATTTCCTGTCCTTAAGTCCAATTCTGGACACAGGGGTAAAACGGTAATTTCGGACAAAAACGATATCCGCCGTTGGACCCGCTTTGCACCGAAATGCGTACCAGAGTCAAGGTCTATAAAGTCATCAAACTATATGTCTACGGATCCAGTTTTCCGATACAAACCCAACGGTATGTCCAACTTTGGATTCTGAGGGGCCGTTCACAAAATCGCCCGTTGAGTGGGACCGTGGGGCCCACAAAACGACGTACGATCCAACTGTCTCAGAATTGAACCAAACTTGGCGTACAGGACCAGAAAAACGATACGGTCCTGATGGCGCAAGTTTCGGCTCGATCTGACGAGCGTGCATAAAGTAATTAGAGAATTTACAAAGTGTACGATACGATGAATTTCGACGAATACGCATCAAATTCGTCGCGCACACGCGACCAATTTTAATTCCGCCAAAGCCCATACGACCATGAAGCTGTTACGCAGATTTCTATGCCTACAGTGCGCGACCACGTCGCCCAGAATGGCGGGACGAACGTCGTGTGGAACAATTTTCTAGTTTTTGAAACAGGTTTTTGGGAAACTTTGGACCTCGATTTCTCGACGCGTAGTCGATGATTTTCGAATCCACAAAAAGAATTACGAAGCCCTATATGTTGTCTAAAAGACTCTTCAAATATATTTTCTAATATGATACTGGATCGATCAGAATCGATCGTCAAATGTGGGTGGTTCGACTGCTTCTTGTCCTATTTTTGGACAGGTTTTCGTCAATCTTCGGACTCATTTTTCGATGCACATGATGCAACACAAAACGAACTATTTGAAAGGAGTAGGAGTGGGTTATGTTGTCTTTCCAAAACATTTTACAGTTCGTGAATTGGTTGAGTGTCGAGAGAGAGATCTTACCGTGAAGACGGCTCGAAGTCCGCTGCTGCTGTTCCATCTGCGCATGTGCGCGCACCCCGCGCGCGCGTGGCCTTGTCGCCGGCCGACTCCGGCGCGTCTGTGGCCGTCGTTGGCTGCGCACAACGACGCCAAGACTGGAGGAGGGGTCGCCATCACTGGGTTAGGGTTTTGATAAACTGCTCTCGACTCACTATATATATTCGGCTCTGTTACAAGCAGAGTTGGGGAAACAATCGAATTTGTGGCCTATTGGTTGTCGAGTTTGGGAACTCAGGTTGCTACTGCTCTCTTGCACTCTTAGCCCTCCTATATTCAGAGTCTTTATCTATCTTGATTACACACCCAACCTTTCGGTTCTCTTTTCTATATAAACGCAGGGGTGCTGTGCTTCCCGGCCTGGCTTAGAGAGAGCCAGCGTTCGGGCTGGGCTGTTTGCTGGGCTCGGCTGATTTGGGCCGGGCCTTGGTGCACATGGGTTTTATTCTTTCTTTTTCTATTTCTTTTCTCTTTTTCCTTTTATAAATCTTTTTCTATTGATATTTTAATTTAATTCTTTTCTATTTCTTTTTCATTAACTAATACATATATATATTTATATACACATGCACCATATATTATCCTTTATATTTATCTATATATACGCACATATATTATGTATTTGTATATACACATTTTATGTATATATTTACATAATACTATATATACACATACTCATATATATCCAAATATACACATGTATACCTTTATTTAATACATTTACATATACATACAATTACACACATATATTATAGTATATTTATAATAAAATAATATAAAAACAATATTATTAAATAAAAATCCCAATATATAACAATAATAATAATAACAAAATTTAATAACCAATAATGGTATATATAACAATTAGCTATAATAATTAATTATTCATAAAATCTAAAAATCACCATTTAATTAAAATAAGTAATTTTGAAATAGAATATTTCAAAATTTTCGGGAAGGGGAGCTACAAATCTACCCACCTTAAAATAATTTCGTCCTCGAAATTCTAATTTGTAACTATTCCTTAAAATTTAAGATCTACCATTTCCTTCAACTTCTCAAATTTAATTTCTCCAAAAATATTTATGGCCTTCTCTAGTCATTTGGTATTTACGAAATCTCGAGGACTTCTACCCACCTTAGGTCACACTACTCCCTTGAAACACCTGACGTCCTTACGTTGTAACCCTCCGGCTACTTGCAAAAAGTAACTACCGACAGATATCTATAGCATACGACATCGGCAATCCTCTCCTATCCATCAGGCAACCCTAAAATCAACAAGCACAAATTTATACAAGTAGCTAAGAAATATCGATAAATTCTAATAAATATGACCAGTCGTCACTCTACAATAGGAAGGACATGAAGATAAGAAGAAAAATAATCGAGAGCGAATATGAAGCTCCCAGAGCGGTAGAAGGTATCCCATGGTACAGATAAAGAAAGAATGTTTATGAATCATTAACTTATTTGCTAAATGGGCTACTCTAGTCCAGTCATTGGCTAAATCGAAGAACTCTTCATCTCCTAGAGAGGCTTGCAACTTGTACAATACCTAAATTTCGTTCTCAAAATTCTATCTGAACAAGATTTCATAATGGAACGGAATTTGAGAAATCAAGGTTGTGGTCTTAATGGGTTCTCTATTTGGGCATCAGTCGTTGGTCGGATGAACATTGGGTTTCAATCTATATGGACTAGACAAGATCCCAATGATAAAACTATTCCTACTAGATTAGGGTAACTTAGAATAGGATTCTACCCAAGTGGTTGAGCTAGTTGCCAGTCGGGTTGGTTGGCGAGGTTCCTAAAGCCCAAAAATGTGTCTTCGGTGACTTTTGTGTTTATGTAGCACATGAGGCCTCAATTGGGTGGCACACTAATGGCAAGCGGGTAGTGGGCTTCGCGTAGGTCACAACCATATATTGGGTCGAAATGAATTGAGTCAAGGTTGAGGCTCTAGTGGAAGTCGGGAAGTATACCGGTATTATAGTAAGGGTTATAGCTAGTCCTTTCTAACCTGAAAGTCGTAGCACAAAAATAGAGTACAAGGGGACGGGTTTGAGTGGGATATGATATACATAGATGAAGGTGGACTTGTCTAGATCTTGGATATGAAATTTGTTGAGAGGTAACAGCTGGTCTCGTGCTCTGAATATTAATGGCACGGTCGGGGACACAAGGTGATCTAATAAAAAGTGGGAGTCCTTGGGCACTGTTCCTCATCCAAGTAGAAAATTATTCTAATCAATCGGTAATCCTCGTACATCTCAAGATTCTAGAAGGCTTACCGTCTACCCACCTTAGAGGCTAGGATATGGTGGCAAGGTTCCTGTCACAGGGCTGGCCGATGGTAGCTACACTTGCATATACAACTATTATGGTCATGGCGATACTAGGTATCTATCTATCATTTACGAGCTTTCGTCTTTCCAATCGGTGAAAGATAAAAATAATAAAGAGTTCAAGAGAGAAGTCACTGAATAAAATTTTGCGATTCAAAGACGAAGGTATAATTCAAGAAGAATTATCGAAGCAGTCGCGGTTGAGATCCTGGATATCTCTATATCTCAGTCCACGTAGGGTAATTAAATGAAGAGCGAACCAAATGCATCATGGTTGATCAGACCGTAATACAATAATTCTGATTAGACAACGTGTTAGCGGGCGTCCCCAATAAACATATGTCTTGAATCAAGCTCGATAAGAGTAAGCTTACAAAACTAGGCTGTAATAACAGCATTGGTCAAGATAACCAAGATACAAGTACGCGAGACTTTTGAAAGGAGGAGATAGTAGTTCGAGTTTTGAGATAATCAAAACCTTACCTGGTGTTCTTGCCTATACAGTCAACCTATTATCTTCCTATCCCTAAGGCCTTGGTCGACTAATGAGTTAGGGAACTCTAAATCCTATATTCTAGGTAAACCTATTAATGTCAGTCAATTTCCCTGTCAATAGATTACAAGAACCACATAACGCTAGGTTGGAAGATATGCTACTCAACTTACAGAACTTCCACTAGTTTTGGCCTTAGGTTTACAGGGCATTTCTATTCTCTATAGCATCCTAAACTGGTAATCACGTCTGAAATTATTTCACCGGGAGTTATGCCTCGCCTGTATACTCTAGCTGTGACAACCCGTGGTTCCGTGATTCAGGTGTGATAAGCTATCAGATGCTCTACCTTATATTAACACAAGGGTATCTAAGGTCTAAAGAGGTCAAGAGGACATAGTTTTAGCAATGCTCCATAACCTACAATTCTTCGAAATGATTTTAATTCTATGGGTTGTGCCTCGCCAGAGCGCTGCTGGCTGCAGTAAACCCACATTCTCCACTATCAAATAATTGACGACAGTACGCTGCTGTCTAAACTTTATGGGTTAACTAATATTTCTCTAACTATAACCGTAAAAATTCATGAGCCTCTAGAGATTCAAACAGGTTGACTAAAATAAAAGCATAGGTAACTGTCCTATCAGTCACAACACTTAAAATAAAAGAGTTAATATGGAGGAAATAACTAAAGACAAAAGAGATACAAACATTCTAGTATTTATCTCATATGCATTTCTATGGTTGGGGGAAAATCTCAAAGCAATCTACCTCGAGATTCGCACCCGAATTGCAGAATCAAAAATTATAAACTAAATTCTTACAGCAAAAGAGAATTTAAAATAGACAATTCTAAATCATGATATAAAATCTATATCTAAATAGAGTAAAAGAAAACTGAACAGGTTATCAAGATCAAAGCCTTAATAATAGGTAAGCCTAACTTACCAAGTGAATGGTATATCCACATCGGATCACATTGTCATATCAAAATAATAGTGTGTCTATAGGGATCTAGCAAGCTATCTGAATTACTTCTAAATTGCATGGCCTATCAGAAAATCTTAACTACCCCATTAGTCAAGTTAATAAGGGACCTTATCCTAGTTATTCTCCTAAATTATTTTAATCCTAACTTGTGAATGAGCATTTCCTGGGCGCAGGCTCGCAGCAGTACGACTAATATGGTACTACCGTGGGTTCACATAATTTACGAATACTGACCTGCATGGGCCACCACAAAAACTTGTCACGACCCTCTCCCACTTTTCGGATACGGGACGTGTCCAAGCCAGCCTACGCCGCAGAGTCGACGGTAGAACGCTGTCAAGCCCGCAAGAATAAATGCTCAAATATCACACTTGCTGCTCATTCACATTTGTAACTTATTACAACAGTTACAACATTTTTATTTAAAGGAAATATAAAGTTTTATAATTAAAGAAAATGATACAATTGCTTTCTATTTCTAGGTTGGCCTCAGCATAACCAAATCTTTCCAGTGCTAAGAATGATCGCGGCTAAACCTAAAAAATATTGGTTTCCAGTCAGGAATGGAACAAGTACACAAACCGACGACAATGCGAAAATATAATAGAATTAACAAGACATGAAAATAACATATGAGAGATAAAAACTGGAAAGAAACTGATGACATGGCACGGTAGATAAATAAACAAGGAAAAACTAATAAAACATCTATCTAGGTGGTGTGAAATATCCTTTTCGACATGTGAACGGCTAGGGGATAAATAAGACATACTGCACGTGTCATGTGCAGCTGCTAGCATTCACGAGAGATACTGGGATAATTCTGGATAGTCCACATGTCTACTAAGATATTTTCCCTCCCGACTACTCC
The DNA here is from genome assembly GCA_029216955.1 of Iris pallida. Taxonomy (NCBI): domain Eukaryota; kingdom Viridiplantae; phylum Streptophyta; class Magnoliopsida; order Asparagales; family Iridaceae; genus Iris; species Iris pallida. Next base: position 96,430 of record JANAVB010037681.1, read on the forward strand.
GTGTGACGAGCGTGTCAACAAGCAGCAAGATATATGTATAGACATGAAATAAAAAGACTACTATAAATCGGAAAGCAATCAGAAAGTGCACATGCCTGAGGTCCTTAGCTGGAGAAACCAAATACCATACCACTCAATAAGCCACAATCAGTCAACACATGTAGAAGTCTCCGGATGCTGAAATAAACATTACAAACATTCTCAGAATGTCAAATTAGCTAGGATTGCCTGTCCTTAAGTCCAATTCTGGATACAGGGGCAAAACGGTAATTTCGGGCAAAAACGATATCCGTCGTTGGACCCGCTTTGCACCGAAATGCGTGCCAGAGTCAACGGTCTCTAAAGTCGTCAAACTACATGTCTACGGATCCAGTTTTTCGATACAAACCAACGGTATATCAACTTTGGATTTTGAGGGGCCGTGCACAAAATCGCCCTTGAGTGGGACCATGGGGCCCACAAAACGACGTACGATCTAACTGTCTCAGAATTGGACCAAACTTGGCATGCAGGACCAGAAAAATAATACGGTCCTGATGGCGCAAGTTTCGTCTCGATCTGACGAGCGTGCACAAAGTAATTGGAGAATTTGCAAAGTGTACGATACGGTGAATTTCGACGGATACGCATCAAATTCGTCGCGCACACGCGACCAATTTGAATTCTGCCAAAGCCCACATGACCACGAAGCTGTTACGCAACTTTTAATGCCTACGGTATGCGACCACGTCGCCCGGAATGGCAGGACGGACGTCGTGTGGAACAATTTTCTAGTTTTTGAAACAGGTTTTTGGGAAACTTTGGGATTCGATTTCTCGACGCGTAGTCGATGATTTCCGAATCCACGAAAAGGATTACGAAGCCCTATATGTTGTCTAAAAGACTCTTCAAATAGATTTTCTAATATGATACTGGATCAATCAGAATCGATCGTCAAATGTGGGTGGTTGGACTGCTTCCTGTCCTGTTTTTGGACAGGTTTTCGTCAATCTTCGGACTCGTTTTCCGATGCACATTACGCAACATAAAACGAACTATTTGAAGGGAGTCGGAGTGGGTTATGTTGTCTTTCCAAAACATTTTACGGTTCGTGAATTGGTTGAGTGTCGAGAGAGAGATCTTACCGCGAAGACGGCTCGAAGTCCGCTGCTGCTGTTTCATCTGCGCATGTGCGCGCACCACGCGCGCGCGTGGCCTTGTCGCCGGCCGACTCCAGTGCGTCTGTGGCCGTCGTTGTCTGCGCACAGCGGAACCAAGACTGGGGGAGGGGTCGCCATCACTGGGTTAGGGTTTTGATAAACTCCTCTCGACTCACTATATATATTCGGCTCATTTACAAGCAGAGTTGGGGAAACAATCGAACTTGTGGCCTATTGGTTGTCGGGTTTGGGAATCTCACGTGGGCTTTGGGAACTCAGGTTGCTACTGCTCTCTTGCACTGTTAGCCCTCCTATATTCAGAGTCTTTATCTATCTTGATTACACACCCAACCTTTCGGTTCTCTTCTCTATATAAACGCGGGGGTGCTGTGCTTCCCGGCCTGACTTAGAGAGAGCCAGCGTTCGAGCTGGGCTGTTTACTTGGCTCGGCTGATTTGGGCCGGGCCTTGGTGCACATGGGTTTTATTCTTTCTTTTTCTATTTCTTTTCTCTTTTACCTTTTATAAATCTTTTTCTATTGATATTTTAATTTAATTCTTTTCTATTTCTTTTTCATTAACTAATACATATATATATTTATATACACATGCACCATATATTATCCTTTATATTTATCTATATATACGCACATATATTATGTATTTGTATATACATTTTATGTATATATTTAATAATACTATATATACACATACTCATATATATCCAAATATACACATGTATACCTTTATTTAATACATTTACATATACATACAATTACACACATATTATAGTATATTTATAATAAAATAATATAAAAACAATATTATTAAATAAAAATCCCAATATATAACAATAATAATAATAAAGAAATTTAATAACCAATAATGGTATATATAACAATTAGCTATAATAATTAATTATTCATAAAATCTAAAAATCACCATTTAACTAAAATAAGTAATTTTGAAATAGAATATTTCAAAATTTCTGGGAAGGGGAGCTACAGAATCCGTCTACATCCAGTAGGCGAGGTTGGATGTGGCAGCCTGGATATTGGCCTTCTTTTTCTGCCATGAGGAATTGGAGCTGTCTGCTTCACCCTTTCATGTCCCCTCCCATACTTCTAACCAAACATCGAAGGATTGCTTCCAAGAAGTGGGTTTCCACACCCCCACCCCGCTCTACTCGTACCAAACAGCCCTAACACAATATGGATGGGTTATCAGCTATGAAAAGTTGCCAGCAAGTAATCTATTATTTTTGTTTTCTTCATTTTGGAGCTGTAGTTTTGCCTATAATGGAAAAATATGTTTTAAAAATGCTAAATAACATAGCCAATTCTAGTTTTGCTGTAAAGCTTCAATACTTTAGATTAATTAGATAACATGTACTCTCAGATATTTTGAAACAATTGGATTAAGGAATATATCAAGTAGCCTACTATTTTTTCATTCTT
>JANAVB010037682.1:0-18228 GCA_029216955.1 Iris pallida
ACAAGGGAACAAGTTTGGATGGGCACTATATACCATCATGAAGGTATCATGTCCACTCCAAAACTCATGAAGAAGATTTCCAGAGTTAAACATCCCTGACACTCCAAATATCAAAGGCATAGAAAAGTAAACTTAGGAAAAATAACAGAATAAATTATTTATTAAAACCAATCAATCAGAAAATTAAAATAAAAAAAATCAACCCGAAATTCAGGGTGCTCAGCAGCACCAAAGGATCCACCTGTCTTCCAGCCAGATGGTGACCAGGCGTAACCCTGGCAACGAGTGGGTTTCTTTTTATCCCACTTTATTGTAAAAAGTTATTCTTTTGAGGCGTTTAGCCGACGAGCACGTGTTAGCTCGTATTGCACCTTTACTTACTGTCTGCCTACGGGCTGTAACATGATTGACAGATCCTAGGGTTGATCATGTATGACTGAACTCTTGCTAGTCTCGACACTTTGTACGACTAGCTTCATGATCATCCAATATATAATGTATGGGATGCCTTGCTATTATATATTTGGTGCTCTGACATCTTGTAACTATTATTGCTTGCTTGAGATTGAGACAATAGGCTTGTTCACGACCATAGGAGACTGTTGGCTTGTAGTTAAACCCTCATGTATCTAGACAGTCGTGATCGTATAGCGAGGTGGATTGCACTTCAATATACGTAGCTGGCTATGTATGCCCCCGCTCTCCAGTATTCTGGTTCTGGAGCATTACAGAAAAGGCCAAAAATGAGACCTACCTTTACAAAAAACCAACCCACCTGTAGCGCCCCGCTTTCGATCGGCGACAGAACTTCATAATATGCTTGCGCCGAGTCAGATCGGCTGGGAACTTAGATGGCCATCTGACTCGATCGCTAAGCTTGGTAAACGAATAACGCCTTGCGACATCGATTCAAATCGATTTGGACGGAAGTTACGAGAATCGATCCAACAAATGGAACGACTTCTGTTGGAATAAGTCCTAGATGCAGCGGGCTGCGTCTCGGCGAGTGAGCTCTCTATAAGAGTCCTTTCGACGGGACCGGACCGCTGTATGGTTTTCTTCGAGCTTTGCCGCTGGGCTTGATGAAGTGCTTTCGCGTCGTTTTCATGGGTGCAATTATAATTTTGATACAAGGGAAAAGAAGGAATTCTAACAAAGCGTTGGTGCCATTGCAGGAGCTCGCATAACTAAGGATTGACGTTGCGTAGCGCTTGGACGATCGGTACGAAGCAAAGTAATCGGTGGGTGATTCGACCCTTCTTTTCTACTCTGTCCCGCAAACTTATTCTTTGCTTCGAATTCATTCAAATCGAACGATGCCAAGTTAATTGCATGCCAATCCACTAAGGTCAAGAACTCGGGAAAAACGTATTGATTTTGAGTAATCTACTCTGAAAATACAAGTTTCTCACATAAACAGAAAAGTTTAAGGTTCTAGTAAAAAGATAGACTATTTCACGTGCTACAAAATAATGTGAAACGTCGATCATGAGTTATGATGCCTCGGACAATTTGGTGCCCACGGGATGCTAAATCGGTGTACGGCTTTGGGGAAAATGAATCGTTGCATGAGTTGCGAGAAATGATAATGCCGTTCGATACTATCCGCGTATACGAAACTGGTTGCATATATTAAACTGTTCGCACATAGGCATGGTCATGGACAGCTTGTGTACAAGTTCGTTTTCTTCGAAACGGTATCCGGGGCATCGGAACCGATTCATCCTAGGGGAATAATTTATCGTGCTTCGGTGCGAGGCATGCGGGACCTTCAGTAAGGCTTGCAACCTAGGCTGAAAGGGTAGCGTCGCATGCCAACTTCGATTAAGTCCCTAGTGGTGCGTAGCACCAATGACCGCATATAAGATAGTTGTATGCTCACCTATTGTCTTATGCAGGTGTAAATATTATCTCTGTTTTCATGCAGGGACGAGCACGGCCGTGGTAAGAAATATGATAAACTGCGATGTGATGTTGTATGCTTTAATACTCAAAGACGGCTATCGAATATGAACTGAATTCATTTAGTTCTAATAGAAAGACAACTTTAAAGCATGCCTACCCTAACAATCAGAGTCGGTTTAGACGAGTTTGTTCGTCTCATCCACTTAGCAAGTGTGCTAATTCCCTCCCCCAATTTCCCCAGGTGCGGCGGGCGCTCCAACCTAAAATGAAGCTGAAGTGCGGAGAGGCGTTTTGAAGCTCTTTCTATGCTGAAGTATTTTGAAGCCAATTCAAGTCGACAGCTTATGTATAAAGGGGCGAATGTATGGGACGGCAAGCGTAGTTCAGGCAACTTGTCGAATGCATCTTCTTTCTGTTTTCAATCAATGTAGCCGCAACGGCATCCAATGTAATTACGACTTGTACTTCGTTGCAAGCTATGAATGAAAAGCATTTCTATCTTCCTATACTGCGTCTTAAATTCTGATGTGATTTATGAAGTTTTAACTTGGCGTATTTATATCAAATGCAACGTAACGTTCTGCCTTGTACGAGTGCAATTTCAGACTCGTACGGCATCACGCCTTAGCGAGGACGATCGAATCGGCAAAATTAACATTGGGGACGAACGTTGCCGACTCGGGGCGTGACAAATTGGTATCAGAGTTGAAGCAACGGCTCGTCTCAGCTCCAATCCTTGCACTTCCAGACGGTCCAGAAGGCTTTCAGATATTCAGCGACGCATCGGGAACTGGCCTCGGGTGCGTACTCATGCAGAGAGACAAAGTCATCTCCTATGCTTCACGGCAGTTGAAGCAGCACGAGAAAAACTACCCGACGCACGACCTAGAATTGGCGGCGATCGTCTTTGCGTTGAAGTTATGGCGGCACTACCTCTATGGTGTGGCATGCAGAATCTACACAGATCACAAAAGCCTGAAGTACTTATTTACGCAACGGGAACTCAACCAACGACAGCGACGTTGGCTCAAACTCATAAAAGATTACGAGCTAACGATCGAGTATACACCGGGCAAGGGAAACGTGGTGGCCGACGCACTCGGCAGAATGTTTATGGGAACACTGGCCATAAACAAGAAGATACAGCGAGACCTTGAAGCGATGGGTATCGAACTCGGAATTGAGTATCGACACCTGCACCTAGCTCAGCCGAAGTTAGGATCGAGTCTGCTTAGCAAGATAAAGACCGCACAGGAGGACGACTCATTCCTGAAGAAAATGCGCGAGCTGATTTCAACGGGAAGGGCGACTGACTTTGCGAAAGACAGGGACGGGACGATGCGACTAAAGGGAAGGCTTTGCGTTCCTGAAACTGCCGAACTCAGAAAAGAAATTCTGACGGAGGCACATTATGCGAAGTACTCGTTACATCCTGGAAGCACCAAGATGTACAAGGACTTGCGCACAAACTTTTGGTGGCACGGTATGAAGAAAGACGTGGCTACGTTCGTATCGCAATGCATGGCGTGTCAGCAGGTAAAGGCAGAACACCAACGGCCAGGCGGCGAGCTGCAGAACATCGCCATTACCGAGTGGAAGTGGGACAATATCTCGATGGACTTCATTGTGGGATTTCCGAAGACGTTGCGAGGGAATGACGCGATTTGGGTCATTGTTGATAGATTGACCAAGTCGGCTCACTTCATCGCAATTAAAGTAGGATGGAGCGTCGATCGGTTAGCACAAATCTACGTCGATGAGATTGTTCGACTGCACGGGGTACCGGCCTCTATAATTTCGGACAGAGACGGCGATTCCTATCGCGTTTCTGGACGAGCCTCCAAGCGGCGATGGGGACCAAACTGAACTTTAGTTCGACGTACCATCCCCAAACAGACGGTCAGACAGAGAGGGTCAATCAGATCTTAGAAGATATATTGCGTCTGTGTGTGATCGACCTAAAGACTAGTTGGGATACGTATTTGCCGCTTGCGGAGTTTGCGTATAACAATAGTTATCAGTCGAGCATTCAGATGGCTCCATACGAAGCGCTCTACGGGAGGAAGTGCCGTTCGTCGATATGCTGGGATAAAGTCAGAGAGCGACAAGTGCTTGGACCGGAACTGGTGGAGCAGGCCGTCGAAAAGGTCCGCTTGATTCGAGATAGACTCTGCATCGCACAAAGTCGACAAAAGAGCTACGCAGATCTTCGTCGACGACCGCTAGAGTTCTTGGTCGGGGACCATGTGTTTCTGAAAGTAACGCCCATGCGCGGTGTGATGCGGTTCGGCGTTAAGGGCAAGTTGAGCCCGAGATTTGTAGGCCCCTTCGAGATCATTGAGCGAGTTGCGACGGTTGCTTATCGGATCGCACTACCTCCTGCCTTAGCTGATGTGCACGATATTTTTCACGTTTCACAACTTCGAAAATACGTGCACGATCCAAGTCATGTGGTTAGCTTCGATCAGTTGGAGCTACGTACTGACTTGTCTTACTCGGAGGAGCCTATTCAAATTTTGGACCGCAAGGAGAAAGTGCTACGCAATCGGTCGATATCCTTGGTCCGCGTGCTTTGGCAAAACCATTCAGTCGAGGAGTCGACGTGGAAGATGGAGGCGGAGATGAAGAAGAAGTACCCTGCGTTGTTTCTCTAAATTAAGGTTAGACCCTTGTTCTTAAGTTTCGGGACGAAACTTTTTCTTAGTGGTATATTATGTAGCCCCGCTTTCGATAGGCGACGGAACTTCATAATATGCTTGCGCCGAGTCATATCGGCCGGGAACTTAGATGGCCATCTGACTCGATCGCTAAGCTTGGTAAACGAATAACGCCTTGCGGCATCGATTCAAATCGATTTGGACGGAAGTTACGAGAATCGATCCAACAAATGGAACGACTTCTGTTGGAATAAGTCCTAGATACAGCGGGCTGCGTCTCGGCGAGTGAGCTCTCTATAAGAGTCCCTTCGACGGAACCGGACCGCTGTATGGTTTTCTTGGAGCTTTGCCGCTGGGCTTGATGAAGTGCTTTCGCGTCGTTTTATGGATGCAATTACAATTTTGATGCAAGGGGAAAAGAAGGAATTCTAACAAAGCGTTGGTGCCATTGCAGGAGCTCGCGTAACTAAGGATTGACGTTGTATAGCGCTTGGACGATCGGCATGAAGCAAAGTAATCGGTGGATGATTCGACCCTTCTTTTCTACTCTGTCCCGCAAACTTATTCCTTGCTTCGAATTCATTCAAATTAAACGATGCCAAGTTAATTGCATGCCAATCCACTAAGGTCAAGAACTCGGGAAAAATGTATTGATTTTGAGTAATCTACTCTGAAAAATACAAGTTTCTCACATAAACAGAAAAGTTTAAGGTTCTAGTAAAAAAGATAGACTATTTCACGTGCTGCAAAATAATGTGAAATGTCGATCATGGGTTATGATGCCTCGGACAATTTGGTGTCCATGGGACGCTAAATCGGTGTACGGCTTTGGGGAAAATGAATCGTTGCATGAGTTGCGAGAAATGATAATGCCGTTCGATACTATCCGTGCTATACGAAACTGGTTGCATATATTAAACTGTTCGCACATAGGCATGGTCATGGATAGCTTGTGCACAAGTTCGTTTTCCTCGAAACGATATCCGGGGCATCGGAATCGATTCGTCCTAGGGGGAATAATTTATCGTGCTTCGGCGCGAGGCATGCGGGACCTTCAGTAAGGCTTGCAACCTAGGCTGAAAGGGTAGCGTCGCATGCCAACTTCGATTAAGTCCCTAGTGGTGCGTAGCACCAATAACTGCATATAAGATAGTTGCATGCTCACCTATTGTCTTATGCAGGTGTAAATATTATCTCTGTTTTTATGCAGGGACGAGCACGGCCGTGGTAAGAAATATGATAAACTGCGATGTGATGTTGTATGCTTTAATACTCAAAGACGGCTATCGATATGAACTGAATTCATTTAGTTCTAATAGAAAGACAACTTTAAAGCATGCCTACCCTAACAATCAGAGTCGGTTTAGACGTTGGTTCGTCTCGTCCACTTAGCAAGTGTGCTAATCCCCTCCCCCAATTTCCCCAGGTGCGGCGGGCGCTCCAACCTAAAACGAAGCTGAAGTGCAGAGAGGCTTTTGAAGCTCTTCCTATGCTGAAGTATTTTGAAGCCAATTCAAGTCGACAGCTTATGTATAAAGGGGCGAATGTATGGGACGGCAAGCGTAGTTCAGGCAACTTGTCGAATGTATCTTCTTTCTATTTTCAATCAATGTAGCCGCAACGGCATCCAATGTAATTACGACTTGTACTTCGTTGTAAGCTATGAATGAAAAGCATTTCTATCTTCCTATACTGCATCTTAAATTCTGATGTAATTTGTGAAGTTTCAACTTGGCGTATTTATATCAAATGCAACGTAACGTTCTGTCTTGTACGAGTGCAATTCCAGACTCGTACGGCATCACCCTTAGTGAGGACGATCGAATCGGCAAAATTAACATCGGGAACGAACGTTGCCGACTCGGGGCGTGACAAATCCGTGGGCAAAACAAAACAAAAACCAAAACCTACCAAAGTAGCAAAACAAAACCCCTGCTACCAGCTCGAGAAGCCATCCCGCTCGAGAAGGGAAGAACCTGGGAGGGCTGACCCAATGCCTAGCCCACTTGTCGGTTGATCTCCGCAATTAGTGTTTCTCAGTAAATGTCGTAGTCTCGAACCTAGTCTTATTGTGATTCTTCCAGAGCACCCACACGATCGCCGCCGCAACGGTACGAATCTCCCAACGCACCCCGGGAAGCTCCCCATTCCAGTAACCGCCCAGTTATTCTGTCTTCCGCGTTCCTCATCATATACAGTCTACCGAAGTATCCCCACATCTGATCCGCAATCTCACCCTCCGCCAGCACGTGGGATATCGATTCACAATTGGACATGCGACAACTGTGGCACATAGAAGAGAGACTGAACCCAAGGGTAGTTAATACCTCGTCGGTTGGAAGCTTCCTGCGAGCCGCTCTCCATATGAGAATGGCCTATTTGTTCGGGATTTTCGAGTGCCAAAACCTTCCTGTGATCGGGGACGGCGGAGCGTTTGCTCTAGCGGCATTCCAGGCGAAAGAGACCGTAAACTCCCCTGAAGTGTTGAGGGACCACGATAATGAGTCTTCATTCCTGTCTACCACTACATTTGCAGCCGCAATAGCGGCAGCGCCCGCCCTCCCCGAATAAAACAGCCGTCTGCCTAATATCCCAGTTGTCGGCCGTCGACCAAAGGGTGGAGATCAAACTGTTGTATATATATACTAGTAGACAACCCGTGCCATAATGGCACGGACACTAACCCGGCCTTCTCGACGTAGGCGTGCAGGCACCGGGCCAGCGCCAGGGAGTTCCGGACGGAGACGCGGCCTCCGAACCCGGCCTTCTTGACGTAGGCGTGCAGGCACCGGGCCAGCGCCCGGGAGTTTCGGACAGAGACGCGGCCTCCGAACCCGGCCTTCTTGACGTAGGCGTGCAGGCACCGGGCCAGCGCCAGGGACCCGAGCCCGGCAGAGGCGGACATGGCAAAGACTGTAGTGCCCCGTCCCTACATCGTTCCCCGTACTCTGTCCACGGGGTACGCGAGAAAGGAACACTGTCGCTATCTATTCGGTCGGGACCGATAGGTCGGGATCGGCCGAGTCGATCGAACGAGAACGGTTGAATTAAGATCCATTTCTCGTTATGGAATGTCTTCTTCGGAACCAAGTCCCATATTCAGCGGATTGCGCCTCGAGGATTGGCTCTGCGGCTGAGTCGGGAGAGACCTCCCGTTGCTCTGCTTTTCACGCCGCTTGCGTTGGTTTTGGCTTTGTTTTCTGAATGCATTTTCGTGAATGTTTTCGATGGTTTTCATGGCTTGCATTTCGAACTCGCATTTTCTATCGAACTCCTTGAATGATACAGTGTTCTAATCGGTTGCTTGTGCGATTTCAGGTAATCGCATAGGCGACGTCTAGCGCGACCAACAAGTTCTCTCGCCGAAGTAAACTCAAGGTGAGTGGCTGACCCTTCTCTACTCGACCCCCTTTTTAGGCAAAATTGATAGTGCTGTTGCGAATGAAAAGATAAATACAAGTGCACGAACACGAATGAATGAACAAGTTTTCAAAGAAAAGGTAGGCTATGTCTTAACAACTAAAAATATGTCTTTGCACGGTCATGGACAACTTGTCGACAAGGTGAGCGTTTTCCCGCACGGCAACCCGAGGCCACGGGACCGTTGCGGGCACAAAAGGAAACAAATAATTAGCTGTGCTGGACACGGGTTAGGCGAGGACTTGCAACGGGGCTCGCTACTCACGCTGAAAGGACCCCGACTAACAAAAGCTAGAGGAGTCCACGATGGCACTGGGAGCCAGTGACCAACACACGAAATATTGCACTTGGTATGAAAATGATAACAATTGACAGGAAAGAACATAGTAAGTTTCATAAGGCGCGACACGGTCCACCGTTGGTAAGTTTCTACATAAATTTTATTATGCTTGTCATATGCTTGTCTGAAATTCATTAGGATGGTTAGAAACATTCATACTCCAAGTCATATAACTCTTCAACCAAATGAGAGCTTGGAACTTAAATAGCCATGCACCAGTACAAAGTGTAATGTACTGATCCTCGCTCTCCACGCAGGTACCCCCAACCACGAAGGACGTGCCAACTAAAAGCTCAAGGCGAAGTGAACTCTTTTGAAGCCTCGTCCGCGTATAAAGGCTTGTTTCTGGATTCCTTTTGAAGAAGACCCGCACTCAGTCCAAAAGAAGATGACGACTCGACTCGCCTCGATAGCAGGTAGAAATGTGTAATGGTTTTTGCTTGTAAAAAGGGATGTAATGTATGGAACGACTATCTCATCGGCGTTCATTTTGTAAGTCGAGTCATGTTGTAGCCCGCGACAATGATTGTAAAGGAGTCTATGTAAAGTTTTATTATCATCATAAAAAAGTCTATTTCTATTTCAAATGTATCATTTAATTTCTCTGCGTACCCTAACTTGATGTTGTGTTTCGGATAACCATATGACTATGTCTTGTGCGATCGCAACTTATGTTCGCACGGCATCACGCCCGGGGACGACTATCGATTCTACGGAATCGGGGCGTGACATAATGGTATCAGAGCATGGCTTTACATCCTTTGGCCTCGGTCTAGAGTTCCAAACCTTTGACCTCGCATCGATGAGATAAGTTGTTCCATACAATGAGTCCGTAATAATTTGTGACTGATGCGTTTGCCTTTGTATCGCAGAAGTGACGGAACCCACGGCCGAGCAAGAACAGAGCGCTTCAAGCGGCTCTAGTAGTTCGTATCGTCCGCGGGCTGGGACTTCTAACGATACCATCGAAAGGATGTTGCGCATGATGGAGGCGCAGCGAAACCAGTCCGAGAACCGACATCAACAAGTAGAGGAACGACAGGCCCAGTTCGAAGCTCGCTTTGACGCACATGCCAAACTTCAACAAAAGCAGTTAGATACCCTGCAGCAGATCGTCCAGACAATGGCGACCAACGGAAATTCTGCGACTGCGCCTACCGTCACCGTGCCGGCGATCCAACCCATTGAAGTCGACACGGAGGATCCCGAGCGTCAACCAGCGGCACCAAAAAAGTACAACTTTGAAGTATCCGAATTCAAGAAGGCGTGCCGCACTTCCTTCAGCGGTACCGAGGGCCCATCCATGGCGATCGACTGGTTGGAAGAGCTGGAAGACCACTTCGAGCTTCTCGGTATTGAAGAGTCAAAGCAAGTCGCCTGCGCACAACTTCAACTACGGTTGAACGCGCACGACTGTGGGGCCGTGCGCAAGCGAGCGATCCGACCGGACAACACCACCGTGCCGATCTCTTGGGCCACGTTCCGCAAGGCTTTTGAAGTCCAGTACCTTCCATCAGCCGTTCGTCAAGCGAAGGAGAATAAATTTATACAGTTGAAGCAAGGGAGCAGGATAGTGGAACAGTACGCTGCAGAATTCAACAAGTTATTTAAGTTTGCTGGCCAGTTTCTGCCTACTGAAGAGTGCCGTGGGCGACGGTTCGAAGTGTGCCTGCGACACTCTATCGGTACGCATGTCGGGGTCCCGGAGTACAAGATCGTAGGCGAGGCTCTGAATCACGCCCTCCGCCTTGAGAACCTGCATCCTTCCGGTGCTGACGACGTTGTGCGCCACTCCAATCACAAACGTCCTAGCCATACGGGAGGCAACAACGACGCGTCAAAGCGTCCAAATAACGGCAGCTACAAAGGTGAGAAAACGATACGTGCACCAATTGTGGGCGACTTGGACACCTTGAACGTCACTGCTGCTTTTACCGTAATGTTGAATGTTATACTTGCGAACAAAGGGGCCACTTCGCTCGAGATTGCACGAACCCAGAATGACTCGCAACGTTCCACCACAACAAAATTGTCAAGAGTATCGAGGACAGGCGCCTCGACCCTCCTCCGTCCACTCAACCCGCACCGCAAAATGGCCGAGACCGTCGCCCCAATACTCAGGCGGCTGCGTCTACGCCATGACTCGAGACGAAGTGCTGGCATCAGATACAGTAGTGTCAGGTATACTAAAACTCAATAATGTGCCTGCTCGTATTTATTTGATTCAGGCGCTTCACATAGTTTTATATCGGCGGACTTTGCCGCCGAGCACAAATTTCCTGTAATATTATTAGATCTCGACCTTAGCGTAAGCACGCCTTTGGGCACACCAATTCTCATAAACTTAGCTTGCGCGGCGGGATTATCTGTATCGACGGTCAAAAGATCGGTCTGGACGTGATAGTTCTAGACATGAAGGACTTTGACATCATTCTGGGAATGGATTGGCTCGGGCCGTGCAACGCAACCATAGATTGCGCTGAAAAGAAGGTCATATTCTGTATACCTGGAGTGCCTGAATTCTGCTACTCGTGTGGTGAGGCGTCGTCGACCTGCATGGTGATCTCCGTAATATCGCTCGACGGATGCTGCATTCCGGGTGCGAAGGCTATCTAGCTTTCGTTCGAGACATGCGACAGGATGGTGCAAACGCGGGTCAGATCGACGTTGTGGCAGAATTCCCAGACATGTTTTCGGATGAGCTACCCGGCATGCCGCCCGATCGAGAAATAGAGTTCACCATCGACACATTCCCGGACACCCGGCCGATCTCGAAGGCTCCGTACAGAATGGCCCCTGCAGAATTGAAAGAATTGAAGGCACAACTTCAGAAATTGCTCGACAGAGGGTTTATCCATCCAAGTGTGTCACATCCTGCTTTCCGGATGGAAGTGTGACATCATAAACACATCTCCAGGCTACGCGCCGAAAATGCGATTGTCGCCTGTAATCATCAGCAGAATGGAAAATACAAAGAATCTCATGGTATTTAAAATATAGTGTTGCAATATTACAGGGAACTTTTCCAACAATTTCTATTACAGATTATTACAAAAATAGATTTGCAAAATGACAACGATACTGCTGGTCATAATTATGGGCAGTCCAGACAGTTACTCCTCGTTGTAATACGGCGATACTTCGGCGGAGGCGTCTTCTTCTTCTTCACCTAGTGAACAAATACTAGGTCATTTAGAAAACGACGAGCAAGTCCTCGGCCAAGAACGGTAAGAAAATTAAACAAAAGAGAAGAGACTGGTATACTAAAGTGCGCTACTATGTATATATACATGCTCTAGTAAAACATGAATGGAGATCAAAGTCCTACTCCATGAATAATTAAGATTTCCGAGCTTCCCTTGAGCTTTAATAGGAATTGCTTCTCTTGAGAAATTAAGGACACTGCTTACTTATAATAGGCAGCGTAGTTTTCTGGAGTAAGATTTGAAAAAGAAATGCAGTTTTGAGAACAATACTCCGAATAATCCTCTAAATATTTCCCGTGAACAATCCCGTTGACCTGGGATCAGGCTGTGATTTCCGAGCCTCCCTTGGGCTAAAAAGACATCTATTGATGTTACTGTCAGATAGATGTAGCCCCCTTGGGCTAGTACACCCTAGTCGAAACTAGATGCACTGATTTTCGAGATTTCCGAATACTGATCAGCTTTTTGTTATTTATGTTACGGGATATCTAGCGATATTCAGTTGTTCTTCCCTCCCAAATGCTTCCTTAATTGAGAAATTTCTAAAAAATTTCGAAGGTCGGAAATTTGTCTATCTCCTAAATTCTCAAAAATTTCGGCAGAGTCTCCTTTGTATTTAGGAGCCCCGAAAATTTACAAGAAACAATTATATAATGAAAGAAAAATATGGGCTCGCCGACCCCTTCGGTGGAGCAACTCTCAACACCGGAACCACGCAAGTAAGTATTGGGCTCGCCGACCCCTTCGGTGGAGCAACTCTCAACACCGGAACCATGCAAAGAATAAAAGAACAGAAAGGAACTGGAGATTTATACCTGAGCAAGCATTGATTACCTTTCTTTTAGCAATAGATCAATTCGCGGCTTGCTAATGGCTTTGCAGTTTGTCAAATAGAGCAAATATTTATTTAATTATGCAAGACTTCATAATGTATAACCATATATGTACAGGTACACATATATATATGTATGTATATATTATATGTAGATATATAAAGATATATATATATATGTATGTAGATATATATATATGTATATTTAAATATATGTATGTGTAGATATATATATATATATATATAGATTTATATATAGATACATACATATATATGTATGTATATATATATAGGTAGTAGTTAACGAGAATTAAACCAAATGAAACTTCCATATTGCATGAAGCAGGAGAATGTAATATAAACGGAAATTATTTCTAACTATAGACGCACACAAAATTGAGTATCTACGTAGTGAGTAGGAAAAGCAGGGTCCTTTTACCTTCCCGGCGTACGGTCCAGTTGTTCAGTTCCAATGTTTATGACAACTTACCATTGGAGAGTCCCATATGTTCATATGTTTGTTTGTTCATGAAGAGTTCAATAGTTCATGTCCATAATCGCAAGTCCAAAATCCGTGTTCGAAATTGATTCCTCTATTTGTGTCCAATCGTTTATCCACTTGTTCGTGATACATTACAATAAATATTTAATACTTTTGTCTATGTCTATCAAGATTAAACATTACTAGAATCAAAATTTGCAAAATTTAAATAAAATTTGAAGTGGGTTAAATGCTATCGAATTTCAGAATTTTATATTAAATCATAATTTAGCGAAATTACCCTAATTTATATTCCAAATTATAATCCATGTGGAATGAAGAAATTAGTAGTATCTAGTTGTGAGACTTCAAATCTAAAATTTACCTATACAAGTTCCAATTCCTATTACTACCAAAAACTTACTATGAAAGGGAAATTTATATGCTCTTAACCAAAAATTCAGAATTTAATATGAGTCTCTAACTATTTCAGAATTTGGATAAAAAGAAAATTCATTGGAGAAGAAGGAAGAGAGGAGGACTTGCCTTGGGTTGGGAATGTCCTAGACTCCTTCACAAACCCTAATTAGAACCCAATAGCAAAATAACAACTTCGTTAGTATTCTAACCTAATTGGAATTGGAAAAAAAAAAAAAGATTAAAGGGGAAAGGAGAAGAAGTTTTACCTGGGTTTTCTTTTCCTTTTTGGAAAATGAAGTGGAAGAAGAGGAGGATGAGGAGGAGGTGGCCGGGAGGGGCGGCTGGGCGCCGGCGGCGGCGGCAGCGGCTGGCGGCGCGGCGGCGAGCGGTGGCAGGCGGGCGGCAGCGGCTTGGGGGGGATCGGTGGCAGCGGCAGTAGCAGGAGAGGGGTCGGGTGTGTGTGTGAGTTTGTTTTTTTTTCTTTCTCTCTTTCTTCCTTTGTGTATGTGTGTGTGTTGGAAAAGGGGGGTTAAATAGAGAGGGTGCTGGTGGGTTGGGTTGTTGGGTGTGTGTTTATGTAGAGAGGATAAAGGGGTGAGGTGTGTTGGTGGTGGGGGAAAAGAATTAAATGGGGAGAGAGGGAGGGTGAGGTGTCCCTCTTCTCCATTCTTCCTATAAATTCTATTGGTTTAAAAAAATAGTTTGAACAAAATAATAAAATAAAATATATAGTAATAATATAATAAAAATATGAATATGACAGAGTGTCTCGCCGTGGGGTGCGCCCGTGCTGTTCGTGAAGAAGAAGGATGGATCGATGCGACTCTGCATCGACTATCGGGAATTGAATAAAGCCACCGTCCGAAACAAATACTTCCTGTCCTGCATCGACGACTTGTTCGACCAGCTCCAAGGTGCAACCGTGTTTTCGAAGATTAATCTGCGATCGGGTTATCACCAACTCAAAGTCAAGCCAGATGACGTGCCGAAGTCTGCCTTCCGCACTCGTTACGGCCACTACGAGTTCTTGGTAATGTCGTTCGGTCTGACAAACGTCCATGCCGTCTTCATGGATCTAATGAATCGGGTGTTCCGTCCTTCGTTGACAAGTTCGTAGTAGTCTTCATCGACGACATCCTCGTCTACTCGAAGGATCGAGCGCAACATGCAGAGCATCTGCGGACGGTACTCCAAACCCTTCGAGAGAATCAGTTGTACGCGAAGATGAGCAAGTGCGAGTTCTGGCTGAACAGCGTCTCATTCCTTGGGCACATCATCTCCGTCGCGGGCATCGAGTCGATCCGAAGAAAGTCGAGGCAGTTGCTGATTGGAAACGGCCCGCATCAGTTAGCAAAATTCGAAGCTTCCTAGGCTTGGCGGGATACTAGCGACGCTTCGTGAAGGACTTCGCAAAGATTGCATCGCCGTTGACTCGCCTCACCCAGAAAGGAGTCGCATTCAAGTGGTCAGACGACTGTGAAGCTTCCTTCCAGCAGCTCAAACAACGGCTCGTTTCGGCCCCGATACTTGCTCTTCCTGAAGGGACGGAGGGATTTCAAATCTTCAGCGATGCTTCTGGCCAGGGCTTGGGGTGTGTGCTCATGCAGCGGGATAAGGTGATATCTTTTGCTTCCCGGCAGTTGAAGCCGTACGAGAAGAACTACCCCACGCACGACCTAGAACTAGCGGCAATTGTGTTCGCGTTGAAGCTGTGGCGTCACTATCTCTATGGCGTGGCGTGTAGGATTTATACGGACCACAAAAGCCTCAAGTATCTCTTCACCCAGAAAGAACTGAATTTGCGGCAGAGGCGATGGCTCGAACTAATCAAAGACTATGACTTATCAATCGACTACACGCCGGGCGGGAAGGGAAATGTGGTAGGATGCGCTGAGCCGGAAGTACTTGGCTTCATTATGTATCAACGACCGACTGTTGCGTGACTTGGAAGGAATGGGCATCGAGCTCCGAGTTCGTTTCAGAGACGTAAAACTGGCACAACTGCGGGTGGAACCGAGCCTACTGGAGAGGATCAAGTCTGTACAGAAGGACGACCCCTACCTGGAGAAGATGCGGAAGCTGATATCGACAGGGAAAGCGTCCGACTTTGCAGAGGACGAGTCGGGAGTGTTGCGCGTGAAGGGACGGCTATGCGTACCGGACGACGCAGAGAGAACTTAGAAAGGAGATAAGACAGAGGTGCACTATGCCAAATATTCTTTGCATCCTGGCAGTACCAAGATGTATAAGGACCTCCGCGTTGTCTTTTGGTGGCACGGCATGAAGAGGGACGTAGCACTCTTTGTGTCAAAATGTATGGCCTGTCAGCAAGTCAAAGCCGAGCACCAGCGACCGGGCGGGAGATGCAGAAACTCGCCATTCCAGAGTGGAAGTGGGATCACATCACTATGGACTTCGTTGTTGGCTTGCGAGGCCGCGCAGGAGGGGAAACGACGCCATCTGGGTCATCGTCGATCGACTAACCAAGTCAGCGCACTTTATTCCCATCAAAGTTACTTGGAGCGTCGACCTCCTTGCTCAGATATACCTTGATGAAGTAGTTCGGCTGCACGGGGTCCCAGTATCTATCGTCTCGGATCGAGATGGACGGTTCGTAGCGCGCTTCTGGAGTAGTCTTCATTCAGCACTGGGGACTAAGTTGAAGTTCAGCTCAGCTTATCATCCTCAGACTGACGGCCAAACAGAGCGGGTGAACCAAATTCTCGAAGACATGTTACGACTCTGTGTTGATCGACTTGAAGTCAAGTTGGGACGTCCATCTACCGCTGGACGAGTTTGCATACAACAACAGCTATCAGTCCAGCATCCAAATGGCGCCGTATGAAGCTTGTACGGCCGGAAGTGTAGATCGCCCATTTGCTGGGATGGAGTCGGGAAACGGCAGCAGATACTTGGTCCGGAGCTGGTGGAGCAGACTGTGCAGAAGGTCAAGTTGATACGAGAGAGATTGAAGATAGCACAAAGCCGGCAGAAAAGCTATGCCGACACGCACCGACGCTCCCTCGAGTTCTCGAAAGACGACCATGTATTCCTGAAGGTGATGCCTATGCGTGGAGTTTCCCGGTTCGGTGCGAAAGGAAAGTTGAGCCCAAGATTGTTGGCCCGTTCGAAATATTGAAGTGAGTCGCCCGGAGCTTACCAACTCGCTTGCCGTGCATTGTCAGAGGTATATGACGTCTTCCACATCTCGCAATTGCAAAAGTACGTGCACGATCCGGGGCATGTGGTAGATTTGGGTAAGTGGACCTGAAGGCGGACTTGTCATATGTCGAAGAGCCGGTACAAATCTTGGAGCACAAGGATAAGTTCTCCGCAACCGTGCTATTCCTCTAGTCCGCGTCCTCTAGAGAACACCATTCGGAGAGGAGTCAACGTGGGAGCTTGAGTCAGAAATGAAGGAGAAGTTCCTTCATGTTCTCGTAGAGGTAGGTTCTATTCTTAAGTTTCAAGGACGAAACTTTTTCTTAGTTGGTTATGGTGTGTAGTGCCCGTCCGTACATCGTGCCCGTACTCTGTCCACGGGTGTGCGCGAGAAAGGAACATTGTCGCTATCGATTCGGTCGGGACCGATAGATCGGGATCGGCCGAGTCGATCGAACGGGAACGGTTGAATTAAGATCCATTCCTCGTATGGAATGTCTTCTTCGGAACAAGTCTCATATTCAGCGGGTTGCACCTCGAGGATTGGCTCTGCGGCTGAGTCGGGAGAGACCTTCCGTGCTCTGCTTTTTACGCCGCTTGCGTTGGTTTTGGCTTTGTTTTCTGAATACATTTTCGTGAATGTTTTCGATGGTTTGTTATGGCTTGCATTTCGACTCACATTTTCTGTCGAACTCCTTGAATGATGCAGTGTTCTAATCGGTTGTTGTGCGATTTCAGGTAATCGTATAGGCGACGTCTAGCGCGACCAACAAGTTCTCTCGTCGAAGTAAACTCAAGGTGAGTGGCTGACCCTTCTCTACTCGACCCCCTTCTTAGGCAAAATTGATAGTGTTGTTGCGATGAAAAGATAAATGCAAGTGCACGAACACGAATGAATGAACAAGTTTCAAAGAAAAGGTAGGCTATGTCTTAACAACTAAAAACATGTCTTTGCACGATCATGGACAACTTGTCGACAAGGTGAGCGTTTCCCCGCACGGCAATCCGAGGCCACGAGACCGTTGCGGGCACAAAGGAAAACAATAATTAGCTGTGCTGGGCACGGGTTAGGCGAGGACTTGCAGCGGGGCTCGCTACTCACGCTGAAAGGACCCTGTCTAACAAAAGCTAGAGAGTCCACGATGGCTCTGGGAGCCAGTGACCAACACACGAAATATTGTACTTGGTATAAAAATGAACAATGACAGGGAAGAACATGGTAAGTTTCATAAGGCGCGAGGCGGTCCGTCGTGGATAAGTTTCTACATAAATGTCATTATGCTTGTCATATGCTTGTCTGAATTCATTAGGATGGTTAGAAACATTCATACTCCAAGTCATATAACTCTTCAACCAAATGAGAGCTTGGAACTTAAATAGCCACGCACCAGTAAAGTGTAATGTACTGATCCTCGCTCTCCATGCAGGCACCCGAACCACGAAGGGCATGCCAACTAAAAGCTCAGGCGAAGTGAACTCTTTTGAAGCCTCGTCCGCGTGTGTAAAGGCTTGTTTCTGGATTCCTTTTGAAGAAGACCCGCACTCAGTCCAAAAGAAGATGACGACTCGACTCGCCTCATAGTGGTGATGTGAAAATGTGTAATGGCTTTTGCTTGTAAAAGGGATGTAATGATGGAATGACTATCTCATCAGCGTTCATTTTGTAAGTCGAGTCATGTTGTAGCCCGCACGGCAATAATTGTAAAGGAGTCTATGTAAAGTTTTATTATCATCAATGAAAAAGTCTATTTCAATTTCAAATGTGTCATTCAATTTCTCTACGTACTTAACTTTGATGTTGTGTT
>JANAVB010037683.1:0-62343 GCA_029216955.1 Iris pallida
TGGGGAAACTGATAGTTGAGTACATGATCATGCCCCTCTATCGTACCAAGCAAAGTTTTATTTTATATGTTACTACGCCGTAGGCCTTTATCTCAGAGCTGTATTGTGCTATGTACATCTATCGCCTTTACACTTGTACGGAAGTACATTTCATTATGTGCCCCTACACGTTGTACAACTACTGACGATCACGTACCTGCTACGTTTTAAACATTGCATATACATCTGTCTCTATGACATATATATCCTTGCCATAATAGATTATGATATGACATGATTCTTGTTTATTACTCTCCTGTTCATTTTATGTTTCGTATATTTAGTTTGCTAGAATCAGTACTTGCTCCCGTCCTGACAGGATAACGTTGTAGGTATACTTACTGAGGAGGAGTTGCTTTGTGATTCCTATTATGGAGTTGCTGCCGAGGACCAGGTTCTTTATGAGGATGTACCTGCGGGAAAACTCGTCTAGTTTGTTTATTTACATGGAACTTTTGAGAGTAGTCATGTATTAGACTATATATTTTGTAACTGGACTTGTATCCAGTTTTACATTATGGACTTGTACTTAGAACATATTTTTATACGAGTAGACTTTTGTGTTTGGAACATTTCTGACTCTTTATTATATATAGAACTGTTAGCACACTTTAGTCTTATCTTGTTATCTTTAGAACAGCTTACTACGCTTTATCTCAAGCGTAGGCTGGACATGACTCGGCCCGGCCCACAATTTGGGTAGCAGATCGTGACAGGTGGAGTAGTTAATTGTTTCAAGTCAATTAGCCCCTTGACATGCCATATATCTAGAATACACTTTTCTTTGGACATTTATCGTTATGTTTATTTGTTCAAATGGATTTATTTATGATTTATGGATTCTTTTATTGAAATTGTTTCCGTTATTCGAATCGCCAGCTTTCAGTCTAAGGACTATATGGACGCATTCGAAGATTTACTAAGACAGTTTTTCGTAATAAATTCCACATTTTTGAAAGGCTTTTTTGATTTCTTTTTGATTTATTGAATCTGTCCGGTACACAAATGTCATTATTAAAGACAGTTTTCAAAATCTTTTAGTGTCTTGAAATATTTCTTATATATATTGTAGTATATTTTGTTTGTTCATTTTTAAGCATTTATTCATTGGATATTTCTTTTATTTGCCTAAAGATGATATTTGTTTTTGGAACTTTATATGCTTGATGAAAGGAAATAAAGATCCATATCTTAGATATTCCTTAGATTTTTTTATTATTTATTTTTTCTATTTTTGCATATATATTACTTCGGAACTAGACAAGCATATTTTAAGGGAGAGCAAATTAATTGTTTTAATTTTTTTTTATGCCCTTAATATGTGGTATACCTAGTTCATCATGGACATATATTCTTTTACTTAAAATATTTTGTTGAGTTGTTCATGATATTTGGATTTGTATTAGATGAGAGAATATATGATTATTATTATTTATTTTTAATTCTCTCATTCGAGATTCTAAATGTTATCTTGCCAAATATATATTTAATTATCCTTATTTGATCGAGTTTAAAAATTACTTTTGGCATTTCTTATTGAGATTTTATCTCAAAGTGCATGATTATCTATATTTAGACTGATCATACTTTATGGGGAGCATTCAAGTCGACTGAATTTTTCTCCTCAAGTATTTTGTCTTCATTGCCTTCATGTTTATGTAATGGATATGCATATATCATGCTATGGTAATTGAATTCAAATGCATGGACTTTGGTATAGATTTTACATAGATTCTAGTACATTTATGTTAATTTCTTTTTCGATGATTATACTCTTTACTGATGTGATTCACTAATTTGTATGGACAAATTATGAATCATATTTTTTGTAATCATTGTTAAAAGTTTTATTATATTTTTATTTATTTTGTATATACTAGATCTAAATCTTTATTTTTTCACATGGATTATTTATGACCAATAATAGGATTCTACGTTATTGATATATACTTATTAAAGTCAATTTCAAAACTACCGTTTTATTTATTCATTATATTGTGCTTTGAATGTCATTTTTGGATTTCTAGTTGGTAAACTATGTATTAATTGATATTGATTTATTTCAATGTTTTTAAGTTCAACCAACTATTTTGACAAGTTTTTCTACTTTAGTTATGCAAATTTCTAAATTTGTCGTTACACTGTTCTCCTAATCCTTGATCATGGTTATTTTTGCTTTCCTTCTTTAATTATGCTTGAGTACGTTTTATCTTTTATTACGGGGGGAGCTTATTTTTTGATCATGTCAAAGGGGGAGAAATAAGTTTAATTTAGCACACAATATTCTAGTGTTATGTGTTTATTAGTGATACATGCATCTATTGTATATATAAACATAACCGATTTGTTATAATAAAAAAGGGGAGATTGTTAGCCCAATGATTATATCATGTTTTCGAATATGGCTAATCAATTAAATTTACCATAATGATATCACTAATATTCATGTAATCACTATCATGTTTCTACTTAAACTTAGCATTGTCCTAAATGTTCTATATCATATGCTATGCTTGTATCATGTTGCTTTGTTTGTCTAACATGTTCTTAGACATGCAGTAAGCATGATCAAGCTTTGTCAAACTCGAACATATGCAATAGGCCAAAGACGATATTATACAAGGAGATTTCTTTGAACCGCCCAACGACCTATCCGGGGCCTCGCATCGGGGTTCCGCTGCCCGGTCAGCGGACAAGGGTCGGGGGGTAGCGCTACCCGTAGGGGTTCGGGGGCGAAGCCGCCGAAAGGTATTCAGATTTCCAGATATATTATCTTTGGACGATTGCTATCAAGGAAAAAGGCGTCTTCATGTTTGCTCAAATATCAGAAGAAAGGCGTCATCAAAGAGCTATTGGTTTTCCTATTTCATCAATGTATTTTTCATATTTATTGAGTCTAGGATACGATGTAAACTGCATCATACTGGCAAATAGGCTACCTAAGAAACATTTTCAAATTATCCTTTCATTTTGAAAACAAGCCCACTTACAAAAGCCTAAACTACTTCCTAATTGTTTGACTTTTCAAAAAGTCGAAAACCAATTTGCAAAAACCCTGATAGAACTTCAACAGAATTCGGTCCGAATTCGGCCAGAGTTCGGTTAGTGGACGTTGGATTTTGAACTTGGTCCTCCTGCAGTTACGGATCTTGTCGAGATTTTCTCATAGAGTTCGGTCCGAATACTGCCAGAATTCTGTCTTTGGAAAACTATAAATAGAAGGATTTCGATCATTTCAATACTCAAATTCACTTTCATATCTCTTCTCTATAAGTCTACTACTTCTTCCAAAGTGTTCTGAGCTATTTATTTTTAAATCCCAAGCCAATTACAATCCTCTAGTCGATTTGCCAGTGCGGTACGGTCTAGAAGCTTCAGAGCGTTTGTAATCAGAGGCTTGATTGAAGAAAGACACTTCACAATTGAAGTTGGTCGAGTACTTCGGATCAAAGCTCGCGTTGTAGAAGTTACAAGAACTTCGGATGAAAACTTGTGGTGATTTTCTATAGTGGATTCAATTGGAAGCTAGAGTTCTTCCGACTGGACTAGTCCTCACAAGAGAAAAACCAGTATACATCCTTGTGTTTACGTTTGCTCTCTGCTCTCTATTTTTCATTTACATATATGTGAATATATTCTGTGATCTTGCTGCTAACATTTTTAATTAGCTAAATTCTACCGCCTACTCTATTCACCCCCTCTAAAGTACTGCTCTTTACAACTCGTTCCTACAATCGGTCGTACATGACACTCACATCATGAAAATTGTTAAATGGTCCCCAGACTTCAAAATTAAAGAAGACTCAGCGATCGTATCCGTGTGGGGTACCTTACCAAATCTGCCCCTCATCTGTTTTGCCCCTGTAGCATTGAGAAAAATAGCCAGCTCCTTTGGAACGTTTGTGGCATCGGCGGAAGAAACCCGCAACCTCTCCAAAGGGAATTATGCCAGAATCTGTATGGAACTCGACCTATCAAAGGACCTCCCTGTAATGCCCCAGTCCCAAAATACGTAGGACTAGGAACGTAGATATGCCAGCTGTATTCATACGAAGTACACTCCAATATATAGAAACCTCGCATGAATACATAAGCTATAAAATGCAGTAGAACCATAACTAATCTCATCCACACAAAATAAATGAATAGAAGATCTCATATAATCAATTATGAAATTGTCATTTGGTACATGTAGTTGGGCAGAGACAAATCCACTACCAACGATGAAAGAAATACATAATAAAAGAAAGATTCTGGCGAGCGAAGCGAAGACGATCCAAGCGCAATCATCTTCAAGAAATAGCAATGATAACGGCTAGAGCTAGAACACCTGCAAAGACAATAGCACACACATGGAGAGATAACCAGGTCCTCAGAGGGACGTAACAAGACACATAAATTATGCCATATAAACTGAATAAATATTGCTCAAATAAATAAGTTAATTGAATTATAACATGGTCCAATACACACCTATTGAACGAGCGTACCATCCCCCCAACCAAATAAGGACAGATGATGGTAAACTAATTCACGGTGACGTATCTTTCCATGCTATAATCCAATATGGTATCCGGACCCCAACAAGGTTCAATACCTTCTCATCGAAATAGTAAGTCACACCTACAACCAAACAAGGACAAGATGTGACAAACTAATCTGCGACAAGTTATTGTTCCAAGCCACGGTCAGATACAAGTACTTAAAACAAAAGTGCTCGTACCTAACGGATAAAGGTGCCTAACCGTTCTAAGTGAAATGTAGTTAAGAACAATCCTTCCTACGCATGGGCCCTGGTTGAATAGGATCGACATAGTCCCCCCTTGGGGCACTAGAGGCCCAATCAATAAGAGCATGATGATCTGCAGAATCGTCAGTGGCCGTCAGTAATCATGGGTCAACAACCCCGTATCTCCAGCGGAGAATCCGGTTCACAAGGGAAAGTGCATCGAAGCCCATACGCTAAGGAATTGTCCTCTCCGCCCAATGCCTACTCTGTTGTATCCACAACAGTAAACCTCTATAACCGCTAAGTCAACTAAGCATGCAACCTCTATTAGCGGTTATTCCTATCGTACAGCTTGTACGTACTAGTGACCAGCCAATCACGCACGTCCGTGTTCTACATGTGACACACAATTTCGTGGTACAACGTGTCAAGGCCATGAATGCAACACACAAGGTGGTCCCTTAAATCTAGGTTAAATGTATAAGAAAAATAATACATAGCAGGAAATAAATGAACAGTAAGTTCTAACAGGTTATGCCATGTATCACAGTTTATTTTACATAAAGAAATATGTAATGCATGAAATATGAGCTAAAATAAATAAACAGCAAATGGCAAGGTGTCTTGCCTGGTAGTACGTCTGGTATGCTGCGATAATCACGGTTGCATGAACTGCGACTTCGGTGCGACAACCATGCAAGGTGTCCTCTGATGGTGGTACGGACAGTTCTATTGGGTCCAGAAGGGTCAACTTAGTTAGGGTGGACATAAGGAAGTTCAGAATTGACGAGAGGATAGAAAAATGGGATTAGACTTGGACCGCAAGATAATCGAAGGGAATTGTATAAATGATATACTAATTTAGAAAACTATTTATAATACTGTTGAAAATAGAGTTTTATTTAATTAAAATAATTTAATTAAATACTTAAAGTTCAGAAATCATTTTTAGGGCAAAAACTCCAAGTTGTAAAATATGGTTTTGAGATAGAACACTATGTTACTTAAAACGTTTGAGAATACAAAAAAATATTTTAAAATTTTGAAACCTATAATTTTATGGGCCAGAATAATCTTAATAAATTAATATTCTAGTAGCAATTAATTTAAGGATTAAAACTAGATTTGAACATAATGAGGTTTCCCAAGCCTACTACAAAATATTTATGAAATTTTATACAAAATTTTATACTTCATGTGTACAGTAAAGATGCTAATAATATATCAATAATAATAATAATAATAATATAATAATAATATATATAAATATATCAATTACAAAAATAATAAAGAGCAGAACAAACAAACATACTCAGCAGTCCCTCTCTTCGAGAGGTAAGTAGAAACAAAATAAAAAATAAAAATAATTAAAAAAAGAACTCAGAGTTATAGAGGAGCAGAGAGAGAGAGAGAGACGAGAGGGAGAAAAATGCGGTTGGGAGAGAGACGAGCTCTCCTGGCTCGGAGGAAAGAGGAAAGGGAGGCCGAAGACGGAGGGTAGGAGCGGAGAAGAGATCAGGGTCGTCGGGGCTCGGCCAAGGCGAGGCGGAGGGAGAGAGGAAGTGGAGGCGGCGGTCGAAGTTAGGTGGAGGGTTTTGTCGGGTCACCGCTCCGGCGGCGGAAGCAGAGGCAAGGAGGAGCGCGCGGACCGGAGGCGTGGGTTCGGTCGGTCAGGCGGAGGAGAAATGATGAGACACGGTCGGTGGAGGGGTCGGCTCAACGAGCGGAGTTTGGGGTTTCGGCCGGCAAGGGCGGTCGGTGGTCGGCGCGATACCGCGATGGCAGGGGTGCGATGCGCCCGTGGGTTTCGGACGGAGACGATTCGTCGGCAGGTGGTGAGGACACGGGCGGCGGCTCCTCTGCGAGCACGGCGCACGGGAAAGCACGTGCTAGCGACGGCGGGCTTGGATGGCCGGGCGGACAGCGTGGCAAGGAGCAGCGGAGGGTTCGGATCTATGGTGGGCTGATCAGTGTCGTGCACGCACGGGCGGCGATGAAGGTGCTGGTCTCGGGAGTTCAGGCGGCGCCGGGAACTGTTGGGGTCGCCGGATCTGGGCGACCCGGCTCGGCCAGGAGGGCAGTTAAGGTGGTTGTCTGATTTGATTTTCTTTTCCTTGAGGTTTTGAGTTTCGGGGTAGTTGTTTTGCTGGGTCGGGTTGTCGTTGTCGGGGGTTGGCCGTGACGACGGTGACGATGGTGGTGACGATGGGTTTTGGGGTTTTGGTCGTGGCGGTGCTGCCAACAACGACAGCGGTGGTGGTTTAGGCTGGGTGAGTGGTTCCTCTAGGCTATGGGGGTCGATGTGGTGAAGGTGTGGCGATGGCTGTGGTCGGTCGTGGCGGGATAGTCGGGGTGGTTGTGAGTTTGGCAGAGGAGGAGGACGAGTCCAACGGGAAACGCTGGAGGCGGTGGACGCAGACCGAAGATGACGAGAGGAGGCGGTGTTGGGTTAGGGTTTAGGCCTTGGTGTACTATTTGGGGGGTTGTGTCTGTTGGGGTTGCGTCGTATCGGGGTGTCCGACACGACATGGATGGACGTTCGGAATTGTCGGACGCAAGAATATGTATTATAATGAAAATAGTGGAAGAAAAGATGGACAAGGACACGATGCACACACGTAAAAAAATTTGTGGAGGGTGAATTGTGGAGAAAATAACATGGAGGAGTACCTGCCTATTTATAGGATGTGGGAATTCCCAATTTGGATAAGGACTAGAAATATTTAAATCCCAAGTAGATAATTCATAATTTAATTTAAAATCAAATCCAAATCTAAATACAAATCTAATTTAAATCAAATTAAATTTTAGTTTAAAATCGAATAGGATAAATAAAATTTTAAATATTTAACTATTTAAATAAATCCATAAATTCAAATCAAGATTTAAATCGCCATAATAATTTCAAAAAATTTCCAAAAAACTAATAATAATTTCAAAATATTATTATTTTCAATTAAACTCAATAAATTTTTACTAATATATGTATGTCCAAATGATATTTACATAAATATACTTTTCTAATATACCATTTTATAGAAAAAAAATTGTTTATTATTATAACTATGTAAATAAGAGGCTTTATAAATAAAATAACAAATTTAAAATTTTGGAACGATAACTAAAATACTTATTATATATTTTGAAACTATAAAAATAAGAAAAATGTTTTTCCTAAAAATATGTACGCTCGCACATATTCGCAATCGTCGAGCAATTACGAAAAATAAAATCTTTGTGCGCGACGTAAATACGACTACGCGACGTACAATACAAAATTTTAAATCATTACCAAAATTTAAATAAATAAAAAATAGTAGAAATTTAGGGGTTTTACATCCTACCCAACTTAAAAGAATTTCGTCCTCGAAATTAAGAATTCGTAGGGGGGTGAGAAGACATAAGGGGGTATCGATGATGAACAATTAATAACAAAATTATGCCGTAAGGATTTCGATCTAGATCACAGGAAAATAATACGATATGGTCGTAATCGATAGGATGGCTAGAGGAAGTTCTAGTACAACGCTTTCGTTCTTCTAAAATAGGTGAAGGCGAAAGCAATATAGAGTTCGAAGGAGGCGATTATCGAATACGAATACGTGATTCAAAGACGATCGAATAATTTCAAAGGAATTGTCAAGGCAGTCGTGGATGGAATTCTAGGGGCAAGTTTAGCTCTGTCCCCATCCACGTAGAACGATAGATAAAAGCGAACCTAAGTGCATTTGGTTGATCAGACCATTATGCACCGGTTCTGAATAGACAATAGGCTAGTGAGCGCTCAATAGCATATGTCATGAACAAACTCGATAAATGGATGAGTTTGCAAAAACTAGATTAGAGTAGCAACATTTAGTCAAGGTGGTAAAAACATAGGCACGGGAGACTAAGATTGGAAGAAAGTAGAAATTGGTTCGAACTTCTAAAGGATATAAGTCATGTCCTGTAATGGTCCTTATACAGTCGTCCTATAGTCTTTTGTCCAAGTCCTTGGTTGGCTAGACGAGTTAGGGTCCTCTAGATTCTAGAATCTAAGTAAACTTGCTAATATAGGTCACTAGGTCAAGGGAGTTGCTAGGTCATAAGGCATTCTACCCAACTTAAAAGGATTAAACTAATGGTGTTTTGGGACAACTAACTAGTAGGGTCAATCTCTAGCAAGTACGAAGGGAAGATAAGAATATGGATGGAAAGAAGCAAGCAAGATCCAATTGATGAGTCAAATGGTAGATAAAATCAAGGAAAGAGGTCAAGTATGTGGATGAGATCCTAGACTTCTAATCCTATGCGCAGGCTTGCTTGGTACGGTAATGTAACCCAATTTATCTCGACCTGCATGGGCCACCACAAAAACATGTAATGTCCTAGTCCCAAATACGTAGGACTAGGAACGTAGACATGCCAACTGTATTCATACAAAGCACACTCCAATATACGGAAACCTCGCATGAATACATAAGCTGTAAAATGCAGTAGAACCATAACTAATCTCATCCACACAAAATAAATGAATAGAAGATCTCATATAATCAATTATGAAATTGTCATTTGGTACATGTAGTTGGGCGGAGACAAATCCACTACCAACGATGAAAAAAATACATAACAAAAGAAAGATTCTGGCGAGTGAAGCGAAGACGATCCAAACGCAATCATCCTCGAAGAAATAGCAATGATAACGGCTAGAGCTAGAACACCTGCGAAAGACAATAGCACACACTGGAGAGATAACCAGGTCCTCAGAGGGACGTAACAAGACACATAATATCATGCCATATAAACTGAATAAATATTGCTCAAATAAATAAGTCAATTGAATTATAACATGGTCCAATACACACCTATTGAACGAGCGTACCATCCCCCCAAGCAAACAAGGACAGGAGATGGTAAACTAATTCATGGTGACATATCTTTGAATGCTAATGTCACGCCCCAGAACCAGAATACTGGAGAGCGGGGCAGACATAGCCAGCTACGTATAAAATGGAATCCATCTTGCTATACGATCACGGTTGTCTAGATACATGAGGGTTTATCTACAAGCCAACAGTCTCTTAAGGTCATGAACAAGCCTAGTGTCTCAATCACAAGCAAGTAAGTAAAAGTCACAAGATGTATGATCATTAAATATACAATAGTACGGCATCCCAAACATTACATATTCAGTTGATCATGAAGCTAGTCGTTACAAAATGTCAGGACTAGCAAGAGTTTAGTCATACATGATCAACCCTAGGATCTGTTAATCATGTTACAGCCCGTAGACAGACAGTAAATAAGTGCAATCGAGGTAAACAGGTGCTCGTCGGCTAAACTCCTCAAAAGAATTTTTTACAATAGAGTGGGAGAGCCAAAATAACCCACTCGTTGTCAGGGTTCCGTCTAGTGGCCACCATCTGGCTGGAAGGTCGGTAGATCCTCTGGAGCTGCTCCGAAATCTGGCCACACAAAACCAGCTGCATCAGACCCCAGAAAGAGCAAGTGCCACAAAGGAAGCTTCACTTAAGAACTAAAACCAACAATCAGCACAAGAATAAATAAAAGTAAGAACTAAAAAAGAAAATACACCAGGGTGATATACGACGAGATAACCATGGAACTATTCAGATAACCAGGTTACAACCCGTAACCAAACAAGGACCGGGATTGTAACCCTTCGTCTGAACAGAACTGGGAATTCTCACTATTTATCAGTAAAATAAATACAAGCATTGTGGTCATTCAATAGTCTGGAACAGGATCAGGGCAAGACTAGACTGGTTAGACTCTGTCCAATCACTTCACGGCCAAGCAAGAATTACGGCTTGATACTTTAACTAACTAGGGTAGTCACAAGCCTAATTACTAACAAGATGCAGTGAGATTATTCCACATCCACAAGCCCTGCAGACCATCCAGGTTACCCGGGTTAAAAGATTAGAGTTGAATTCAGGTGGGTACATCGTCCAGGAAATGAATGTACCCTTAGGTAGCTTGAAGGGTGCAACACATGACAGTGTGCTGGAAATGTGTCCTACTCGACGGCAGGCTACAGATCCCAAGGCGTGCCCAGGTAACGGGATTGCCTGTAGCCGGAAAATCTCGTCATGACTAATGTATTAATCTAGTTATTAGCCTTAGTCCATTTTAGTAGGTACTCCTGACCGTGGTACTCAAGAGTCCCTGTCCTAGACTGATGCAAGACAGGACCGATTTATTTATACAAACACAATCGCCCACGGTGTCCAGATTAATTATACAGGTCATGTCATTTCAGGTAGCCGTCGCAACAGCTATTCGAGATAATCATGTCAGGTTATCATGCCAAGTGTACTTGTCAGGAGTGCGCCACGACGGGCCACTATCAGGTCATGTCAGGTTATTATGTCAGAAGTGTACCACTATGGGTCACTATCACGTCATGGACGTTAAATATCTAATAAAATATTAATATACAGGGCTATAGAAGATCCAGGGTAATCAGGCTACGCTCAGGTCAGGCTACACTCAAGTCAGGCTACGCTCAGGTCAGGCTACGCTCAGGTCAAGCTACGCTCAGGTCAGGCTACGCTCAGGTCAAACTACGCTCAGGTCAGGCTACGCTCAAGTCAAGCTACGCTCAGGTCAGGCTACGCTCAAGTCAGGCTACGCTCAGGTCAAGCTACGCTCAGGTCAAGCTACGCTCAGGTCAGGCTACGCTCAGGTCAAGCTACGCTCATGTCAGGCTACGCTCAGGCCAGGCTACGCTCAGGTCAAGCTACGCTCAGGTCAGGCTACGCTCAGGTCAAACTACGCTCAGGTCAGGCTACGCACAGGTCAAGCTACGCTCAAGTCAAGCTACGCTCAGGCCAGGCTACGCTCAGGTCAGGCTACGCAAGACATACGCTTCCAAAAGGCAGCGTATGTACTCCATACGACTTTCTCATCAAGGCAGCGTATGAGGTCCATATGACTCCTTGCCAAGGCAGCATATGCAAGACATACGCTTCCAAAAGGCAGCGTATGAGTCGGACTGCGCTGCGCTAAAGAGCGTGCGCAACTCAGTGGCGCAAGCTAAAAAGCTCGCACACTGCTCACTGTCTTCTCCAAATCAGCAAGAACTCCATGGTTTGAACCCAAAGCTTCAAAAGTCTATAACTTGGTCAAAATAAGTCCAAATCCAACTTTTCAAAGGTCAAATTGGGTAGAATAAATTTTCTACAACATGGAACCATCAAAACTTGAAAACAAAAAAGTTTGACAGATCAAAACCACCAAAATCCGAAAATAACTAATTTCTAGTTCTACAAAAATTAAAGCCTCAAAATAGAAAATGACAAGTTCTAATGTGTCTTAGAAACATGAGGAGAAGCTAATGGAACAATAAAAATGAGCTCTCTGGAAGCAAGTTGTACTTGCCTAGACCTCTCTCTTCTCTCTTTGGTAGGTGAAGGGAGTAAATGAGGAAGAAGAAGATGAATAATGAAGAGAGAGAATGAAGAGGGCTAATAAATACAAATGGTGGTGGTAGATAGGGGTTCACCTTGGGTTTATCATGAACCCAATAAAACCAAGCCAAGCCGAACCAACCAACCCGAACCAGGAATAAACCAAGCCCAGAAGGAAATACCAAGCCAGGAAATCATGCAATACAAGAATAAAATACGTACACGTATTCCAAGAATACGTAATACGAACCACAGGTATTACCGCTAATAATCCAAAATGGTATCCGGACCCCAACAAGGTTCAATACCTTCTCATCAAGTAGTAAGTCACACCTACAACCAAACAAGGACAAGATGTGACAAAATAATCTACGACAAGTTATTGTTCCAAGCCACGGTCAGATACAAGTACTCAAACCAAAAGTACTTATACCTAAACGGATAAAGGTTCCTAACCGTTCTAAGTAAAATGTAGTTAAGAACAATCCTTCCTATGCATGGGCCCTAGTTGAATAGGATCGGCATAGTCTCCCTTGGGGCACTAGAGGCCCAATCAATAAGGGCATGACGTTCCGTAGAATCGTCAGTGGCCGTCAGTAATCATGGGTCAATCCCGTATCTCCAGCGGAGAATTCGGGTCATAAGGGAAAGTGCATCGAAGCCCATACGCTAAGGAATTATCCTCCCCGCCCAATGCCTACTCTGTTGTATCCACAACAAACCTCTATAACCGCTAAGTCAAACTAAGCATGCAACCTCTATTAGCGATTATTCCTATCGCACGGCTTGTACGTACTGGTGGCCAGCCAATCACGTACGTCCGTGTTCTACATGCGACACACAACTTCGTGGTGCAACGTGTCAAGGCCATGAAACACACAAAGGTGGTCCCTTAAATCTAGGTTAAATATGTAAAAAAACATACATAGCAGGAAATATAAATAAACAGTAAGTTCTAACAGGTTATGCCATGTATCACAGTTTATTTTGCATAAAGAAATAAGTATTGCATGAAATATGAGCTAAAATAAATACATCAAATGGCAAGGTGTCTTGCCTGGTAGTACGCCTGGTGTGCTACGATAATCACGGTGGCATAAACTGTGACTTCGGTACGAAAACTATGCAAGGTGTCCTCTGATGGTGGTACGGACAGTTCTATTGGGTGCAGAAGGATCAACTTAGTTAGGGTGGACATAAGGTAGTTCAGAATTGACGAGAGGATAGGAAAAATGGGATTAGTCATGGACCGCAAGATAATCGAAGGGAATTATATAAATGATATACTAATTTAGAAAACAATTTATAATACTATTAAAAATAGAGTTTTATTTAATTAAAATAATTTAATTAAATACTTAAAGTTCAGAAATTATTTTAGGGCAAAAACTCCAAGTTGTAAAATATGGTTTTGAGATAGAACACTATGTTACTTAAAACGTTTGAAAAATACAAAAAATATTTTAAAATTTTGAAAGCTATAATTTTATGGGCCAAAATAATCTTAATAATTAATATTCTACTAGCAATTAATTTAGGGTTTAAAACTAGATTTGAACATAATGAGGTTTCCCAAGCCTACTACAAAAATATTTATGAAATTTTATACAAAATTTTATACTTCATGTGTACAGTAAAGATGCTAACATATATCCATAATAATATAATAATAATAATAATAATAATAATAATAATAATAATACTAATAATATATAAATATATCAATTATATTAAAAAATAAAGAGCAGAACAAAACAAACATACTCAGCAGTCCCTCTCTTCGAGAGGTAAGTAGAAATAAAATAATAAAAATAAAAAAAGAACTCAGAGTTATAGAGGAGCAGAGGAGAGAGAGAGAGACGAGAGGGAGAAAATGCGGTTGGGAGAGAGACGAGCTCTCCTGGCTCGGAGGAAAGAGGAAAGGGAGGCCGAAGACGGAGGGTAGGAGCGGAGAAGAGATCAGGGTCGTCGGAGGCTCGGCCAAGGCGAGGTGGAGTGAGAGAGGAAGTGGAGGCGGCGGTCGAAGTTAGGCGGAGGGTTTTGTCGGGTCACCGCTCCGGCGGTGGAAGCGGAGGCTAGGAGGAGCGCGCGGACCGGAGGCGTGGGTTCGGTTGGTCAGGTGGAGGAGAAATGATGAGACATGGTCGGTGGAGGGGTCGGCTCAACAAGCGGAGTTCGGGGTTCCGGCCGGCAAGGCGGTCGGTGTTCGGTGCAATCCAGCGACGCGGGGGTGCGCTCGCCCGTGGATTTCGGACGGAGTCGGTTCGTCTGCGGGTGGTGAGGACACGGGAGGCGGCTCCTCGGCGAGCGTGGCGTACGGAAAGCACGTGCTAGCGGCCGCGGCTTGGATAGCCGGGCGGACAACGTGGCAAGGCACAGCGGAGGGTTCATGTATGGTGGGCTGATCGGTGTCGCACGCGCATGGGCGGCGATGAAGGTGCTGTCTCGGGAGTTCAGCGGTGCCGAAACTATTGGGGTCGTCGGATCTGGGCGACCCGGCGAGGAGGACAGGTAAGGTGGTTGTCTGATTTGATTTTCTTTTCCTTGAGGTTTTGAGTTCCGGGTGGTTGTTTTACTTTGTCGGGTTGTCGTTGTTGGGGGTTGGCCGTGACGACGGTGATGGTGGTGACGATGGGGTTTTGGGTTTTGGTTGTGGCGGCGCTGCCAACAACGGCAGCGGTGGTGGTTTAGGCTGGAGTGGGGGTTCCTCTAGGCTGTGGCGGGGTCGGGTCGATGTGGTGATGGTGGCGATGGCTGTGGTCGTGGGGGGATAGTCGGGATGGTTGTGAGTTTGGTAGCAGAGGAGGAGGACGAGTCCAACGGGGAACGCCGGGCGGTGGGCGCTGACTGGAGATGACGAGAGGAGGCGGTATTGGGTTAGGGTTTAGGCCTTGGTGTACTATTTGGGGGGTTGTGTCTGTTGGGGTTGCGTCGTGTCGGGGGTGTCCAGCACGACATTGATGGACGTCCGGAATTGTCGGACGCGAGAATATGTATTGTAATAAAATAGTAGAAGAAAAAGATGGACAAGGACACGATGCACACACGTAGAAAATTTTGTGGAGGGTAAATGTTGATAAAATAACATGGAGGAGTACCTGCATATTTATAGGTTGTGGGAATTCCCAATTTGGATGAGGACTAAAATTTAAAACCCAAGTAGATAATTCATAATTTAATTTAAAATCAAATCCAAATCTAAATACAAATCTAATTTAATCAAATTAAATTTTAGTTTAAAATCAATAGGATAAATCAAATTTCAAATATTTACTATTTAAATAATCCATAAATTCAAATCAAGATTTAAATTGCCATAATAATTTCGAAATACATTTTTCAAAAATACTAATATAATAATTTCGAAAATACATTATTATTTACAATTAAACTCAATAAATATTTACTAATTATATATGTATGTCCAAATTATATTTACATAAATATACTTTTCTAATATACCATTTTATAGAAAAAAATTATTTATTATTATAACTATGTAAATAAAAGGCTTTATAAATAAAATAATAAATTTGGAATTTTGGAACGATAACTAAAATACTTATTATATATATTTTGAAACTATAAAAAAATAAGAAAAATGTTTTTCCTAAAAATATGTACGCTCGCACATATTCGTAATCGTCGAGCAATTACGAAAAATAAAATCTTTGTGCGTGACGTCAAATACGACTACGCGATGTACAATACAAAATTTTAAATCAGTACCAAAATTTAAAAAAAATAGTAGAAATTTAGGGGTTTTACACTCCCCAACAACATCCAAATCTTGCTTGGCAACAAGACACACACCCAAAGAATTATATATGACAACAATATCATCTACTACAAGCACTTCCATATACGTGGCCACACCGCTGAGCACTGCAGCACTGAAGAAGAAGGTAACACGAAGGGCGCCACCCATCCAAACACCCAGGAAACCCCACCAATCTCCCCTTCTACCCCTACCCAACTCCCACATCTGGTTCGACTCAAGCATCAAAAACCCCCATACCTAAGAACCAGCTTCCCAGGGAAATCCATTGTCCTATACGATCACTCAGGCATCAATCTTGCCAACAAATTTGATATACTAGCAATTGAGCCCATAGAAGATCCGTAAGACATGGAAGATCACATAGGTATGAACACCACGGAAGAGGAAATAGGGAGCCGTGGTGTCTCAAAAAGGGAGGCAAGCATACCAGCGGAATCACTAGAGGGCCATCAGACTCTGACAGACAAGAAGGTCCCTCAACCCTCAGACACGGACTCCACCAATACATCATAAAATGTGGCCAACATTTACGCAGATGCATTGGCTATCATCGGCCAAGCACCAGTCGCCAGGTTGCAACAAGGCTTAAACATCGGAATCACCAGGTCGAATAGCTTCTTTGGAGCGATAACAGAAATTACAGGAGAAGTCTGCATGCATCCGATAGAGGAAACTGATACAATGACCAAAGTGGTCGAAAAAGCAGCTTCTACCTCGAAAAGAGGTTACGAATATGACCTCCAGGTCAGCCGCAAAACTCAACAAACCCACCCCATCCAGCAACCTTAATGCTTAATATCTTATCTTGGAATGTTAGATGCCTTACCAATAAAGCCACCTTGAGAAGATTAATCAGTCCCAAGAAAAGTCATAGAATCAACATACCAATAATCGTTGAACCCAAAATCCCCTAAAAAACTCAAGTCTATCCAACTGTAGCTAGGATTCTCTTCGGCTATTGCCGGCTGTCATGATATTTGGATCATTCTAGCGGCCGATGTACAGATCGACATAATTCGTGACTTGAGACAGGCTCTTCCGTGTTGTATATAACATCACATGCTCCATTCCCGCTCCCACTTGTCGATCGTCCACGGCAGTTACGATATTCCTTAGCGTCGGCAGCTGTGGAAAGACCTGTTGAACATCCACCAAAATCACAGCAACCTTCCCTGGCTCTGTGTTGGCAATTTCAATGAAATTTCCTGTAGAAAAGAGAAATCGGTGGGCCGACCCTTGCCCCCATCGGCCATGCAAGACTTCAACAACTTTATTTTTAGCGTTCATCTGTCTCCCCTTCAGTTCAGCGGGAGATCCTTCACCTGTGCAACATGCAGGAAGGTATTAGAAGGCAATACTCCCGCCTTGACCGTGTCCTCATTAACTCGAAGTGGGCAGATTTAGAGATCATCTCCATTCTCACTCACCTCCACTCTACCGAGTCGGACAACTCTCCTCTCCTCATCGAAATTAGCAGCAAATCGAAGCAGACCAAGAAAGGTTTTCGCGTCCTTGACCTCTAGAGCCACCACCCATAATTCCAGAACATCGTCACTACTGCATGGAGCAGCACCGATGATCTAGATCCCCTCATTCGTATTGCGAACAAACTCAAAGCCACATGAAAGGCCCTCACTATTTGGAGTAAGGATGAGTTTGGGGATATTTTCCAGGCTGTTCGTCATGCATAGGATGACGTTACCCGCACGAAAGCTCTCTTTGTCACCGATAGATCTCCTGCTGCCCGTACCGTCCTGAACCTCACCATAGCGCTGCTGAAATTCTGTCTGAAAGTAGAAACAAAATTTTAGAAATCGAAAGCTAGACTGACCTAGGACAGCGAAAGAAACATGAACTCTAGGTATTTCTACTCTTATTTCAAGGGAAGAAGACAAAAGCTCAACCTCCACCAGATTGCTAATGAGCACGAATATATTATCAAGGATCCACAAGGAATTTAATCGGCTGCTGCTGACTTCTACACCCAGTTGTTTACCAAAGAGGCCATCACCAGAGATGAGGACTTCCTAGCAGGGTTTCTACGACTGATTGATGATAGAGACAATCACCAGGTGTAGCTCATCCCCTCTGAACTCGAAGTCAAAGATGCAGTTTTGGCTTTAAACGAGCACAATGCCCCTGGTCCGGACGGTTTTACTGGTGTTTTCTTCTGATCATGCTGGGACATCATCAAGTTAGATATTCACGAAGCGGTCACCGCCTTCTTCTAAGGAGCCATGTATCCCAGATCTATTTTTTGTGCTAACATAATTCTCATCCCCAAATAGGAAAACCCAGAAACCTTCAAAGACTTCCGCCCCATAAGCTTGTGCACCTTCACTAAAAAAATTATCTCCAAGATCATCGCCAATCGCATGGCCGGGATCCTCCCCAAAATTATCTCTGAATAGCAGAGTAGATTGTTCGTGACCAGAACATATTAGACAACATTGCACTGGCACAGAAAATGATCACATGCATGAAACTGCCAGCTAGGGGTAGGAATATTGCCATAACACTGGACATGTAAAAGGCATACGATGGGTTGGACCAACAATTCATGATTTGGGTCTTCAGGGCCTTCGGGTTTTTGGAAAACTAGACCAATATTGTGTGGCGATCGATCATTAATTTGTAGTTCTCCACGGTTATCAACGGTCAAGCTGAAGGCTTCTTCAAATCTGGTCGAGGTACAAGGAGACCCCTTATCTTCTACCATCTTTATCATCGCCGCGGAAGCACTGAGCAGAAATCTGAACATAATGGTGGGCTCCCCGAGCTTCAAGCATTTCCATACTTCTAGCGGTTGCCCGATCATCACCCATCTGGCGTATGCTGATGATATCCTAATGTGCTCCTCTGGCGATATCGGGTGTTTGGAGGTAGTTCACAACATGCTACTATGATATGCCAAATGCTCTAGTTAGCGCGTCAACCCCAGCAAGAGCGTCATCTACGTACATCATAAGACCAACAGAAAATACTCCTCTATTCTTTCCAGTATTACTTCTTTTTCTGTCGCATACCCACCTTTCTTCTACCTTGGATGCCTGTTGGTATATGACAGTCCAATGCGGGCATATTTGAAGAGCTGATGTGCAAAATCAGGAAAAAAAACTTGAAGGGTGGCACAATGCTATATTATCGCCTGGCGGGAAGATGATTCTAATTCAGCACGTGCTCTCCTCCATCCCCATATACACCTTGGCTGCCTGCTGCCTCCTAAGAAGGTACTCACTTGCATTAAAAACCTCTTCACTAACTTCTTCTGGGGCCACTGTGACGGTAAGGATAAACACCATTGGGCGAGTTGGGACACCATGGCTAGACCCACAGACG
Source organism: Iris pallida (assembly GCA_029216955.1). Taxonomy (NCBI): domain Eukaryota; kingdom Viridiplantae; phylum Streptophyta; class Magnoliopsida; order Asparagales; family Iridaceae; genus Iris; species Iris pallida. The sequence continues at coordinate 19,301 of JANAVB010037683.1, forward strand.
AGGGAAGTCTTGGATTTTGTAGGCTTTCGCACATCATAGATGTATGCTCGATGAAGCTATGGTGGAAGCTTTGAGTGAGCAGAAATCTATGGGCGCGGTTTATGAAGGCCAGATATTACAAGCACACTCACCTGTCTGTCGCGGATTCCAATTGCTGATCCTTCGCGTCCTGGCGACGCATACTTCATGGTCGGAGCCTCGCTGAGCCCTGAATCTATCTTTAGCTGGGATCAGGAGAGTCTTCTCTATTATTCAAATGTTGGTTAGGGGAAGATCTTCTCCAAAAGATGCCCGCTGCCCCTATTCACAGTACGATCTGAGATCTATGGGACTCGGATGACTGAAACTGGGAGAGGGTGTGTGAATGGATAGGAGAAGAAGTCGCTTCTTTGCTTCTCGGCATTAGGCTGAAGGTCAGATCGGAACCTGACATCCTACAGTGTGCTACCGCGGTCAACGGGTCATTCTCGATCGCTTCGGCCAAGAGCGTAGTCCGCGACACTGGGATGCCTGCCCCCATCATTGGGGCTTCTGACAGTCTTACATCCCAAAAAATGGTCAATTCTGATATGGAGAGCATCTCGCATGAAGCTTCCCACTGACGATGCTCTCAATACAATTGGCTTTAGTTTGGCTTCTGCGTGTTATTGCTGCACGAAAAGACAGTAAAAAATGGTAGACCATATTTTGCTGTCCGGAGACTTACCGGCTAGTGTATGGACTACCCTCTCTCATCATTGCAGACAGAACCAGGATGGTGCGAGCTTCAACGATCTTCTTGCCACTTGGTACAACGCCTCCTACGGCCACTAGATCGTCGCAGTCGCCGCCACATGGGTAATTTGGAAGAACCACATCAAATACAGATATGAGGACAACCAATTTTCGTCCAACCAACTTATCCGTGAGGTTCTCCGACAGACCTACAAAGCTAGCAGACACTGCCACCATAGACAAGAAGACTTCTGGTAGTCCTTGCTTTCTTGACTTTTTGATTACGGAGGGAAGGGCGCCTTCTTTATACAGTAGAAACTCTATAAAATAATACACTTGGGACCACCAAAATTTATTAATTAAAGAGTTATTAATTAATCGATAAATTAATAATTATTAATTTATATATTAATTAATATTTTATTAATTAAAAGAGTTGGGTTATCGCAATGCAATGGATGTCGAAGATGTTCTGACTCACCCAGAAGAAAATGTAGTTGCACAGTTGTTGACTGATGAAGAAATTATTGAAAGCATTATTGAAATTAATAAAGATGATATCGATGAAGAAGATGATGAAAGTTCTACAATGGAGCCCCCTTCGCGAAACGAAGCTATTAAAGCGGCAATCACATTGAACAATTTCTTGTTGAGCTATGAGAAAACAACACCAGAAGTTCTTACCATGCTAAGGAAAATTAGAGACGAGATTCAAGGGAAAATTGATTTCAACAAAAAACAAAAGACAATTGAGTCATTTTTCAAGAAACCTTCATAAATCATTCATGTAATATGCTATATATAAGGAATTATTAATTTATATTTTATATGGGGTCTGAAGAAATTATCAAAAATGTATTATCTTATAATTTTAGCAAATTATTAATTTAGCACCCTATCCCCGAGTCGGGACCGGCCAAAAATATTATCTTAGAGAGTTTATTAAATAATCGAGTATTAATTTATAGAGTTTCTACTGTAGTTCTTTTTATGTCTTTTTGCGCTTACTTGTAAAGGCTTGGCATTTTGCGCATGAATAAAAAAGGGTTTTTTTAATATATATATATATATATATATATATATATATATATATATATATATATATATATATATTGGTGTCCTTTACCAGCCTTGGAGAATCCGTGGCCTAAGCCCTACAGCCAGTGCCCAAGGGGGCTCGAACCCGCGCCACTGCGTGGGGTGCCCCCGGTGCTCCTAATGGGCCACACACACACACACACACACACATACAAACACACACACAATATATATATATATATATATATATATATATATATATATATATATTGTAGAAGCATGAAAAATATGGGGTTCATACGGATTACAAATTGCCGCATAGGTACTTTGGGCCAAACAGGTCCGTATGATGGAAAGCCGCATGACTGTTCAAAAGCATATGCGGCCCGTCGACAAATAGCTGTAGAAGGAAGATATGCGGCCGAGAGGAGCAGTTCGACTGATAAAGCTGACAAGTCCTAGCAAAACAGGATAGTTCTGACACTTCGACAAAAAAGATAAGACGTGAGACGTCGCACAAAAGCAGGCCTCCATGCGGCCAAAAGAGTGTCATCTAAGCCGCATGAACATTATGCGGCTCAGACTTATGCGGCCCCAAAGTTTTAAAACTTCATACGCCAAGAATGATCGTGATCCAAGCCGCAGGAGTATCATGCGACCCCACATGATCGACGACTGAAAAAACTATGTAGCTTTCCGCAACAGGATATGTGGCAATCTAACCAAGTCCCTAACTACTCAGATTTGATGTAACAAAATCTCAACAAATCGACAGATGGCGGCCAAAGAGCGGGTCTTCGCATGCTAATCAGCCACGTGGCCACAAAAGCCGTCTATGCGGCTTAAAATACATCCTATTATAAATAGTAGGGTGCCACACCCCTGCAAAAGGCTGGCAAACTTCAAGAAAAAATAATATCTTCACGAGCTAGAGACTGCATCAGATAGTCCACGGAGTAAGGCAGAGTTGATAGCACTTTCCCGAGCCTCCATCGTCACCCCCCAGAATCAAAACTAAATAATTGTACTTAGATTGTTTTATAGGATTTTTTTCTAGGCTCTTCTTTGTACAAACAATTTTGTAATCAATTTTAGTGTTTCGTAATACCTGTCTTTGATTTATTATGGCAAACACAATGGCGACTCTGCTGGGGACATCCTTCTCTTCCGATGAGAAGTTGGTGATGCAATCTGATGCGTCCAAGCTCGGCTCTACACAGCAGATGCTTGTGGTTCGCTTTGACCAACAAGCCTTCGAAGAATTGCTCTTTGAAGGGAGCGCCAGCCCGTCTCAGAAGCGAGCCAACCCGAAGAGGACTCGCAAGGCATCGATGTGCAAAACTGTTGCCTCCGACCAGGTTCTCGAAGAAGCTCCTTCTGCGGCCTAAGACGGTAACCATTACTCTCATGCGGCTTTGTTTCCGACCACAGAGGACCCCATTGTCCCCAAATCCAGCAGAAAAAAATACTACGATGCTGAGTTTTTAGGAGCACATAGGAAATCCATACGGACAAAGAAGAGGCCGCAGAGAGGAGATGGGCAGTCTGTCTATGCAACAGCCAACTTTGGCCGTAGGCAGACAACTCATGCGGCAGCCAACCCTCGTCGCAGGAAGATGATCCATGCGGCAGCCAGTTCTAGCCGCAAGAAGATGGTCCATGTGACGACCAATCCTGTCCTCAGACAGGACGTCTCATGCGGCCCTATCAGAAGCTTTGTGTTCGACCGCCTCTCATACGGGCCCGATGCCATGCGTCCTACTGAGGATGCGGGATGTATCAATCTGGACTCTTTTACTACGCACCTTTAGTCGCTAAGTCAAAAAAGTCTAGGGCAGTACGGGCTCAACCAGTCCAGTCAACTGTCTAAATTGCTGACTGTCAGTGGGCCCCGTTGACTATTATACGGGCTCCTGATGGAAAGTTGTACAGAACCACCTGCGTTTAGTCCCCCAGGGATAACAGACTGGATGGGTCTTAAAGTCTCCCTCTGAAGATCCAGAGCAAGTGCTTTTACTAGCTACGGATCAGGGAGCAAACATGATGCCTAAGCACCCCTGCGCTCGGGATTCCCGAGTTCACAAGTTTGGTGCAAAGGTAGAGCAGCCTCCTACCGAATTACGTGACGTGATCACTCACAAATACGAGATGGTAGCATCGGCATGCAATGAGTCCCTCTCGGGGCGTCGTAGCACCCAAGTCATCATCAACTGTTGCTGCGACAAATCATCAGCACCTGAAGATCGGCAGTCAGTTTTCCAGCGACTGCATCAGCCAACACCTGTCCGACAGGTGCAAATTCCAGGGGATGAAGAGTTTCCTTTTGCCTCCTGTAATTCAACTCAAAAAGTTCCTCCTGGCAAGAAAAGAAAGAAGACAGGCTCTTCCAGCCCGGCCATCTCGTCCAGTATTGCAAGGAGACCCTCATCTGGGGGGTTTTCATCAACCACAGGGGGTGTCTATTTAGGCACTCAATCCAAAAAGAAGCTTCCGGCACCCGGGGGTGCACCTTCGACCTCCTTGAGAGTAGATGAAGGTGTGGGTAGCAGCCCCCTCAATGTATGCAACAACCCGGTGTACCAAGAGCACACACAGGGTAGAGATCCCCCAGAACTCTGCAACAGAATCAGATTTCCCTGAGGGCCACCACCCTCGCCAAGACGATACGGCTTCTTGTACAGGGGGCAGCACCCCTTCCGAGTCTGACGATGATAATATTCTGACATTTCTTCATGATTTCTCTATACCAGGGTACGGCATCGAGAGTACCTCTGCCACAATCCCTTCCACCTCTACCCACGTGAGGACAGTCTTTATGGCTGACGATGATCATGAAGCACCTTCTGACCGATAATGGCTAGAAGTACTGGAAGCCATGCTCCAGTTCTTGGTCAAGTCCATGGACGAGATCAAAGCCACCTTGCCAGCTCAACCAGCAAGGACGCTCGAACAAACAAGCTTGGTACCCGCAGTCAATGCGGACTCCAACACGACCGTCCCTCCTTTGGGTGATGATCCTTTAGCACCATCCGTGCCTTCAGCTGCGGATGAAGCTAAAGAGGCAAGGAAGGAAGTCCAGGAACTTCGAGCGATGTTCAATGCCTGAAACTCCTTTCGGGATCTCAGAATTCGGCAGCCATAACTCGTCGCATGGAGGGACGTACCTTTTCCACCATGGTATAAGCCGTTCTATATCGATTCTTATGATGAGAAGACCTCTGCTAGTTGGTACATGACTTACTTTGAAGTCATAACCGACCACTTACTGCATAGTGACGCTATTCTCACACAATTATTCATCGGAGCATTAGAGGGGATCGCATTCGACTGGTACCGCAACCTTTCCGACAACTGTATCCATTCTTTTGATGGCGTTAAGCACATGTTCTTGGAAAGATTCTACGAAGTGGGACATGATGTGACGATGCCATCTCTCATGGACGTCGTTCAGGGAGAGAGGGAGTTGACAAGGAACTATATCGAGTGATTCCGCCAAACTGCAATGAGATTGCCCCAAGGCAATCCCGAGAGCTCCTTGATTGAAATTTGCTAGAAGAACCTGCTTCCTGCAATTAGCCTTTGAATGGGTGACGATCAGTTCAGGGATTGGACGACCTTTATCATAAGTGCTACAAATGCAGAGACAAAACTGAAGAAGGCTAGCCAGCTGGGATTACACATCTCAGACGGAGAAGATAAGGGCAGACGTCCTGGTTCCACCTCCAGTAACAACCACAGTGGCGCTTCCACCAACCGAAACAACAAGGGCAAACAGGCCATGGTTACTGATGCGACTCAGAAGCCCGAACAAAAAAAGACGGAAGGTCCATGGCCCAAGATCAACTACTCATTTGAAGATAGTCATGTCAAACCTATCTTCGATATGCTCTTGCAAGGGGGTAGGATCCAGGTCCCGCTACTAAGGCGCGAGCCCCGAGCAGCAGAAATGGAGGACCCAAAGTATTGTCACTTCTACCGCTATGTCCATCATGCCACCCAGGATTGCTACCAATTAAAGTGGTACATTCAGAGTCTTATTGACTCCAAAGCTCTGTCGATAGACTTTGAAAAGGTTACCATGGCAGTAAACATGGTATCTATTTAGTTCGGCAACTTCCCTCCAACAAGCACTTAAGGAGGGTAATACCTGTCCTCCGGGCAACGATGGAGGTTACTAATCTTCCACCCGTCCGGAGCTAGACATCTGGATTGGTATCCCTCACCACATCGCGAGGAGAGATCATGTGGGTGCATCCAGACTTGTTGCCCAAAGTTACCCAGGGGGTGTCATCTTCTACCAACAAGAAAAAGGACAGAAAGTCTAGATCTTGCCATACAATTTTAGCCAAGGCTGAGGAAGGTGCAGCCATTGTTACCCGGTCTGGAGTACAAGTCCAGCCCGCACGGGATAGTTCAACCGAAGATCCTTAGCCAGCAACGTTGCCTCCCTCTGGTGTTCCAAGGCCATCTCAACCTCGACTGGCAGATAAGTCCAAGACAAGGGAGACCCGCTTCGACAGGCCACTCCGTAATGATGTACCTCAGGGACTGGAGAGACCTTACAACTTTGACATATTAGCACAATTGGCTAATACGCCAGCAAAGTTGTCGTTGTACGAGCTCCTAAGGCTCTCCAAGGATCTTTGTGTCGCATTAAGCGAAGCCCTCCAGAATGCTGATGCCTACTTAGCCCAAGTCAAGCCTCCAAGGGAAGATCCACCAGCAGATTTATAGGGCGACGATAGTGCAGATATAATGCCCAAACATCATATTTACTCTGCAGAACATGTTGATTAAGACCAACTTCTATGATCGCCCCTTGTACTACACTGGATACATAGGCGACATCAAGGTAGATCGGATGCATATCGACCCGGGCTTGTCAATAAGGATCATCCCAAAAAGCTTAGTCCAACTCCTTGGCATCCCTATGCATCGGCTAGCAGCAACCAACACTGCCATCAGCGATTTTAACTCAAAAAAGAAGCTATCCTCTAGGGAAGACCCGGTTGAAGTGCCAGATTGGTGACCTGAAGACGGAAGTCACCTGCTACGTCAAAGAGGTAGACACACCTTATAATATCCTCTTGGGGCGTCAGTGGATACATGACTATATGATCGTGCCATCCACCCTTCACCATTGCTTCAAGTATGTCAATAGATACGGCTTCGTGAGGACCGAATTCACCGACATTGATCCTTCAAGGGGTTGAGTCTTATTATTCTTCAGAGGCTTGTTTATATGAAGAATCCAAGAAGTATATCATTAAAAAACTAGAGACCATCAAAGGGCCAGAGGAACCCTTTATAATTCACCTCCAGACTCGTAAATCATGCAAAGCAGCACCTTTTGTCGCAACCGTGCATGAAGAGGTGCCTGGTCCTCTCGTTCAAGCTGTGCAGTCGGAACCAATGGTCAGCCGACTCCCAGATTCAAGAGCCAAAGCCCATCATAGGGCCGATGGTGATCTAATTACCAAAATCCATCCGAAGACCATCGGAAGACACAAAATCCCTTGCCGAGCTAATTGTCATCCGTCTTTCTAAGACAAGCCGACAACTAAATACCGATCCGACATACTCAAGCAAGCCAATATTTCAAGTTCGACCCTTGGTGGTCAAGTTGCCCAAGACGGCATCCCAACCTTTGGGATCGCAGGGGGTAGCCGAAGAGGACGTAGAATTCGCCGAATACCTAGTGGCGCAGACGGATGGTACCTCTCCTGATGATGTAATCCCCCTGGAATGAGTTCCTTATCCCATCAAAAAGAGGCTGCCGATTAACAAAAAAATACTACCTAGAGTGTCGAGTTATGTACATCAGGTACCCATGAACTTACACTCTGTTCTTCCCCCCGAGGGGACTCACATTGCATCTCTACGAGTGATAAGTCATGTATATTGATACCTCTGAACTTTCGCTTTGACATCACGCCCATATCACCACTTTTGGGTTCTATCTCAAAAATCTATTACCTGCACCACCAGTGTTCAGAAGGGCAATGGGTCCATAAAAACTTATCCTAATATATTGCCCGTACCATCAGTGCACAAAAAGGGTAATAGGTCTACAAAATTCCTTCGATAAGGAAAACAACCACGTCCATATTACCTCTGAGTTGTTTTTCCATCCATCACAAACAAATGACCCAATGCATAGAACTTCCACGTTGATAGCACCTCTGAGTTGTTCTGTGTACCCCTATTATGCCTACCCCTACCATGTCCTCATTACCTCTGAGTAGGGAGGCTCTACTTCAGACCCATATTTACCACGTCCTCATTACCTCTGAGTAAATATGTCGGTCTTCTCTTAACTTCTTATTAGTACTCGCATCGCCAGTATACAAAAATGGTAATAAGTTTACGAAAATTATTCTAATCTATTACTCGTACCATCGGTGTATCAAAGAGTAGTTGGTCCATAAAATATCTTCCAAATCTATTTGCTCGCATTTTCAAAGATGCACCAAAGGGCAATAGGTCCACAAAAATCTCCTACGGGATATCCTTCATCAAAATGCCATTACAAGCAGAGTGAATGTATTTTGCTCCATCAAAAAAAAAGAAAAGGGAGGAAAAGCAAAGTCTACTACTCATCAGCCATACACAACTTGATAAGAATGCCCTCCAGCTGTGCAGTTGAGCGCTCAATTCTTAGCTTGACTCGACGTTCAGCTTCCTGTGATAACTCTTCGGCATCCTCCATATGTGCATGAGCCTGCCAGTTTTCTTCTAACTTCTTCAACGCTTCCTCAAAAGCAGCAGAGGCTTGCATGACTTCATCAGTCTTCTTCCAGATCTTCTCACTCTCCTGACGAATGGCTTGGAGCTCAGTCCCCAGAGAGATTAGCCTAGCCTGGAGCTGGAGGAGTTGCTCGTTAGTTTCGGCCATAGCTCGAGTAATGGTCTCCTCATGGGTCAAGAAAATCTCACCCTCCCGGTTCAACTTTTATACTTGGGGGATAGCTCCTGGAGGTCCTTCTCCAAGGAGGGCCTAGTCGTCTCTCGAATAGTCTTCACCTTTTCTACGACTGATACAAGGAAAGCACGTTCCTGCTCTACCACGGCAGACACATCGGCTTGTCGCAGTTTCTGCAACTGGAGTAGGCACTGATTAGCCTCTGCCAGCTTGTGCTCCAGAAGGACAGCCACCCCTTCTCCTTCCAGAAGCATCTTCAGCAGGACAATCTGGCCTTGGACGTAGTGGTGGACCACGAGAAATGGCGTCCCTCTCTTTAAAGCAGCCTCGACCCCCCGTTTCAAGTGACGATAAAAGCTCTCGACTATGTCCCTTGACCATTCGTCCAAATACTCCAGTGTAAACCCCCTAAAATTTCACCACATTTTTTTATATTTGTTTTATGCGAATATTTATACAACAAGTGCGAGTACATACATACGTGATATTTATTTATTTAGTTATTTTACATAAATGGTTTATTTTAGGTTTCGCAAATATAGTAAATAGTTTTGTTTTCGAAATACATAAAGAGTAAATAATTTGTATATAAATATTTTTTCGCAAAAATTTAGTCAAATGTTTTATTTTCATTACTATAAAAATGCTTTTTATTTATACAAGTATAGGTAATAATTTAAGAAATGATATTTTTCTTTTTTTATGTACTATACTGGAAAAATATGTTTTATATAAAATATTAATTGCATGCGAGTACATAAAATTCAATTCATGTATATATTTTAAAATTTCAAAATTATTTTAGTAATTATTTTAATTTATTAAAAAGGTATTTCAAATAGTCAAATATTTATTGTAACTTTTAAAATGATTCATTATTATTTTATATTATTTATAAAAATTTATTTTGAATTTCTCTATTTCATTAAACTTATTATGGGTGTTTAAATTTGAAATTTTCTTATTACTTTTAATATGCTTAATTTAAATATGGAAGTTATCAATATTAAATTTGGATTTGAATATATACAGATTTAATTCGAAATTGGATTAGATTTGGATTTTGATTGATTCGGTTTTAAAATTGATTAAAATTTAAAAGTGAGATATCAAAAAGGGGTTTGCAACTATCATAATCCTTATCTAAATATTAGCTTCCACCTCCTATATAAGGAGAGGCTTATTATTCTATGTTCCATTAATTTTCTCCACCTACTTATATGTTTGTGCATCATGTCCGTGCACATCAAGCCATATCCATTCACTTCTTCTATTTTTCATCCAAATTGATTAATGTTCTCATTAAAGAAATTCTCTTTTTCCTTCCATCTATTTTCTCTTATCACAAATTTTTACTATCCTTTTACCGATCAACCAAGTCCGTCTATCCTAGTAGTCCTTAAATTTCGAGTACAAAAATTTTTAAAGGTGGGTAGATTTGTAACTCATCTTCCCAAATTTTTTTTTAAAATTATATCTATATATTTTAATTTCGTGTTTAAAAGTAATTTTTGTAGAAATTTTGTAAAAGATATTTTGTGATTACTTTTGTTACCAAAAACTAGTTTTAAATTAATGGTTTGAAATAATGTTTCTTTAAAAAAAGGTTCTCGAATTTTTTATTTGAAATATAAAATATGCTTTTATTATTTTTGGTCTTCTAAAAATTGGTTTTTAAATATTGTTTAAAATACTTACGATGACTAATTGGAGCATTACGATTTGTCTAATCTAGATTTGAAATATTATTTGATTAAATAATTTATTTATTATTTGATTTAAATTATTTTGATAAATATTAGATATTATTTTAAAGTTATTATGTTGAGTTTGATTTGGATTTGGATTCATATGATTTGAATTATTTGATAATATAGAATAATACTTAAAGTTATTATGGTGATCATTTAAATGATTGCAATCAAATTGATTTGTTTTGAATAATTAATTTGATTTAAATTTATGGAAAGATTTATCCATTAGAAATTCTTATCATATTGGAATCATATCTAGCATTAATTAGATCGTTTCTTATTTAAACCAATCCTATTCCTATCCAAATTAGTTGGTAATCATAATCATCCTTATTGATGTAGTTTTAATCCTATCATAATTTGCTAATTGCTAGCCATTATATATATATCTATCGAATCTATGAATAAAATCATCTTTCAAACCATCAATGTCAAAATTTCTCTCGTTTTCGTCATAAATTCAGCCTCAATTTTCAAATGTTGTAGCAACTTCGAATGACCATAACTCCCAACTTCGGACTCCGTTTGACCTTCAGTTTTTTTTGTTGGAATCATATTAAGGTATATTTTCTGAATATAAATTTTATTTTCATAAATTCGGAACTTAATTTTCTAGAAAATTTGTGGAGTGTCAGTTGTCCGAAATCTGACACGTTTTAGTGTTTTTGAGATTTTGGGAGAACCAGGAATCAGAATCACGAACCGTTTGAAGTTTCGGAATGTTGACGGAAAAATACATATCATATATTTTTCTCAAAAATTTTCCAGAATACTTTATTTTTGGTTTTATTTTAGAAGTTTGTCACATCGTCTGAGTTCATCTTATGTAGCCCTGTGACTATTCTGTACCCAACGGGATTGTCGATTTCACCAGCAAGGACCTCAGGAAAGGCACTTTGCCATTTGCTGTTTATTTATTTAGCTCATATTTCATGCACTATTCATTACTTTCTTTTTGTAAAAATAAACTGTGATACATGGCATGACCTGTTAGAACTTATTGTTCAGTTATATTTCCTGCTATGTATTATTTTTCTTATACATTAAACATAGATTTAAGGGACCACCTTGTGTGTTGCATTCATAGGCCTTGACACATTTATACTACGTTGTTGTGAGTCACATATAGGACTCGGACATGCGTGATTGGCTGGCCACCAGTACGTATAAGCCGTGCATTAGAAAATAACTGCTAATAGAATTGCATGCTAGAAACCTTAGCAGTTATGAGTTGGCATTGGACGGGAAAAACATGATTGGAAGTTGACTACCACCCTATCTATCGTAGACTCGCTCGCTACTGAGGAACGATAGGTAGACTATATGCTATAGACTCGCTCGATACTGAGAAATAGTATATGGTGTTGTGACTCGCTACTGAGGTACTGCATTAGTATTTTCTTGACTTGACCCGGTAGTCATGCGACCATGAACTGTTCTTAAAACTGTATTCACTTAGGTTGGTTAGGCTCCCTTATCCGTTAGGTATGAGTACTCTTGGTTTGGATACTTGTATCTGACCGTGGCTTAGAACAATAACTTGTCTCGGATTAGTTTGTCACATCTTGTCCTTGTTTATTTGTAGGTGTGGCTTACTACTTCGATGAGAAGGTATTGAACCTTGTTGGGGTCCGGATACCATATTGGATTCATATCATGGAAAGATACGTCATCATGAATTAGTTTACCATCTTCTGTCATTATTTGGTTGGGGGGATGGTACGCTAGTTCAATAGGTGTGTATTGGACCATGTTATAATTCAATTGACTTATTTATTTGAGCAATATTCATTCAATTTATATGGCATGATATTACGTGTCTTGTTACGTCCTTCTGAGGACCTGGTTATCTCGCCAGGTGTGTGCTCTTGTCTTTCGCAGGTGTTCTAGCTCTAGCCGTGATATTCTCTATTTCTTCGAGGATGATTGCATTTGGATCGTCTTCGCTTCGCTCGCCAAAATCTTTCTTTGGTTATGTATTTCTTTTCATAGTTGGTAGTGGATTTGTCTCCGCCCAACTACATGTACCAAATGATAATTTCATAGTTGATTATATGATATCTTTTATTCTTTATTTTGTATGGATGAGATTAGTTATGGTTCTACTACATTTTACAGCTTATGTATTCATACGAGGTTTTCATATATTAGAGTGTACTTTATATGTATACAGCTAGCATGTCTACGTTCTTAGTCCTACGTATTTTGGGACTGGGGTGTTACATGTTTTTGTGGTGGCCCATGCAGGTCAAGATAAATTGTTTGGTTACTTTACCGTACCAAGCAAGCCTGCGAATAGGATTAGAAGTCTAGGATCTCATCCACATACTTGACCGCTTTTCTCGATTCCATATTCGAACTATCGTTCGACTCATCGACTACATCTTGCTTGATTCCTTCCATCATGATTATTATCTTCCCTTCGTGTTTTGCTAAAGGTTAGACAGGTGACCCCTACTAGTTAGATATTGTCCCAAAACACCATTAGTTAAATTTTAAGTTGGGTAGAATGCCTTGTGACCTAGCAATCCCTTTGTACTTGTGACCTATATTCACAAGTTTACTTAGATTCTAGAATTTAGAGGGCCCTAACCCATCTAGTCAACCAAGGACTTGGACAAGCAGACGGTAGGATGATTGTATGGAGGCCAACACAGGATATGACTTAGAATCGTTTGAACTAATTCTACTTTATTTCAATCTTAATCTCACATGTCTATATTTTTACTATCTAGACTAATGATGCTAATGTAGCCTAGTTTTTGCAAGCTCAATTCTTTATCAAGCTTGTTCATGACATATGTTATTGGAGGCCTCCGCTAACGTATTGTCTACTCAGAACCGGTGGATGATGGTCTGATCAACCTAGTGCACTTTGGTTCGCTTTTATCTATTGTTCTATGTGGATGGGGACATAGCTAAACTTGCTCTTTAGAGTCCCATCCGTGACTGCCTTGGCAACTCCTTTTGAAGTATTCGGTCGCCTTTGAACCACGTATTCGTATTCGATAACGCCTCCTTCGAACTCTATATTGCTTTCGCCTTCAACTATTTTAGAAGGACGAAGGCATTATACTAGAACTTCCTATCGACTATGACCATTCTCACTCGATGTTGTTATATCTTCATCCTAAACTACTCATCCTTTTCTTGGCCCTATCATGACCTTCTAATCACTTAAATTAGGAGTGAATCTAATCGTTCTCCTAAGAACCAAATCTTAAAGGTCTCTAAGTTATTCCTCTTGATACCATACTATTGCGTGTTATCTTGATTAAACTTTAACCCTAATCATTTTCCTTCTGACGTTAGTTAGCCATATCCATGATTTATGTCGTCATTATTTGAAATCGCAATTTTCTAATGTATATTGAACGTTGTTTCTTTGCCTCGTCTAGTGACTTGATCGTATCCATTACCGATATACCCATGTGACCGTCTCACCCACCCCCTATTATTCTTAATTTTGAGGACGAAATTCTTGTAAGTTGGGTAGGATGTAAACCCCCTAAAATTTACCTACATTTTTTATATTTGTTTTATGCGAATGTTTATACGACAAGTGCGAGTACATACATACGCGATATTTATTTATTTAGTTATTTTACATAAATGGTTTATTTTATGTTTCGTAAATATAGTAAATAGTTTTTGTTTTCGAAATACATAAAGAGTAAATAATTTGTATATAAATATTTCTTTCACAAAAAATTAGTCAAATGTTTTATTTTCATTACTATAAAAATGCTTTTTATTTATATTAGTATAGGTAATAATTTAAGAAATAATATTTTTCTCTTTTTATGTACTATACTGGAAAAATATGTTTTATATAAAATATTAATTGCATGCGAGTACATGAAATTCAATTCATGTATATATTTTAAAATTTCAAAATTATTTTAGTAATTATTTTAATTTATTAAAAAGGTATTTCAAATAGTCAAATATTTATTGTAACTTTTAAAATTATTTATTATTATTTTTATATTATTTATAAAACTTTATTTTGAATTTCTCTATTTCATTAAACTTATTATGGGTATTTAAATTTGAAATTTTCTTATTACTTTAATATGCTTAATTTAAATATGGAAGTTATCAATATTAAATTTGGATTTGAATATATATAGATTTAATTCAAAATTGGATTGGATTTGGATTTGGATTGAATCGGTTTTAAATTGATTAAAATTTAAAAGTGAGATATCAAAAAGGGGTTTGCAACTATCATAATCCTTATCTAAATATTAGCTTCCACCTCATATATAAGGAGAGGCTTATTATTCTATGTTCCATTAATTTACTCCACCTACTTATATGTTTGTGCATCGTGTCCGTGCACATCAAGCCATATCCATTCACTTCTTCTATTTTTCATCAAAATTGATTAATGTTCTCATTAAAGAAATTTTCTTTTTCCTTCCATCTATTTTCTCTTATCACAAATTCTTACTATCATTTTACCGATCAACCAAGTCCGTCTATCCTAGTAGTCCTTAAATTTCGAGTACGAAAAATTTTTAAAGGTGGGTAGATTTGTAACTCATCTTCTCGAAATTTTTTTAAAATTATATCTATATATTTTAATTTCGTGTTTAAAAGTAATTTTCGTAGAAATTTTGTAAAAGATATTTTTTGATTACTTTTGTTACCAAAAACTAGTTTTAAATTAATGGTTTGAAATAATGTTTCTTAAAAAAAAGGTTCTCGAATTTTTTATTTGAAATATAAAATATGCTTTTATTATTTTTGGTCTTCTAAAAATTGGTTTTTAAATATTGTTTAAAATACTTACGATGACTAATTTGAGCATTACGATTTGTCTAATCTAGATTTGAAATATTATTTGATTAAATAATTTATTTATTATTTGATTTAAATTATTTTGATAAATATTAGATATTATTTTAAAGTTATTATGTTGAGTTTGATTTGAATTGGATTCATATGATTTGAATTATTTGATAATATAGAATAATACTTAAAGTTATTATGGTGATCATTTAAAGGATTGCAATCAAATTGATTTATTTTTAAATAATTAATTTGATTTAAATTTATGGAAAGATTTATCCATTAGAAATTTTTATCCTATTGGAATCATATCTAGCATTAATTAGATCGTTTCTTATTTAAACCAATCCTATTCCTATCCAAATTAGTTGGTAATCATAATCTTCCTTATTGATTTAGTTCTAATCCTATCATAATTTGCTAATTGCTAGCCATTATATATATCTATCGAATCTATGAATAAAATCATCTTTCAAACCATCCTTGTCAAAATTTCTCTCTTTTTTCGTCATAAATTCAGCCTCAATTTACAAAGGTTGTAGCAACTTCGAATGACCATAACTCCCAACTCCGGACTCCGTTTGACCTCCAGTTTTTTTTGTTGGAATCGTATTAAGGTATATTTTCTGAATATAAATTTTATTTTCATAAATTCGGAACTTATTTTTCTAGAAAATTTGTGGAGTGTTAGTTGTCCAAAATCTGACACGTTTTAGTGTTTTTGAGATTCTGGGAGAACCATGAATCAAAATCACGAACCGTTTGAAGTTTCAAAATGCTGACGGAAAAATACACATCATATATTTTTTCCAAAAATTTTCCAGAATATTTTTTTTGGTTTTATTTTAGAAGTTTGTCACATCGTCTGAGTTTATCTTGTGTAGCCCTGTGACTATTCTGTACCCAACAGGATTGTCGGTTTCACCAGCAAGGACCTCAGGCAAGACACCTTGCCATTTGCTGTTTATTTATTTAGCTCATATTTCATGCACTATTCATTACTTTCTTTATGCAAAAATAAGCTGTGATATACGGCATAACCTGTTAGAACTTATTGTTCAGTTAAATTTGCTGCTATATTATTTTTCTTATACATTAAACCTAGATTTAAGGGACCACAATGTGTGTTGCATTCATAGGCCTTGACACGTTTATACCATGTTGTTGTGAGTCACATATAGGACTCGAACATGCGTGATTGGCTGGCCACCAGTACGTATAAGTCGTGCATTAGGAAATAACTGCTAATAGAATTGCATGCTAGAAAACTTAGCAGTTATGAGTTGGCATTGGACGGGAAGAACATGATTGGAAGTTGACTACCACCCTATCTATCGTAGACTCGCTCGCTACTGAGGAACGATAGGTAGACTATATGCTATAGACTCGCTCGATACTGAGGAATAGCATATGGTGTTGTGACTCGCTACTGAGGTACTGCATTGGTATTTTCTTGACTTGTCCCGGTAGTCATGCGACCATGAACTGTTCTTAAAACTATATTCACTTAGGTTGGTTAGGCATCCTTATCCGTTAGGTATGAGTACTCTTGGTTTTGGTACTTGTGTGACCGTGGCTTGGAACAATAACTTGTCGCGGATTAGTTCATCACATCTTGTCCTTGTTTGGTTGTAGGTGTGGCTTACTAATTCGATGAGAAGGTATTAAACCTTGTTGGGGTCCGGATACCATATTGGATTCATATCATGGAAAGATACGTCATCGTGAATTAGTTTACCATCTTCTGTCCTTGTTTGGTTGGAGGGATGGTACGTGTAAAACCCCAATTTTTTTTATTTATTCTTTTATTATTTTATTAGACTTAAAAATGAATTTATACAATTGCAAGTTTTATTTATTTTATGACCCGGCTTGGACAATTCAGTCCGAACTGGGCCGGACCAAATTTAAGCCCATGTGAGCATGTGGGGTGACCAAGGTGGCATATGCAGGTCTATTTTGTATGTACAAATATTTTATAATTTTGATACTTGTTGAATATTTATTGACTTTGGTGCAAAATTTATGTTTTATTAATAAAATAATATTTTACAAGGTGGTACAAAATTTTCTGGACCCATACATGGGTGAGCGGTAAAGTTCACCCATTGGAGCAGTTTTTATTAATTTATTATTATTAAAATTATTTTGTGGAGGTTTAATATATATGGTTTCCTATTCAAATATTATTATTACTTTGAGTGTATTATTGAGAATTGAATTTATGTAGATATGTTTAAATTTATATTCAATATTTGGTTAGATAATATTTAAATTGTTATTTGGATTTTAAATAGATTTTTGGTATATTTTTAGATATATACATATAGATATAAATAGTTATGTTTTAAAAGATTTTTGAAAAGATTAAGTTTAGATTTGAAAAAGAAAAAGAAAAAGAAAAAAATATATAACAAACTTATTGTGGTCGGCCCCACCAAGGTGGCAGCCGACCACAACTCTTTAAAGTAGCAACTGCTACTTGTGCGCCCCCACCCAAAGCTAACAGAAGCTTTAGCTAAAGGGCCGACCCTTCACCCCTTTTATTATATATAAATAAGTTATATACTACTTATATAGGTTTAGCAAAAACCCTAATTTCTTCTCCATCTTCTTCCTCCTCTCTCCTCCATCCTCCTCCCTCTCCTCGGCGTACGTGCCCAACTCGCCGGAGCGACAGCAGTCCCGTCTCCCGGTCATCGACAACAAACAACAACAAACAACAGATTCCTACTTTAAGGTATCCCACTCTCTCAATCGATTTCTCCTTCAATTCTAATCCGATTGTAGATCCGTAAATTCGTGTAGATAGCCCACGTGACCCTCTTTCATCCCTTCAAATAGTTTTATTTATTCAGCAATAAATTTCAGTTTTTAATTAAATTAAATATCTCGAAAAATCAGTTTTCAAAAACACTAAAAATCACGTACGAGGTACGTCCCGACAAACCGGCGACCCCGTCGCGAACCGAGAGTACCGAAAGGTCCGTATCGAATTTGTGGACGTGCGAGAATTGACGGAAATCAAATTGGTTGCGTGTGCGCGACGAATTTGGTCCGTATCCGTCGCACTTTTGCGTATCGGGCATTTTCGGTATTTTTCCAATTACTTTGTGCACACTCATCAAATCGCGACGAAACTTGCGCCATTGGACTCAAAATATTTTTCTGGTCCTGTATGCCACGTTTAGTCCGATTCTGAGACTGTTGGTCGGGACGCTATTTTGGCGGGCCCACAATCTCACTCAACGGGCAATTTTGTGCACGGCCCACCGAAATCCAAAATTGGATATACCGTTGGATTCGTCTCATCAAAACAAATTCGTGGATATGTAGTTTGACGACTTTAGAGACCGTAGGTTCTGGCGCGTATTTCGGTGCAAAGCGGGTCCAACGACGGACGTCGTTTTGATCCGAAATTATGATTTTGCCCCTGTTCCAGAATTTAACTTTTGGACAGGCGTTTCCTAGGTATATCTTCTTCACCGAGATCATTTTGGATGTTTGTTTCAGTGACTGGAGTCATCTGTGATTTGTGAGTTTTGGGTGCTGACACTTGCTACTCTTGGATTTGCCTTTCTCGCACCGCAGGCAAGATACCTTGCCATTATACTGTTTATATTCAGTCTGCATTTTATTACATATCACTGCTCATTATTTCCAGTTCTTGATTTACTACATGCTCAGTGATTATTAGTTTACTTTGTTACTATCCTTTGGTTGCACATGAACCTAGAGTTAAGGGACTACCGTCTGTAGTGTATTGCATATACCTTGACACAGTTGTACCATGAGGATCTGTGAGATGAGTAGCATGTAGAGGTTCTTGCTTGTGGGCTGATCCCCCATGCGCATGCGTTGAGGCTAACTGCTAATAGAGGCATGTTAGGAGACTTAGCAGTTAGTAGAGGTACATAGTCGTGGATGCGGCATGATAGGTACATTGGGTGGGGAGAACATTACCTGACGTATAGGCTTCTATGCACTTCCCTTATTACATGTATGCTCCGCCGGAGACGCAGGCTCCAAGTGCCCTCTAACGTTATCCAGAGCGTTATGGACGTAGCCCTTCCCGAGCGTTATGGACGTAGGCCCCTGGTGCCCTATATGGGAACTATGCCGATCCTATTTACAGCCAGGGCTCATGCGTTAATGGTTTGTTCTTACTGCATAAACACATTAGATGGTTAGGTAACCCTCGTCAATGTCATATCACCCCGTTCCATTAGTAGCTTGGGACAATATCGCATCGCGGTATAGTGTACTACCCTTGTCCTTGTTTGGTAGGGGTAGTCCACTGTTTCGATGATGAGGTATTGGAACTTGTTACGAGTGTGACCATTTACTTTACTTGTGATTTATGACATAGTATATATATTCAGTTATATGGCATGTTGATGTATCTTGTTACGTCCCTCTGAGGACCTGGTTATCTCGCCAGGTGTGTGTTCCTTGATTTCTTGCAGGTGCTCTAGCTAAGGCCATTCCTTCCTTTGTGGTGATTACTCTTGGACTCGCCATTGCTCTCGCTTGCTAAATTCTTTCCTTGTATATTTTTCCATATTTAATTTGGTTGGTAGTGGACTTTGTCTCCGCCCAACTATTGAGTACATGACAAATTCAAAGTTACTTTTATATCATATATCTTTATGGATGAGATTTAGTACCTTGGTTACTGCATTTTACAGCTTATGTTATATACGAGTGTCCATATACTTCGTATGTATACAGCTGGCATGATTGCGTTCTAGTCCTACGTATTTTGGGACTGGGGCGTTACATGTTTTTGTGGTGGCCCATGCAGGTCGAGTTTGTCACTTCGGTTACGAAATTGTACCGATGTGAGCCTGCGACATAGGATTAGAATTATAGGAATCTTATCCATACAGCTTGACCTCTTCCCTTGGCTTCAAATTCGAACTCTCGTTCGACTTCCTTGAAATTGCAACTTGCTTGATTCCTTTCTACCGTTGATTCTTATTTTTGTGCCTAGTGTCAACTAGGAAGATGACTACACTAGTACATGCTCATAGGTCAAGCACATGGCTAAAATAGTTATATTGGCAATTGGAATACATTCAAGACTCTAATTGAGTTAAAAAGGTTTTTCTTTAAAGTGTGATTTAATGATTAGTAATTTGTTAATTTGTAAAGTAGGATACTACCAAGGAAGGTTTTAATCTTTAGATTGATATGGCAAAAAAAAAGCTAGAATCTTTATACCATTGATTTAAGAAATTGATTGGCTTTTGATATTTGATAATTATGAATTATTGGGTTATAGCTATACATCTTTACACAAGTATAAAATTGATTTGCATTTCGAGTTGTGATATTTATAATTTTTGGGTGATAGATATACATCTTTGAACAAATATAAACTTTATTTGGTTTTTGAGTTTTGATGTTTATGAGTTATTGTATTAGTTATACACCTTTGAACAGTTATAAATTTGGTTTGAAAATGATCTTAGCATTTAAAAATGGTCATATAAATTATTTAAATTTGAGTTGTACAACTTGTGATTTTCGTGTTATTAAATTTTGAAGTTTAAGTGGAAGTAATGATGGTAAATTTTGGTATACGATAATTGAAAACGATTGTTGAGAATTTTTCCTTATTTTAAATTGTGTCCTATGAATGAGGATTTAAAAAAAATCTATTTAGATTTTTGGTAAAAAAAAAGAAGAGATTTTGACTGATAAGATTATTTAAAAATTTAGTTTAACGTGGGATTGCTAATATTAATTTTTTTTTGGAAGAATTTTGAAGGATGTGATGAAAAGTTATTTTTATTGATTAAAGGAAGTTACCATTTAAAAGTTGTGAGTTTGTTGGAATAACATAGCATAAATAGAAGTTAAAATTGATGAGAGCATTGAGCTTAATTTTTGAAATTGCTTTTTATGCTAAGAGTTTTATTGTGAGTTATTTAAAAAATTTAGAGTGTTAAATTTTGATTGATTGTGAAATTTTTATGGATTCGTAAATTGTGAACTCTTGAGTTAAATAGTTGAATTTAAACGTTAATTTTGGAAAAGATTAGTAGTAACATGATAAAATTTTGCTTTGAGATTTATGAGAGTAATTTAAATTTTTATGATGAATTTGAACGGCTTGGAGTGAATACAAATTTTGGTGGTTTATTTTTGAAAGTTTATTTTTGAAACTTTTTGGAGAAAACTGGAGTTAAATTTTAAATGGTAGGCCATCAAGATAGCTCTAATTAGATGGATGTACTCCACACTAATTGCCATGTCACTCATGACCATGATAGTAGTATGTACACAAGTGTTGTTAGTCATCTACCAAGCTATGTGATTTTTTTCCACCTTGACTTACTCGACCTTCCTTCAATTCTAGATCTTTTAATTGCGACCTTCTAACCCATTTGCATTTGAATAATAATTTAATTGTTCCTTAACTGTATTCATTTAGGATACTACCTTCTCACTAGAACTGTGCCCCTAAATTATTATTTTTATGGATTCTTTAATTAATTTTATTTCATGCTTTAACTTGATTTTCTTTATTTTGTGCATTAATTGTCACCTCGTGAACTCCCACTTTCTATTTTAGATCTTTTGGCGTCCCTTACCGTGACTTGGATATTTGGAGCACAACACTAGACTTTTGCATCCAACAAATTTTATGTGTAAGACCTAGGCGAGCCTACCTTCAAGTAGATATATCATATTCCACCAAACACGTCTCTTTGTACATCATTTTCTTAATATGACCTTCTGGTCGAAATGTCTAAACCAAAACCTTTACCATGATACCAATATATTTTTGACCACGGATAGGGATTCCATCTCGACTCAATTCTTTCGACCGATATGTGATTTTGTTCTACTTAATTCCGTAAATGCTCAAATTTGTGCTTTATCTTGATTGCTTAACCCATTGTCCCATCCCACTACTAGCTTAACTCTTGTAAGTTGGGTAGAATACCTCACCACCTAACAAACCTTTTTCCTTGTGAACCACATTGGTAAGTTCACTTAGACTCTAAATTCAGAGGACCCTACCTTATCTAGTTTACCAAGCCATAAATGAAGAAACACTAGGATAACTGTATAGGCCCATATTTCGGACAAGACTTGATTTTAAAAGATCTTGGACTATTTAAATTTTTCTGCATCAGTACCTCCCTTGCTCATACTTTGACTATCTCATGTTGCTAATGTAGCTTCAGTTTTGCAAGCTTATTTCGTTATCAAGCTTGATCACGACATATTTTATTGGGTGCACCCACTAACATATTGTCTAATCAGAACCGGTGCATGATGGTCTGATCAACCTATTGCACTTTGGTTCGCTATTCACATATTATTCTACGTCGATGGAGACTTAGTAAACTTGCCTTAGAGTCTCATTCACGACCGCCTTAACAATTCTCTTCTGAATTATTTTTGCCGCCTATGAATCCCGCAATTCGTACTCAATATATAACACCGTCTTTGAAACCTTTATTGTTCTTGTCTTTTACTTATTTGGAAAGACAAGGCACAATACTTGCTAAGATAGACTCAAGGTATCATCTTTGGTTGCCAATCGGTTAATTATACACAAATGTAGATAGCCACCGACCGAATCATGTGGCTATATCCTCGTCTTTAACTACTCCCCATTTCTCAACCCTAGAATTATTATCGTGCCCTTCCAAATGTTCACGAGCACTCGAGAATGATCCTAATCATTCACTTAAATCAAACTCTCAATCGAGACGATTAGTCTCCAGTTTCTCTCTAGGAACCACATCTCCCAATGTCTAATTTATTTTCGTTGGTCTACTCATTTCCTTATTGTTCTTCTAAATGGGATATTCAAAATTTTGCTACCTTCATTAGAAACCCTTATTCAAATCCATAACCATGATATATTTTAGTATATATCGACTCCACAATTTTCTATTGCATGGTGGTGTTGAACGCCGTTTTATCGCCTCCACCAAATTTAATTGCATTTCGGTATTGACGAACTCTTCCTATCCCTCGTCCCTATCTACCCTATTCATCCTAAATTTCGAGGACGAAATTCTTGTAAGTTGGGTAGGATGTAAAACCCCAATTTTTTTTATTATTCTTTTATTATTTTATTAGACTTAAAAATGAATTTATACAATTGCTAGTTTTATTTATTTTTATGACCCGGCTTGGACAATTCAGTCCGAACTGGGCCGGACCAAATTTAAGCCCATGTGAGCATGTGGGGTGACCAAGGTGGCATATGCAGGTCTATTTTGTATGTACAAATATTTTTATAATTTTGATACTTGTTGAATATTTATTGACTTTTGGTGCAAAATTTATGTTTTATTAATAAATAATATTTTACAAGGTGGTACAAAATTTTCTGGACCCATACATGGGTGAGCGGTAAAGTTCACCCATTGGAGCAGTTTTTATTAATTTATTATTATTAAAATTATTTTGTGGAGGTTTAATATATATGCTTTCCTATTCAAATATTATTATTACTTTGAGTGTATTATTGAGATTGAATTTATGTAGATATGTTTAAATTTATATTCAATATTTGGTTAGATAATATTTAAATTGTTATTTGGATTTTAAATAGATTTTTGGTATATTTTAGATATATACATATATAGATATAAATAGTTATGTTTTAAAAGATTTTTAAAAAGATTAAGTTTAGATTTGAAAAAGAAAAAGAAAAAGAAAAAAAATATATAACAAACTTATTGTGGTCGGCCCCACCAAGGTGGCAGCCGACCACAACTCTTTAAAGTAGCAACTGCTACTTGTGCGCCCCCACACCCAAAGCTAACAGAAGCTTTAGCTAAAGGGCCGACCCTTCACCCCTTTTATTATATAAATAAGTTATATATACTATATATAGGTTTAGCAAAAACCCTAATTTCTTCTCCATCTTCTTCCTCCTCTCCTCCATCCTCCTCCTCTCCTCTCTCGCGTGCCCAACTCGCCGGAGCGACAACAGTCCCGTCTCCCGGTCACCGACAACAAACAACAACAAAACAACAGATTCCTACTTTAAGGTATCACACTCTCTCAATCGATTTCTCCTTCAATTCTAATCCGATTGTAGATCCGTAAATTCGTGTAGATAGCCCACGTGACCCTCTTTCATCCCTTCAAATAGTTTTTTATTTCAGCAATAAATTTCAGTTTTTAATTAAATTAAATATCTTGAAAAATCAGTTTTCAAAAACACTAAAAACCCCGTACGAGGTACGTCCCGACAAACCGGGCGACCCCGTCGCTAACCGAGAGTACCGAAAGGTCCGTATCGAATTTGTGGACGTGCAAGAATTGACGGAAGTCAAATTGGTTGCGTGTGCGCGACGAATTTGGTCCGTATCCGTCGCATTTTGCGTATCGGGCATTTTCGGTATTTTTCAATTACTTTGTGCACACACATCAAATCGCGACGAAACTTGCGCCATTGGACTCAAAATATTTTTCTGGTCCTGTATGCCAAGTTTAGTCCGATTCTGAGACCGTTGGTCGGGACGCTATTTTGGCGGGCCCACAATCTCATTCAACGGGCAATTTTGTGCACGGCCCACCGGAATCCAAAATTGGACATACCGTTGGGTTCGTCTCATCAAAACAAATTCGTAGACATGTAGTTTGACAACTTTAGAGACCGTAGGTTCTGGCGCGCATTTCGGTGCAAAGCGGGTCCAACGGCGGACGTCGTTTTGACCCGAAATTACGATTTTGCCCCTGTTCCAGAATTTGACTTTTGGACAGACGTTTCCTAGGTATATCTTCTTCACCGAGATCATTTTGGATGTTTGTTTCAGCGACCGGAGTCATCTGTGATTTGTGAGTTTTGGGTGCTGACACTTGCTACTCTTGGATTTGCCTTTCTCGCACCGCAGGCAAGATACCTTGCCATTATACTTTTTATATTCAGTCTGCATTTTATTACATATCACTGCTCATTATTCCAGTTCTTGATTTACTACATGCTCAGTGATTATTAGTTTACTTTGTTACTATCCTTTGGTTGCACATGAACCTAGAGTTAAGGGACTACCGTCTGTAGTGTATTGCATATACCTTGACACAGTTGTACCACGAGGATCTGTGAGATGAGTAGCATATAGAGGATCTTGCGTGTGGGCTGATCCCCCATGCGCATGCATTAAGGCTAACTGCTAAGAGGCATGTTAGGAGACTTAGCAGTTAGTAGACGTACATAGTCGTGGATGCGGCATGATAGGTACATTGGGTGGGGAGAACACTACCTGACGAATGGGCTTCTATGCACTTCCCTTATTACCTGTGCGCTCCGCCGGAGACGCAGGCTACAGGTGCCCTCTGACGTTATCCAGAGCGTTATGGACGTAGCCCCTTGCACATGGTGCCGTCTGACGCTTCCCGAGCGTTATAGACGTAGGCCACTGGTGCCCTATATGGGAACTATGCCGATCCTATTTACAGCCAGGGCTCATGCGTTAAAGGTTTGTTCTTACTGCATAAACACATTAGATGGTTAGGTAACCCTCGTCAATGTCATATCACCCCGTTCCATTAGTAGCTTGGGACAATATCGCATCGCGGTATAGTGTACTACCCCTTGTCCTTGTTTGGTTGTAGGGGTAGTCCACTGTTTCGATGATGAGGTATTGGAACTTGTTACGAGTGTGACCATTTACTTTACTTGTGATTTATGACATAGTATATATATTCAGTTATATGGCATGTTGATGTATCTTGTTACGTCCCTCTGAGGACCTGGTTATCTCGCCAGGTGTGCGTTCCTTGATTTCTTGCAGGTGCTCTAGCTAAGGCCATTCCTTCCTTCGTGGTGATTACTCTTGGACTCGCCATTGCTTTCGCTTGCTAAATTCTTTCCTTGTATATTTTTCCATATTTAATTTGGTTGGTAGTGGACTTTGTCTCCGCCCAACTATTGAGTACATGACAAATTCCTTTTATATCATATATATCTTTGTGGATGAGATTTAGTACCTTGGTTACTGCATTTACAGCTTATGTATATACGAGGGTCTATATACTTCGTATGTATACAGCTGGCATGATTGCGTTCTAGTCCTACGTATTTTGGGACTGGGGCGTTACAGTATGCTAGTTCAATAGGTGTGTATTGGACCATGTTATAATTCAATTAACTTATTTATTTGAGCAATATTTATTCAATTTATATGGCATGATATTATGTGTCTTGTTACGTCCCTCTGATGACCTGGTTATCTCGCCAGGTGTGTGCTCTTGTCTTTCGTAGGTGTTCTAGCTCTAGCCGTGATCCTCTCTATTTCTTCGAGGATGATTGCATTTGGATCGTCTTCGCTTCGCTCGCCAAAATCTTTCTTTGGTTATGTATTTCTTTTCATAGTTGGTAGTGGATTTGTCTCCGCCCAACTACATGTACCAAATGACAATTTCATAATTGATTATATGATATCTTCTATTCTTTTATTTTGTATGGATGAGATTAGTTATGGTTCTACTGTATTTTACAACTTATGTATTCATACGATGTTTTCATATATTGGAGTGTACTTCGAATGTATATAGCTGGCATGTCTACGTTCTTAGTCTTACGTATTTTGGGACTGGGGCGTTACATCCAGAGAGGACGGTATCGAAGGAAAAGGAAGTTGAAGGCGTCTGGGAAGGAGGCATACTTGAGCTTGATGATCCTGTCAAAAGGGAAACAATTTCCGAGCAATAAGACTCCCGTACAGCAGTGATCTCCTCTTCTGCAACCCGAAGAAGCTGAAGACTAGACAGAGCGGCAAGGTCAGTCTCGGGGAAGGAGCAGCTTCATCCAACCCTGCACCCACCGATGCTGGTATAGGAACCACCGCCTCTGCCGTTGGTGGTATAAGGGGCTCGGAACTCAGCTCAGCAGGGTTCTTTTCAATTTGAAGGAGGAGAGGCCCATTTCTTCTCTTCGGTAAGAGGTCTACCCCTACATCATCCGCTATCCCCTCCTCCGCGGTGATATTCGTTAGCGGAGAGGCAAGGCCTGTAGGTCCAGAACAACCAACCATCAGCATGACCCGAAGGATATGAAGAAGGAGCGAATGAACCTCCTCGTCGGTAAGAATAAGACATAACTTCCCAAAGGAGGGCGGTGGAGTCCGAAACTCGCTCTGGACGGTCATAATTCCTCCCACTGCCCCCATATCCTTCACTACAGCAACATCTGAATCACCAACATCTGTCACTCCAGTCCCGGTCAATCCAAAAGTGTCACGACCCGCACCCACCGTGAGGGTACGAAAATGTAACAACGCCCAGCCTACGCCGCAGTGTCGGCGGTAGAACGCTGTTCTTGGTCATGAACTATAACTACATAACATGAAATATACTCTCCAGAAGGAGGCCAACACCAAGGTACAACTCAATCACAATCTAAAATAGAATGTAGCACGATAGAAATAGATAAGAAATCCTCAACTGAGGTACAGCAGAAATGGAATACAAGTCTCATCATCTCTAAAATATACAACTCTGAAAATAAAGACAACAACTAAGCATGAAAAGAAGGAACAGTCTAAGCTATCTACACTATACAAGGTATCATCCTGAGCAGCTGCCTAAAACTCCCCAGGGGTCCAGGTCGCGAGTGTCAACTAGGCAAACTCCAAGTAAGGGTACAGGGTTTCTCATCATCCACTGTAAAATTTTCAACAGGTCCAGTCAGGACGGGAGCGAGCACAATACATCTCATGCAGTTCATATCATGTCAGGAAATATAAAGCAGGCAATAGAGTAAGATACATAAAATGCTGTAAGAAGATGTACATAAAAATAGGAGAGATATTTGATAACTGGAAATATATACATGATAAGTAAGAACTGTAAGTGACTAGTGATTTAGAGTACGAGATGGCATACAATTGGCTTAGGTTGTACATGATAAAACATTGAAGTAACAGTGTACATGATGGGCAAATCACATGAACATTTATACTCACCCCTACCCACAATCAATACACAAGGATCTATTAAAGTTACGTTACGGACATGATGTTTGGTTATACAAGAAACACATGAGGAAACATGAGCGTACATGAAAGAACATGAGAGTACATGAACATACATGAAAGAACATGAGAGAACATGAGTGTACATGAATAGCAATAGAGGAATACATGTACATGAAACACATGTCATAAAGTATCCGATGCGCCCGTTAAGGAGGATAACATCCCAAGAAGAGATCCGTATAGTACCAATCCGTGATGATAATGTGACAGCATCAAGTAAAAGTAATCTAGAGCGAGAATATAATTCGTGACAAGTATGAAACGATCAGAGAATATACTCGCCTCGTATCTGAATGTCTGAAGTAAATGTATTGCCTGAGGAGAGGTGTCTGTCTCCTAATCAGAGCAACACAAGTTACAACATGTCTAAAATAAGGAAATAGACTGCTACAATGCATCTACATGCTATCTAGGTCAAACTAGGGTAAAGTCAACACTTGGTCAACTCTAGTCAACTATCTAGTCAAAGCTAAGTCAACTGGGTCAACATAGACTCAATGAAGTCTCACTAGGCCTAACCAGTCTACCCTAGCTAGTACACACCATACAAATCCAAGGCTATACAAGCCAACACAAGTCATATATCAAGATACATCACATTCATGCATATTCAACATTATATATATATATATATATATATATTTTCTTTACATGCATATTAAACTTTATCTACATCACATTCATGCATATTCAACATCATATATATATATATATATTTTTTTTTCAACATCATATATATATATATATATATATATAAGAGAAAAAACTAACATGTAAAGCTATGTGTGTGTGTGAACATGGAGGTGTACTTGAAAAGAGAAATCAACACTAGTTATGAGATTATACTACACATGGCACAAAGCTAACCCATCTACATTACACATGTATTATACTTAACATGCATGGCTACAAGTATACATCTAGATACATTAGAGTAGAGACTATTTAAGTTGTAACTAACATGCATCTATACTTTACATAAATCTATATATATTATAGCAATCATTTAGAGAAGGGTTACATGGCATGGTGGTTGATATAGAGTGGGGTGTCTTTGTGCAGAAGGTGAAGTTCATTCTCAGTTTAGTTCCACATTTACATATAAACTAAAGTGAGCTATCCCATAAACTGGTGTAACTAACCACATAAAATGAACCATGTTATCTGAAATCTGCCATTAAGCTAACATCCCATATGCATACATCTCATGCATTGTCTAATACTGAAATTAACTAACATTTCGAATTAAGGGGTTGAAGGTTAACATTACATTCATAGACATTCCACTATATTAAAAACTGAAATTGGCTTGGCAATAGGAAAAGGAAGGTATATATGCTTACATGGACAGTTCAGTATTCGAACAACCTAAAATGAACTAACATTCAATCTAAATCATCTATACATTGTTTCTATGTCTACATATGAAATCTGATATTGCATTTATAATATTTAAACATTATGCTTTCTTATCTATCATTACTATATACCTTGCATTTATATCTAGCATTTATTATATACTTTCATGCATGCATTGTATATCATTCTTTCATTCATGCATTTATGCATTGCTTACATATATTACATTAATTGCATTCCTACATGCTTGCAATCAACCATATATACATTAATGTAAATAGGATATATATCATATATATCATTTTATTCATCTAACATATCATGCATTACATAATCTATATTCATTTAATATCTATACTACATAGGCTCATAGGTTACACAAAATGCATATATCGTATAGTCACTCTTTTACTTAAAACCAATACTGTACCAATTGGGCATTCACTAAATTCTAGGATTAAAGTATGTTGTAGTACTTCATGTTAGCTTTCTGAAACTTCAAACGGATTGCATTTTTGTGTCCGGAAGTTCCCGGAATCGCGAAAATACCGAAATACGTTCGTCTTTCGTACAGCTGACACTCAAAAATTCTACAAAAGTTACAGAAAGAATTTGCCTTTTTAAAATATATATTTGGAAAGCTAATTTCGATACGGTTCTTTTAAAAAAACGGGAGATAAATCAGAGTTTTAAGCTAAAAGTTAAGACATTTCTAAGTTGCTATTGCTACGAAAAACGTGGATAAAAATTATGACGAATTTGGGTAGTTTGAGACAAAACACAAGTATGTAACATAGTATATCAAGAACTCACTCTCTACACTAATATATATATGAGACACTATAGAACACATCTCCAATACAAAATATGAGATTAAACATATAATAATTCATTCATACATAACAACACATAGTGTGTCCAAATTTGGAGTTTTCCACATGGACACAACCACAACACAAAGGACACTCCTATGACCTCCAAATGGACACGAAATGGACACAAATGGACATACAACCAAGGGAGTCATTCCTATGGGTTCAAAATAGACCTATATGCATAAGAAAATGAAAAGGAGAAGGGATTTATACCTCCCGGTAGATCGAATCGAGGAAAAGCCTTTCCGGAGCGACACCGACACGTAGAGATTCGAAAAGGACACGAACGAGCTCCGAATCCTCCCAAACTTGGGTAGCTTTCTCCTTGGCTAGAATGGAGAAGGAAAGAAAGATTTGGTGGCAAAATGGAAGGATTTGGTGGAGAAATTGCTAGGGATTGCTCTCTAGAAATTTGGGGAAGAGCAAGAGAGAGTGTGGATGAGAATAATGAAATGAACTTGGCCTATCCTCTCCCAATGTGGCTGGCCATATGGGGCTATTTGTCCTATTATGGTAAGGTCCAAAACGCCCTCACTAACTTTCTATTAGTATTAGGAAAGGGGTAATTGGTTGGGGCTAAATTAGTCATTCTAAAGTCTCTAATCACACTAACCTTATCCATAATAATTAGTCTAACCTCTAACTAAAATATTTCTATCATGTGGGCCATGGCTAACTAATGTGTGGGTCTACTAAAGTCAACACTATCCCCCGGGTCCCCGTTTTAAGTCCGATTGAGCTGAAATTCGAACCCGACTCAAATAACCCTAAAACAATATCATAAATAATAAAATAAATGTCAAAAATATTTCAAAAACAAAATGACAAAAACTCCTGTTTCTGAAAACTGGGGGTGACAAATTCCTCGAAATTAAAACCAAACAATAGTAAAATATCAAAAATCACAAGTCATAATTTTAAATAGTTTAAAAATAATTAAAAATCACCAAAATTAAATATGAAATAATTATCAATAAATAATAATTATAATTATAAAATTTCAAAATTACCCTCATCTGGAAAACTGGATGTTACAATCCTACCCACCTTATAAAAATTTAGTCCTCGAAATTAAGATGATCGCACCCCCTTCTAGGTCAAACATAGTCAAGGGTCAATCACTAGTCAATTTCTCAACATCCAAGTACTTGGTCATCAACTGGTCAACTTCTTAGGGTTTTACCTATGCTAGCTATTTAGGTGTTGGCAACTAGAATTTAGCAAAAAAAAGTCTATAATAGACTAGCTCTTAACTTCCTAATCCTATCAAGTCACCTATAACTAAATACCTACAAGCTAAGCACATGAATACCAAATACCACATATATATATGCTCAAGAACAACAACCCATCACATATATCCTAAGTATATCATCTATATATACATGACTGATCAACCAAGGGTTAAGGCAGACTAAACTTATAAGGGTCTGAAACAATGCTTAGAACTAGGCTAAGGATGAATGGTCTGAATCAAGGGGACATGGTATCTAGTGAAGGGTCTGCACACTGCCTATAAAGGTGATCAACACAAAGGAACTCAACACGAAGGAAACTTAAATAAAATGGAAAACTGAACCAAGTATAGGCTAAACAACATGTTTATAACCCTATACAACAATGGCCTATAGATACCAACTAACCTATATCCCATATGCCATCATCTACAATCTATCTATGCAAATAGACATCTCGGTCTTAGGTGAAACTACAACTATACTCAAAGCCAGGCTCTGGTCATGGGTGCCTCACTGGAAAGGTAAGGGAAAGTCGTAATAATCATCAAGGATGTAAGGCATACTAACATCCTATGTGTAACTGGTTGGTATTAGATAACAGGACAATTATCTGCAATGAGTTACTATTCTAACACCAATGCTAACTATCACCTCTAGGGTACAGACACTCTACAAGTCATCATACCATTATACTATGAAGGAACTACCTATGAATAAGCTCTACAAAACTAAATATCCCTACTCCTAAGTCATTTATAACAATCAAAAGGGTATAATGTTTAAACCTTCTCAAGATACAATATGTTAATCATATGCGTTTGTCCAAAATCATGTTGTCCAGAGTCTTTATCATGCTAGTGAACAAGGCTACGATAATCACAGAGTCCTTGACTAAGGTACGTACCTCTAGGTTCATGGTATTTAAAATTTTCGCACTGCCGCATGCGACGGTGAAAACCTTAAATTCCCATACCCGAGAATACATCAAAAATCTGACTACATGTCCTCACTATGCCAACTAACACGACTATCGAAGATTCTAGATTCCATGATTTAGGCGACCTAGCCCATATGATTTTCTCAGAAGAAAAATAAACACAACAAAAGTAACATGACAAAATTAATCAATCAACAAGGAACAGATAGAATCGGATTTCAAGGTAATTATAAAAGACAATTGCGGGAATGGAATTGAGAAGAACGGAACTTACAACAAGATCACCAATGGTCTGTGCATCTTTGACTGTCCTGACGATAGCTCGCCCTGCTAGTTTTTTCCTGGTCTGCTGTTGATGCTGTATGAATCACCGCTGCTGAGAGAAATCAGAAATAACGAAAGAAAATCTCTGTACAGATAGAGGTGCACCTCCAATGTAGCAGAAACGCCAACCTGAGTCGGCACAACAGAAGCTGCGATCTCGAGGCCCTGATAAATAGGACGAGGGTGGCCAGCCTCTCGATAGTATTCCCCGAACCGAAGCGATGAGATCGTGTCTTCATAACCATCATGAAAACTGATCAAACAAGAAGCAATTTCTGAGAATGAAGCAAAAAATTCAAAGAAGGACAGTTTATATTCAAGGAAAGTCAATAAGCAACAATTTTTTACAAAAGGAATCTGATTAAGAGTTTTTCCTAATCTAATTGAGTACCTCCAAATTATCCTAATCCTATTGCAGGCTGTAGTGATACTCTAGTTCGAATACCACTACATAAACTCGATCTGCATGGGCCCCACTAAAAACGTGTCACGATCCGCACCCACCGTGAGGGTACGAGAACGTAACAACGCCCAGCCTATGCCGCAGTGTCGGCGGTAGAACGCTGTTCTAGGTCATGAACTATAACTACATAACATGAAATATACCCTCCAGAAGGAGGCCAACACCGAGGTACAACTCAATCACAATCTAAGGTAGAATATACCACGATGGAAATAGACTCAACTGAGGTACAGCAGAATGGAATACAAGTCTCATCATCTCTAAAGTATACAAGTCTAAAAATAAGACAATAGCTAAGCATGAAATGAAGGAATAGTCTAAGCTATCTACACTATACAAGGTATCATCCTGAGCAGCTGTCTGAACCTCCCCAGGGGTCCATGTTGCGAGTGTCAACTAGGCAAACTCCAAGTAAGGGTACAGGGTTCCTCATCATCCACTATAAAATTTTCAACAGGTCCAGTCAGGATGGGAGCGAGCACAATACATCTCATGCAGTCCATATCATGTCAGAAAATATAAAGCAGGTAATAGAGTAAGATACATGAAATGCTGTAAGAAGATGTACATGAAAACAGGAAAGATATTTGATAACTGGAAATATATACATGATAAGTAAGAACTGTAAGTGACTAGTGATTTAGAGCACGAGATGGCATGTAATCGGCTTAGGTTTTACATGGTAAAACATGGAAGTAACAGAGTGTACATGATGGGTAAATCACATGACCATTTATACTCACCCCTACCCACAATCAATACACAATGATCTATTCAAGTTACGTTACGGACATGATGTTTTGGTTATACAAGAAACACATGAGGAAACATGAGCGTACATGAAAGAACATGAGAGTACTTGAACATACATGAAAGAACATGAGAGAACATGAGTGTACATGAATAACGTAGAAGCAAGGAATACATGTACATGAAACACATGTCATAAAGTATCCGATGAGCCCGCTAAGGGGGATAACATCCCAAGAAGAGATCCGTATAGTACCAATCCGTGATGATAACGTGACAGCATCAAGTAAAAGTAATCTAGAGCGAGAATATAATTCGTGACAAGTATGAAACGATCAGAGAATGTACTTGCCTTGCATCTGAATGTATGAAGTAAATGTACTGCCTGAGGAGAGGTGTCTGTCTCCTAATCAGAGCAACACAAGTTACAACATGTCTAAAATAAGGAAATAGACTGCTACAATACATCTACATGCTGTCTAGGTCAAACTAGGCTAAAGTCAATACTTGGTCGACTCTAGTCAACTATCTAGTCAAAGCTAAGTCAACTGGTCAACATAGACTCAATGAAGTCTCACTAGGCCTAACCAGTCTACCTTAGCTAGTACAAACCATACAAATCCAAGTCTATACAAGCCAACACAAGTCACATATCAAGATACATCACATTCATGCATATTCAACTATATTATATATACATATTTTTTCAACATTATATATATATATATATATAAGAGAAAAGAACTAACATGTAAAGCTATGTGTGTGTGTGAACATGGAGGTGTACATGAAAAGAGAAATCAACACTAGTTATGAGATTACACTACACATGGCACAAAGCTAACCCATCTACATTACACATGTATTATACTTAACATGCATGGCTACAAGTATACATCTAGATACATTAGAGTAGAGACTATTTAAGTTGTAACTAACATGCATCTATACTTTACATAAATCTATATATATTATAGCAATCATTTAGAGAAGGGTTACATGGCATGGTAGTTGATATAGTGGGGTGTCTTTGTGCAGAAGGTGAAGTTCATTCTCAGTTTAGTTCCACATTTTCATATAAACTAAAGTGAGCTATCCCATAAACTGGTGTAACTAACCACATAAAATGAACCATGTTATCTGAAATCTGCCATTAAGCCAACATCGCATATGCATAAAGCTCATGCATTGTCTAATACTGAAATTAACTAACATTTCGAATTAAGGGGTTGAAGGTTAACATTACATTTATAGACATTCCACTATATTAAAAACTAAAATTGGCTTGGCAATAGGAAAGGAAGGTATATATGCTTACATGGACAGTTCAGTGTTCGAACAACCTAAAATGAACTAACATTCAATCTAAATATCAGCTATGCATTGGTTCTATGTCTACATATGAAATCTGATATTGTATTTACAATATTTATACATTATGTATTCATATCTATCATTACATATATACCTTTCATTTATATCTAGCATTCATTATATACTTTCATGCATGCATTGTATATCATTCTTTCATTCATACATTTATGCATTGCCATATATTACATTAATTGCATTCCTATATGCTTGCATTCAACCATATACATTAATATAAATAGGATATATCATATATATATCATTATTCATCAACATATCATGCATTACATACTCTATATTCATTTAATATCCATACTACATAGGCTCATAGGTTACACAAAATGCATATATCGTATAGTCACTCTTTTACTTAAAATCAATACTGTAGCAATTGGGCATTCACTAAATTCTAGAATTAAATATGTTGTAGCACTTCATGTTAGCTTTCCAAAACTTCAAACGGATCGTATTTCGTGTCCGGAAGCTCCCGAAATCGCGAAAATACCGTAAAGCGATCGTCTTTCGTACAGCTGACACTCAAATAATTCTACAGAATGTTACAGAAAGAATTTGGCTTATTAAAATATATATTTGGAAAGCTAACTTCGATACGGTTCTTTAAAAAAAATGGGAGATAAATCAGAGTTTTAAGCTAAAAGTTATGATATTTCTAAGTTGCTATTGCTACTAAAAACGTGGATAAAAATTATGACGAATTTGGGTAGTTTGAGACAAAAGAACACAATATATAACATAATATGTCAAGAACTCACTCTCTACACTAATATATATATGAGACACTATAGAACACATCTCCAATACAAAAATATGAGATTAAACATGTAATAATTCATTCATACATAACAACAACACATAGCGTGTCCAAATTTGGAGTTTTCCCATATGGACACAACCACAACACAAAGGACACTCCTATGACCTCCAAATGGACACAAAATGGACACAAATGGAGATACAACCATAGGGGTCATTCCTATGGGTTCAAAATAGACCTATATGCATGAGAAAATGAAAAAGAGAAGGGATTTATACCTCCCGGTAGATCGAATCGAAGAAAAGCCTTCCCGAACGACACCGACACGTAGAGATTCCAAAAGGACACGAACGAGCTCCGAATCCTCCCAAACTTGGGTAGCTTCCTCTTGGCTAGAATGGAGAAGGAAAGAAGAAGATTTGGTGGCAAAATGGAAGGATTTGGTAGAGAAATTGCTAGGAATTGCTCTCTAGAAATTTGAGGAAGAACAGAGAAAGAGTGTGGAAAATGAAATGACCTCGGCCTATCCTCTCCCAAAGTGGCTGGCCATATGGGGCTATTTGTCCTATTATGGTAAGGTCCAAAATGCCCCCACTAACCTATTCTATTAGTATTAGGAAAGGGCTAATTGGTTGGGGCTAAATTAGTCATTCTAAAGTCTCTAATCACACTAACCTTATCCATAATAATTAGTCTAACCTCTAACTAAAATATTTCTAAAATGTGGGCCATGGCTAACTAATATGTAGGTCCACTAAAGTCAACACTATCCCCCGGGTCCCCGTTTCAAGTCGGATTGAGCTGAAATTCGAACCCGACTCAAATAACCCCAAAACATATCATAAATAATAAAATAAATTTCAAAAATATTTTAAAAATACAAAATGACAAAAATACTCCTGTTCCTGAAAACTTGGGACGACAAATTCCTCGAAATTAAAACCAAACAATAGTAAAATGTCAAAATCACAAGTCATAATTTTAAATAGTTTAAAATGATTAAAAATCACCAAAATCATAATATAAAATAATTATCAATAAATAATAATTATAATTACAAAATTTCAAAATTACCCTCATCTGGAAAACTGGCTGTTACAAAAAGTAGATGAAGCTGGTCGGTTACGACCAATCGTGACCCTCCAACCTCGATATTAGACTCTGTTAGACTAGCGCCTCCTTCGACCAAGGTGTCCGTAACTGGAGAAGTCTCGAAAGCAGCACCGGGCTCCAAAGGGTTTATGTCTTCAAAAGCTTATATGAAAGAAAGAAGAGAAACAATAAGATAAAATAATAAAGTAACATGATAGTCGGTCGGAATGAAACTTACATCCGGGAGGGTTTCGGTTTCACTGCCCTCTCCCGCAAGGTCAGAACCTCGAATCTTAAATGCGACCCATTTTTTAGAATACTGCCAATTAGCAACAGAGGGTCCGCACTTCCTTCACTTAGGTGAAGGACTCGGCACAGGGAAAGGCAAGCGCGTTATCAGAGTATCTGTAGGAGGCAACAGATCGTTGCACTCATCCTCCTCTTCTGTATCAGTAGAATCAGAATCAGAGATCGCAACGACCTTCGTCTTCCCTGCCCTCTTCCTTTTTTTAGACTCATCACGCTTTTTCGCCAGCTTAGTACTGGTTATAAAACTTTTACTCGCACCAAAATTATGGAGAGGCCCATTTACGGAGACGTGGTAGAGGGCTGCCATGTATGAAATACGCGCTAAACCCCTAGTATCAGGAAGAGAGAAGATGGTCTGGGTACGGGCAATACTGTAATAATGCCAGGCCCGAATACCATCCAGGATGCTGCCCTCGTGTAACCTAAACAGGAACTCGGGTTGTCTAAAAATAATTGGCAATACCCAAATTGTCTAGAGAATCGGCTGGGCAAATAGGGTTCCAAAAAGGCAACGTTACGATTGCGGTATGCCAGATGCGCATGACGGATATTCTGTAACCAGCGGAACATCTTTCGGATAAAACCTGGGGAGCGACGCTGCCGTCAAGATGATGCCTCATTTCCTCATCAGTAAAAGGCGAGACCGACACGAAAAAGGAATAGCTATCCACCCGCACGAGCATAAGACGACATTCAAACATGGTCAAACAGGTCCAAGGCATATCATGATATTGGTAAATGAATCATAGTGAATTGTCGCGTTCCCCTCTGGGCCAGGTCGCATCAGAGAAGGGCAGTACATTAACAGCCACCCCATCAGATAATGATAGGGTAGCTCAATTCGGTAGAAATTCTTCGTAACATCATGAGCTATGGTTCTGGCCGTAAAGATACGAAGACCCCGATGAATGCTACACACCATGGCTGGGAGTAGAGCTTGCCTGCCTCCGAAAACTAACTTGACAGCTGTGAGGATCAGGTTGCGGCTGATTCTCTCAATCGAGCCAGCACCCCGAGACCACACAAATCCTCAGCCATATCATCAGAAATCCAACAAAGATGGCTTTATGGGACAAAAGTTGGGTATCTTGATATAAGTAGCTGAATATGTTAGACTGGCTTCCGAATCTGTCACCAGAAGCTTTAGTTCTCTTGGCGCTTTGTACATGAGCGTCTACTCCAGCATGAGTCTGGGGGCTCCGAAGGACGATCCGGTCCGAGGCGACAAGGTCAAACAAGTAACTGACCCAGGCCTTGGTGTGAAAAAGGGACCCCTCTGAACTTTTATCCTTCTTGACATTTTTTGACAAGTGCTATGATGACATACATTTCCTAAAAAACAGCAAGGAACCCGGAAAACAGTCGCTCCAATTCCTCAAACTCCTCATTCGTGGGAGTATACTCTTCATAAACTTCATCCCTCCAGGGCAACTGGAGACATCATGCATCTCGTGAAGGGCGAGCCCCAAATCCCCAGCAGGTGTATAAAAGTCCCCATACGACAATTGTACATCTTAAGGAGCGCCATAAATAGCTTTGCGTTCATAGGTAGGCCGTAGCAAGTGCCCTTATGGCGTAGTAGAGGTCGAGCTGCTGTAAATATTCCCATAAGTCGACAGGACCCAGAGCGTCAAGTTGACCCATGGAGGGGAACGACACATCCAATTCTGCAGCGATAGTCTACTACCCGTGGGATATGATCCTTTACGGGCAATCTAGTTCTGGAAGGTATCGGCCTCAGAGAGTCGATTATTGGGCCTCAGGTCGTTTATAAAACTACCCGGGGCTAGCCCGACGACAGAACAACTGACCGGCTCCTTGGTCGCGATTGCTGACCGCAATCATCTATTATAATGGATATTGCCTACGAAAACGGCTTGCCGGTCCTGTGTAATGGGGTTCGCCATTTGCCTTTCGATAGGCACCATGTTGAAGCTTGACAGGGCAAAATGGCGTTCTATCTTAGGAATATGTATCGGTAGCCCATTGGAAAGAAAATCCCAGTTCTCAAAATACTCCAGAACACGAGGATTCGAGATAACTATAGCATCTCCGAACAAAAATGAAGGCTTCAGATAAATGCCCCTAGCTTTCCGCAGTTCATCATACTAAGTAAGAAAAGAAAGATTTATTTCCAATCTCCCCAGCCGATCTTCAGGCTGATCTCGGGTAACCTGAGTCGACACACGTTTGACTATTTGGTCAAATCTCACACCCAACTCAGATTGAGCATATCGTATCAAGAGTTCCCCAGAGGGAGCTAGGGGCAAGTTCACTACAAAAGACAAAGAGGAGATAAAAGTTAGAAGTTCATCCCTTCGAACCATTCTAAAACAAAATATATGCGGCATAACGGCTTAAAAGAACATAAGACGCATGCGGTTAGGTCATATGCTCATACGGCGTAGTCGGGGGACACTTAGGTCGCTCAATCAAAAAGGGTGCTCATGCGGCTCAGACAGGATTCATGAGGCACTTATGCGGCTCAGTCACAAAGTATTCATACAAATCAGTCATGAGGCACTGATGCGGCTTGGACTCGAAGTGCTCCTACGACTCGAGATGTGAAAGACCCATGCAACTCAATCCGGAGACACCTATGTGGCACAACTATACAGTATTCATACAGATCAGTCCTGGGTCATTTATTTTGCAGCGCTTATGCGACTCAGCCTATACGGCCCAATAAAACAGAACATATGTGGTCCAACTGAGATAGGCACGCATCAACCAAGCCTATTGCACAGAAAATGATATAGCACGGGCCTGCACATAAAATATACGACATGGCCATCGTCTTCTCACTCAGTCCTTACCTTTGATGGGAGGGTGCACGTCGGAATAGATGGAAGAAGAGTCCACCGCTCTTGACGGAGACGCAAGCCTATTTCTTTGGCCGCGGTCGACTTGGAAGCTTTTGGAGCCCTTAAAAGACTGGAATATAGAAGAAGATAAAAGAGAAGAAGGTAAAAAAGAAAGTTTTCTCTTCAAAATAACTCATATTTATAGGGATTCCAAGAAGAGTGCCGCTGCGATTCTCGAGATCATTAAAGATAATGATGACGTTTGGGGATTTTATCCCTACTAACCATCAACTTTACCTCGAAAGAGAACCCAAATCCAAAATCGAATCAGAAAAATTAAATGCTGGCAGGCTCTCTGCGGCTCAAGTGTCCCTACGACTCAAGATTTGCTCTGCGGCTCAGGATTTCCCTGCGACTCAAGATCCCTCTGCAGTTCGAATAACTTCCTAGACTTAAAGGCTCCCTACGATTTGACAGATTTTCTTGTTTCTTATTCAAAGTATTCCAAATTTTAATTTAAAACTTTGAAGGGGGTCCTGTAGAAGCATAAGAAATATGGGGTTCATGCGGATTACAAATCTTCGCATAGGTACTTTGGGCCAAACAGGTCCGTATGAAGGAAAGTCGCATGACTGTTCAAAATATATACGGCCCGTCGACAAACAGCTGTAGAAGGAAGATATGCGGCCAAGAGGAGCAGTTCGACTGATAAAGCTGACAAGTCCTGACAAAACATGACAGTTCTGACACTTCGACAAAAATAAGATGTGAGACGTCGTCCAAAAGTAGGCCTCCATGAGGCCAGAAGAGTGTCATCTAAGCCGCATGAACCTTATACGGCTCAGGCTTATGCAGCCCCAAAGTTTCCAAACTTCATGTGCCAAGAATGACTGTGATCCAAGCCGCTGGAGTCTCATGCGACCCCACATGATCGAAGACTGAGAAAACTATCAGCTTCCCGCAACAAAACGTAGCAATCTGAGCAAGTTCCAAACTACCCAGATTTGCTGCAATAAAATCCCAACAAATCGACATATGGTGGCCAAAGAGCGGGTCTTCGCGTGTTAATCAGCCACGTGGCCGCAAAAGCCGTCTATGCGGCTCAAAAATCTTATTATAATAGCAGGGTGCCACATCCCTACAAAAGGCAGGCAACCTTCAAGAGAAAAGCAATATCTTCACGAGCTAGAGACTACATCAGATAGTCCACGGAGTAAGAGTTGATAGCACTTTTCCGAGCCTCCACCGTCACCCCCAGAATCAAACTAAACAATTGTACTTAGATTGTTTCTAGGATTTCTTTCTAGGATCTTCTTTGTACAAGCGAGTTTGCAATCAATTTCAGTATTCTGTAATACCTGTCATTGCTTTTTTTTATGGCAAACATATCTATATACATATATATCATATAGTTTTATTTATTTATTGCTACTTCCTTTAATACAAATATTTATGTAATATTGAACACAAACTTATATATTTAGTTATTTATAAAAATAAAACATAGGTATATATAAATTATATAAGTGGATATGCATAATATTATAGATATAGTTTAGAAAATCGTATTTCTATATAAACCTATATTTGCAAAATTGTATTCAAATTTATTTGGCTGTATGATATCCACAAAAAAAAATCAAAATAATTCTAGTAGATCATGGCAACCTAACATGGATCTACCAAGTGGGATTGGCTAGGTTTGGTCCAAATATATTTTCTTGTCAAATCGAATACAAAGAGTCAACCAGTGAGTTTCTTATGCCATTCCCAAATTAATAGCACATGAAAACTCGATTAAGTGGCACACCCTGACATGTGTGTTGTTGGCTCAAATGGATCAAAATCATATATAGGGTCAAGTGTTTTGATAGATGTCGAGTTTTAAACTCAAGTTGGAAGGTAGGTATAGAATTAAGATAAATGGTTAAATGGCATAAATTGACCCAAATTTGTACGAAGTCAAAGAATTTTTTGAGACAAGTTTGGATGAGATATGATATATCAAGTTGAAGGTAAAATTTTTTACTTCAAAACTCATGAAGGACGTTTCGAAAGATTGTCATTTCTTGTGCTCCAAAATCAAAGCTACGAAAAAGTACATCTATAGTCATAACTAAAATTTTAATATAACTTAATAAATAAAAATTTATAATTATTTCCAAAAATTGGGGTGCTTACGTCATACCATATCCTAACATCCTTTATTATCTATGCCAATACCACTTATCTAGACACTTATCTACACATCTAAGATACTCACAAGACAAGTACACTTACATTACACAAACACACTAGCTAGCCCACACCATACATAGGGACTGCCCTGTAGACTACTGCATGCCTGCTCTCTATATGTTCCTACTGCTGCAGTCTATCACTAATTACTGCTACTACTACTGTTTTCTTCCTTCATCAACTGCTACTGCAGCATTCTTACTTCTCCTTGCTGTTACTGTTGTAGCTGCCAATTGAAATTCTGTCACTGCTCTACTCTCAAGC